>JBBBDQ010000240.1:790000-1017500 GCA_037127315.1 Ascarosepion bandense | reverse complement strand
TTATAAATTTCAAACGTTGGTTACACTGATATGCTCAGTAAATAAATGTCGAATGTTTCCTTTTTAAGAAACGGCTAATATTACCATTAGGTGTGAAAACATTAAATTTTGATACCAGGGTAGAGTTTGAAGAAAAGTGTACCTCGAGAAGCAGTGGGTACGCGGTTGATGAATGCTGAATGTTTCTTTATATATAAGGAAATAGCTAATATTATTATTAACTTTTTCATTGCTGTATTATTCATCAGTTGCTGTGTTATTGTCATTTTTATGATTTTGTATCATATGTTGCTGTAGGGCTCTTTGATCGGAATTATGACACGTGAGTCAGCAAGAGAGAATTGTTGTAGTATCTCCAATATATGAGGTTCATTTTTGTTATTTTCATAGACACAATCTCCAATAAGGCAAGAGTATTTGTAAACAACATTGATACTTCCACTCAGTTGCCGAAAAAACAGCATAGCAAGATGTTAAAAGGGCTCAAACTTAATAAAAAGAAAGTTTTATCATCAAAATGTTTATGCTATTATTAAGAGGAAAGATAAAATTTTGTTGTCATTATTTAAAAAAAAAAATTTAATCCTTTCTAACACGTTCGAAATTTCAATTAAAATTTCTTATTTTGTTTTCCGTCAGTGATTCACGTCATGTTTGCGTAATATGACTATGAAGGAAAACGTAATATTATTCAAGTCGATTTTTGGCGTTGAAAGACATTAATTTGAAAACTCTTGCAAAAATCAACTAACTTTCTGATTTTAATGAAACTTTCAGGTCTTATTCACAAATAAATTAAATTATTTATACAATTATTATTTTTAGAAAATCTTAATATTTTTTCACATTTGTTACTCCCCTCTAATTAATTTAATAAAACTTCTAGAAATACACATTGTCTATACCAATTTTTTTATTAGTTGTAGAATGTAAATCATGTAATTTTTTTAATTGCGAGAGCATTTTTTTAAATACTGTTCCAAGAACAGGTGTAGAGGCTCATCCCTTGTTCCCTGTTTAGGATGTGGTTTCCGGCTTTCTCTCTTCTAATCTTTTCACTCGTACGTAGCCCCTGCACATCAGTGGTGTTACCGCCTTGCTCGGGGTGATATGATTAAAAAAATAATAATGTAATCAAAAATGCATTAAAACTACGCTATTTTTAATTGATTTTATAAATATTATAATTTTAGGATAACATATTCTGAAGAAGAAAAGAAAATCGATGAATAGTGATTTTTTATAAGAATTGTTTTAATTTTTTTCTCTACTAATAAAAGTTTCAAACTTCTTTTACATTTCTTCCAGTTACTCAGTGTCATCGGTTATTAATTCATTAAAAATGTCTTTATTTACAAATCAAAAATTCAAAAGCTTAATACAAATCATTTAGAATTAAGATTTTTAAAAGAAATTCTATTTTTTTTATTTATGTTAAACGGCACTTTCTTTTTTACTATTGAAACTTATAAGAGTCTCGTCATTAAAAGGTCACGTGTTTCAAGGGTTGTTCTCCTTACGAAACGCTCGCTCGGATTATGTCAAGTTTTGGTCACCATACCTCCAGATTGATTGATAACAGGTGCTGTCATCACTTACTTGAAAGGTCAACGAGTCAGACCTTAGTGATTAAGAAATACTTTTATTCTAAATTTCATGCCAGAAACAAGTAATATTTGTTTCAAATCAGTTTACTCTAACTTTCAATTTGTTAATTTTCCAAAAATAACAAGTGAGAGATGGATATTTTTGTAAGATTTAAGGAAGTAGCGCATATGCTAGGCTACAAAAATCTCCTAAGTCGACTAAGCATAGAAATAAATACAATATGCGAACCAGTAATACGGAGTGCTAGAGAAAATCATTGACGCCAAAAGATTGCTATATGAGCTCTCATAAAAACTACTAGAAAAAATAATTAACATCAAAAACTGCAATATGAGCTCTGGTAAAAAATTTCCCGGAAATTCACTTGCTATTAACAAACAAGGCACTGGTTAACAAACAATTTAGAGAATTAGATTAAAGGGACATAGCTCATGACTACCAGAAATGGCTTCGCACAAGAAATGAGAATGATATACCCCCGTGATCGTAATAAAGGGTTTGGTTCGAAATTTCTAGCACCCGAAGAAAACCTTGAGCGTACAATGGCCGAAACGTCGTGAAAAAAAAAAAGCAAAAAAAAAAAAAAGAACAAAAAAACCCCAAAAAACAAAAACAAACAAACAAACATGTGAACAATAATTCTAATAATATAAATAGTTTAATTACGTTTTCGATTATAAACTCTCGTAATGATTTGGTTACCCACTAAGTATAAGATTTTTATCAGAATTTTGAACGTGTTAAAAAGGATTAAAATATTTAAAAATAATTAAAAAATACTTTGATCTTTTGTCTTAATAATAACATAAACATTTTAAAGGAAAAGTTCTTTTTTTATTAAGTTTGGGGTCATTTTTCTTCATATTATCGTCTTTTTTCAGCGATTTAGTGTAGGTACTTACTATAGATAATAGGTAATGATCAAATTAACTATTACAACTATATTAACTGTATATAGTAAGATGTTATATATATATATAGATAGATAGATAGATAGATAGATAGATAGATAGATAGAGATATTTGTATGCTTTATGCTTTATATCTATATTAATTGTGCATGGATAATATATATATATATATATATAGAGAGAGAGAGAGAGAGAGAGAGAGACAGAGATCATAGATAGAGAGATCATATATATATATATATATATATATATATATATATATATATATATATATATATATATATTATCCAATCCATACACAGTTAATAGAGATATAAAGCATAATCATTATTTATGATCTCTCTCTCACTCTCTCTCTCTCTCTCTCTATATATATATATATATATATATATATATATATCAAGTATTGTTGGAATAATATTCCTTGTCCAAAGAAACACTATTTTTAAAAAAGTGCTCAATACAAAAGTAGAGCTAATAATATTATTTATTCATAAATTATAACATGGATATGTTACAATATCACTACAAAGTAGCCATTTTGTTTCGACACTTTTGTGTCTTGTCAAGTGATGTGATAGTTCTTAAATGAATGCTTTAAAAGTCTGAAAACGAGCATGACCCCTTTAATAAGGGAGGTATTATTGTATATACAATGTGGACCAACCAGAGCAGAGCAACTTCTAATTTGGAAAATATGCGGGCTGGCTTAAGGTTAATTTTGGTGGGTATTGTTATTAAGATTTGATTGAAGTCAGATCATTATTATTAATTAATACTTATATCTACTTTGTTCTTGTTGCTAAAATTATAATATAATAATAGTATACGAACCTGTACGTATTTTACACTGACTACGCGCACACAGACACATATACGCATGCCACGGCCGTGGACAGATAAGGCAATATATATATATATATATATATATATATATATATATATATATAAAAAAAAAGGGGGCAACCTGTTGGCCGTGGGTGGCGACCCGTAATGTCTGGGGACAGGATCCTGGTGGTTGAGCAGGTCGCATGACCCAGGTGAAAAGTGGTCATGATCTGCAATACACCACTAGGGCCCTTACCTGGGCTACTGGGCTAGACGGGCGGTCGGATTGGGCCCGATCCGATTAATCGGCTGGTCCCGACATGCCCTAGCTCATATATATTTCTTTTTGTCCCGACTGTATTATCTAATCAACTTTTGCAGAACACTTCTCAACCCTTCATTTTATATGTGCTAGAAAGCGGGGGCCTGAGGGTCAGTTGTGTTAGGAGAAAAAGACTGATGACTTCCTGTTATATTATTGGTTAATAAAACCCAGAATTTGACAGAGGATTGGAATTTTATTCTTGGCACAAGTATCCCCGTCTCAGCCAAGGCAAATGGGTTTCCTCCTTGGTTCATTCCCAACCCTAGTTGGACTCCGTGGTGAGTGGTGGAGCATTGGACCAATGAAAATCAAAACCTAATTATGGCTTCTTCCTTTAAAAATCTAAAAGGTGTTTATCCTACTCAGATACTGAAACTGACGTAGACTTTTCAAGATTCATTATCATTGAATCACTGGATGAAATTAAATTAAACCAACTGCCTCCTTTTTTGATTGAAAAAGTGATATCATGTAGGTCAAATCCGAAAAATGTTAAAAAACTTAGAAATGGTAAGTTGCTAGTGGAAGTTCAAATGAAGAAACACGTAGATAATTTGCGCAAAATGGATACATTTCGCAACATCAAATGCAGAGCGTATCCACACGCTAGATTAAATACTTCAAAAGGCACAATAAGAAGCAGAGAGCTTGCATTAGTAACACCAGAGGAAATTGAAACAGCATTAGAACAGACCATCAGACAAAACAACAAAATTATACAGACACACACATATATACTCACTTTCGATAAACCATCCACACCAAAAGATATCAGGATTGGCTGTACAATAGAAAGGGTACAGCAATTTATACCAGCTCCCCTCCGATGTTTCAAATGTCAAAAATTTGGTTATCATAAAGACATTTGCAGAGGACGCCAAGTCTGTGGGAAGTGTGGTGAACGTGACCCAAATCGCACAGAGAGTGAGTCCAAAAATATAAAATGTGCAAACTGCCATGAAGGACATTCTGCCTTTTCAAGGACCTGTGATGTCTACAAGAAAGAAAAGGAAATAATGTACGTAAAACACACGAAAAATTTACCTTGCCCAGAAGCTAGAAAAATTGTTGAAAGCTATATGGGAACAAAAACATATGCCAATGTTGCACAAAAGGCGAATCAAAAAAACCTCAGGACACCACTTCAATAGATAACTACAAAAATAAATATTGATAACCATGTAGAAGTGCCCAAAAAGAGTTCCAGGACGGCTGAATGTATAAGTGAAAGGCGCCAAAGATCACCAAGCCGACCTCCGGATTCTAACAAAGACATGACTGAAAATAAAACAAAAGATAACACTATTAAAAAGAAGACCTCAACTAAAAGAATAACACAGTCCGCCCCGATAACTACATCAAACAAATCCGAGGAACCTGAAGAAATGGAGGTTGAAAATGAAACTCCACAAATAAGCAAAACTCAAAACAAAACAAACAAAAAAACAACATAAATCTCAAAATTAAATCTAAATGGAAAATAATTTAATCCAATGGAATATCAGAAGATTAAGGGCCAATTATTCAGAATTGTTATTGCTCATCACTAAATACTGCCCAGCAATCATATGCCTTCAAGAGACTCACCCCAAAAGCAGCTATACCATTAAAATTAAAAACTATCATTCATATCACCAAACATTACATTGATAGATTTTCTGGTGGGTCATCAGTGATCATAAGCAATAATATCCCACACAGGGAAATCAAACTAAATACAAGTCTACAAGCAGCTGTTATATCAGCAACCCTCCATAAAACAATAACACTGTGTTCATTGTATATTCCTCCAAGCCAAGAACTAAAAGAATCGGAGTTATATAATTTAATAAAACAATTACCAAGACCATTCATTATAATGGGTGACTTCAATAGCCACAACGAGATCTGGGGAAGTAAGCAAACTGATAAAAAGAGCAAAATAATAGAATCAATATTAAATAAGCATCAGTTGTGCATATATAATAATAATACAAATACATATTTGCACCCAGCAACAGGCACATACTCTACAACTGATTTAATAATATGTGACCCTAACCTGTTTTTAGATTACAACTGGAAAGTGCATGATGATACATGTGGAAGTGACCACTTTTTGATTCTATTAGAAAACAAGATTAATAAATTAAATAAAAGAACTGGAATCTGAAAAAGGCGAATTGGGATGGTTATAAAACATCATGCCTTGCTGAATTAACCCCAGAAGCAAATAAAAACAAAGAGGAAGACATTTTATATTTTATGAACACACAACTAAATATAGCTGAAAGATATATACCAAAAAGCTCCACCTCATTAAAATACTATAGGCCATGGTTCAACAAAGAATACCAAAAAGATGTAAGATTACGCAGAGTAGCATTAAAGAAATTCAAAATAAATCCAACAAAAGAAAACTTAAACTCGTTCAAAAATAGCAGAGCCAAAGCCCGAAAGATCATTAAAGACTCCAAACGAAATTCATGGAAAAATTACGTAGCCAAAATAAACAAAACCAAAAGAAATATGGCAGATGATCCGAAAAATAGCAGGCAAAAATAACAATACTTCCACCACACTCCACCCACGTCTATTGAACAGGTTAAGAGGCTCATCCCTTGTTCCCTGTTTAGGATGTGGTTTCCGGCTTTCTCTCTTCCAATCTTTTCACTATTACGTAGCCCCCTGCACATCAGTGGCATTACCGCCTTGCTCGGGGTGATATGATTAAAAAAAAAAAACAAAAAAACAAAAAAAAACAAAAAAAAGAAAAACACACACACCTAATTCAGAATAATCTGAAAATAACTGACGAGAAAGATATAGCAAATCATCTTGCCGAAACTTTCTCGCAAAACTCATCCGCTAAAAACCGAAGTAAAAACTTCCAAACCATCAAAACTAAAGCAGAAAAAGTAAAAATACAATTTCAAAACAAAAATACAGAAACCTATAACCAGTTTTTTTCTATAATAGTACTAAAAGAATCTCTTAACAAAGCTCACAATACAGCAGTTGGACCAGATAAGATTCGTTATCAATTCCTAAAAGAACTACCAGAAACCTCACAAAAATATCTCCTACAAATATACAATAACATATGGAAAAACTGAAACATCCCTAAAATATGTAAACAAAGCACAGTTATACCGATACAAAAACCGTTCAAAGACGTAACAAATGCAAAAAATTACAGGCAGTTGTGTGTGCAAAACATTAGAGCGGATGATCAATGCCAGATTGACATGGCACCTAGAAAAGAACAAATTAATAACCGAATATCAATCGGGTTTTAGAAGCTGAAGAAGCCCAATAGATCATCTGATCAGATTAGAAACATTTATCAGAGAGGCTTCTATTAAAAAAGAACATCTAGTGGCTGTCTTCTTCGATCTAGAAAAGGCATATGATACAACCTGGAAATACGGTATAGTAAGAGACCTAAAAAACCTTGGGCTGGAGGGTAGAATGCCGGTATTTATTAAACACTTCCCAGAAGATAGAAAATTTAAAGTCCGAATAGGAATATCTTCTCTGAAGAAAAGGAACAAGAAATGGGTGTACTTCAAGGTAGTATATTGTCTGTTACGTTATTTAATATAAAAAATAAACAATATTGTAAAAAACTTAAACAGAGAAACAAACTGTGCTTTATATGTGGATGATTTCCTGATATGTAATAAAGCAAAAACAAGAACCATATTGAAAGACAACTCCAGATCTGCCTCAATAAGCTAAACAAATGGACCACAGAGAATGGACTAACATTTTCAAAAGAAAAAACCGAAATGTGTCCACTTCTGTAACCCACTTAAACTCCACCTTAACCCAATACTGAAAATAGATAATACCGAAATCCCAGTAGTAGATCATTAAAAATACCTGGGAGTCATTTTTGACCGCAAACTCTCCTTCATTCCCCATATTAAATACTTGAGAATAAAATGCAATAAAACTACACAATTACTCAGAACTATAGCACATACTGACTGGGGAAGGAAACAAAGAAACATTAATAAAATTGTATCGCACTATGATCAGATCAAAACTTGATTATGGCCTGCTTCATTTATGGAGTAGCCAGAAAAACATACTTGAAAAAACTAAATACGATACATCACCAGGGAATTAGATTAGCTCTTGGATCATATAGCACCTCTCCTGTTGAGAGTTTGTACACAGAAGCAAATGAACCACCTCTTAACTTGAGACGGGAAAAACTCTCTCGGCAATATTACCTTAAACTTTCATCATGCCCTCTAAATCCAGCTTTCAGTACTATTTTCCAACCGCAATACACAGAGATTTTTCAGCAAAAAAAACCAACCCCCCCCAAAAAAAAACACGGCTATTAAACCTTTCAGTTTACGGATTAAAGAAATCATACAAGAGAACCAAATAGATACAACGCATGTTCACGAATCAATTATATATTCTACACCACCCTGGATAATAAATCAACCAAAAGTTATTCTTGATCTGACAAAATACCCAAAATACAAAACTAACCCAATCATATACCAATCAGAAATAATCGACATAAAAAATAACCATCCTGACTACCTATATGTATATACAGATGGAGCAAAAAACGAAAATAAAGTAGGATCTGCTACCATACTTAAAGATCAGAAGAAACGTAAAAGATTACTAAATACAGCTTCCATATATACTGCTGAAATAATTGATATTAATTTGGCAATTGATATAATAACTACAACCCATCGCAACAAATTCATAATCTTCACAGACTCGTTATCTGTGCTTACTGCTTTAAAAAACAAAAACCTTTCTGATTCTTTAATCACACAAGTATTAAACAGAGTGTATAATTTAACTAAAAGCAAAGAAATAATCTTTTGTTGAATCCCAAGCCATTTAGGTATTCAGGGAAATGACAGGGCAGACTCGGAAGCAAAGAAAGCAATGAAAGATAAAATAGCAAAAATCAAAATTTTTATACTGATTTTTAAAGCTGTAGTGAAGAGAATAATTTTTAAAAAGTAGCAAAATTATTGGGATAGATACACTAACAGCAAACTCCAAAACATAAAACCCACTATTGGTGAATGGAACATTCAATACAGAAATAGAAGAGAACAGGTTTTGCTGACCCGCCTTCACATAGGCCATACCTACATCACGCACCATCATTTACTGGAGGGCACAGAATCCCCAATATGTATCAGCTGTCAAAAAAGATTAAGTGTCAAACATATACTTTTAGAGTGTACAAACTTAAATAGAGTGCGAAAGAAGTATTACGAAACAAGTAGTTTGAAAAAACTATTTATGGAAACAAAACCAAGCAGGATACTCGAATTCTTAAAAGAAATTGTACTCAAAAATATGATTGGTTGAATACTATCTCACACACGCATAGATATATGTATTTATACCAACTGGCTATATATCCCAAAACTTGGTTCTACCGAATGTGCGTTTGCAAATTTTGTATATGTAATACATACACATATAATGTATGTAGGCTGGATTTGGCTTCAGATAACCCGTGGTGGTTGGGATGCCATAAAATCTAAACAGCCAAATTAAATATATGCATTTCTATAAAATATTTGATTAATTTAAAATGTTTTAAATACATAAATTTGTTAAATGTATGAATTTGTCTAAATATAGAAGTCTGTTATATATATTAATTTGTTAAATATACAAACCTCTTGAAATTGTTCTTAACTTTTTGTTCGATTTTTAATAATTCGATTCGGCGTTAAATGACCCAAGATGGGTTGATACGCCGTAAAAGAAAACAAAAGAAAACAAAAGAAAACAATATATATATATATATATATATATATATATATATATATATATATATATTATAAAATATTTTAAAATTTGATAGGAGGCCCAGTTAAACTCTAAAAATGTCGATAATTTTGCACTTGCTCTCGTCCTGCCTATGGCTAATATAGTGATTCCAATCTTCCCCGCTTACCTTGTTAGTGCGACTGTCTGACCACATTAATCTGACAACATTAATGATTCATAAGCTAGTGGGGTGAATTCGATTATTTACTGGGTGTCCAACTACGGTGAGCAAAACTGCCAACTCAAGAGTTGAGCGGATTTAAAAAGCGCCTATCGTTAAGGTAATTGTAGGCGAGTTAGCCTCATTGACTATTGTTAGCGTAAGATCGAAACCTCACGCGGTAATCCCAACCCACCGCTGAGATCCTGGTGCCCTATGAAGCTAAGCTTAGCAAACACTGGCCCGCGCACTTACTCGATTCTGTGCCCACACTTGAGCAGTCTTGCACGTGCGGAAGAGCCTTCGACAAATACTTGGGAAATCAACATATTACCGCAGTCGTTTGATATTTCATGTGTTCGGTTGGCAAGGAAGAAAAGAAGCACAGTAAAGCCGGAAGGAACATATGAAATACAATAGATAAATGATAATAATAAAACAAAACGAAACAAAACAAAACAAAACAAATAAAAAAAAACAAAAAAAAAACGCGCATGCGCACGCGCACGCGCGCACACACACACACACACACACACACACAAAATAATGCAGAGATAAATGAGCTTTGCCGGGGAAGAACAAAGGCTGTCTTTCCCGCCTTTTCAGACTAAGCACGTGATTAATGGCCGACTGACCAGTTAGACAATGACGTTGAGCCTTCCTGCCCAATTCCTTCCTTCGTTAATAGCTCCGAATTATTTTGAATTGGAGGCAAATTAACACGATGAATTTGACGCCCCTTCGCTTTTGATCACCCGCTGACACAACCCTTTAAACTGAGAGAGTCAATTCTTTTTCATATGAATTTAAACATTTAATCTGTTTGCCTTTCCCCCACGAAAAAAATAAAATAAAATATAACAATAAGTTCGTCTTTGCATGAGATTATTATGTTGTTAGGTCGAAGTAATGAACACGACATAAAAACTGAATTTGTTTTGACCATTAATTTATCGGGCTAATTTTTCTGTGCTTTTACGAACTATAATAATAATAATAAAAATAGTAATTATTATTATTATTGTTGCATTTGCATATTCCTAATGTTTGATATTTTTTTCTTTATTAATGTTCATCCAGTATAAGTCCCAAGAGCCTCTCACAGTAGTGAGTTGTAGAATGACGTTACTGTATATAAGAATAAAAGGAGGAGGTGAATTGTAATTTATGATGCTATGTGGTTCTACAGAAGGATGCTGAGGATACCATGGATCGAACATGTGAACAACGATGAGGTAATGGAGAGGATGGAAACGAAAAGGAAACTAATACTGAACATCAGGAAAAGGCGGTTGAAGTTCCTGGGTCATGTAATGAGGAAGGAGGGCTTGGAGTATCTGATACTCGCAGGTCAGATAGAGGGAAAGAGAAACAGTGGAAAGCAACGCGTAGCATAATTGACAGGATTGAGCAAGTAGATGGTAGAACAGGGTTTGGGTGGGGTAACAGGAGAAAGCGTGCTAAGAAGCACTTGGGATAGGGAGACGTGGAAGGCCATGATCGCCTACGTCCTGAAGGGACATGGCTCATAAAAGAACAAGAAAAAGAATTCGGAAAGATAACGGCTTGATTGACTTGAAGAGTTTATGGCCATATCTCTTGGTTGACTTGAAGAGTTTATTGACTTGATGTTGAGTCTAATCAGTACCTAGATGAATGACCGCTCTAGAATGCCAGGTACTGTAAACTTTGGTGGTGTAGATAAGCGCTTGGAATTAGAAATCGGGGAAGCCGAGTTCTAATTCCAGTCTGGTTCGTTATAGTCTCTTATGTGCAAATACAATACCCGTGAAAGAGGTAGGAATCCACTTATCCTCTTCCCAGCTATTAGAACATGTATAAAAAAAATCAGTATTATCTCCAAACACTTCTTATAATCCCAAAAAATGTTTCGGCTTTGAATAATCCTAAAAAATAAAAAAGTCGTAAAAAAAAAAAAAAAAAGAAAAAAAAAAAAGAAAAAAAATTAAGTTCATTTTTATCTTTGTAGTTTTTGTTTTGTTTTTAATTCCAACCTGGTCGAAAGGTGATTTTTTTCTGTTTTTTTTTTAATTTCTAGTTTAATTTTTCGTTTCCGTTTTTGTTTAATCTGCTTGTTTTTATTTTGTTTTCGCGTTACGTCAGCCATTTTGTTTAATTGGTAAACACATGACTTTATTTTTCCCTTTGTAATATATTGTTCTCATTTTTATTTTATTTTGGGCTTCTAATAAAAAAACCATTCTAAAAAAAACATTCTAAGTTGTTTGATTTATTTTACGTTGTTTAATTCGTGTTGTTTGAGTGATTGTTTTTTTAGTTTACACGTCAAACTTTTTCGTCTGTATTTTGTTATCGTAAAATCTATTTTTCTTATATTTGTAGAAGATCTTTTCTTTTCATTTGTCTTATTAAATTTGTTTTTCTTTGTATTTGTTTAAGATTATTATTTTGGTATTTATTTTTATTTTCGTTTTTTTTTTAATAAGAAAATTCCACTCTTAAAAAAAAAAAGAAACTTAAAAAGAAAAAGGAATAACATAAAATTTTTTTTTTTTTTTTTTATAAGCGTTTCACCCCGAGCAAGGCATGTCACTGCCACTACTGTGCAGGGGGCTACGTAGAGAGGAGAAAGGCTGGTTAAATATAGGACATAACAGAGGGTGGGTGATAGGCGGGTGAGGATACCGAGAATGAGGGTTGGGTAGATGAGAGTGTTGTGAGAATAGTTGGGAGTTAGTGTGATAGGAGGTGTCTATTGACCCTACATTTAAACACCTGGAGATTGTAACTGTCGGGAAAGCAGACTTGTGGAAGGGAGTTCCACAGGCGGGAAGCGCGAGAAAAGAAGCTGTTGGAGTAGAATTTACGGTTACATCCGAATTTAGTATAATTATCGACTACGATTAGTTAGTATGCTCCGTTTAACGGTCCCGCGAAGTCTATATGTATTCTGTGCCATAGCATATCGCTTTTCAGCTAAGGTTGAAATTTGATAGGCGGTGATTTCGCTGCCAGAGCACAACCACTGCATAATTTCATTAAATTTTTGTTATCTTGATCCATTTTTGACCAATACGTATGACACCTCATTAAGGATTTCGTCCTAGAAATTCCTGGATGTTCTATGTGAAATTCTCTTAGCATACGCTGCTAATATCACAATCCTTTCTGCGTACATATGTACATCACTGCATAATAAAAATGGATTATTTCCAATAATATTTTCTTTACATTTTAATTGCTTCTTCATTTTCATTATAAAATCGTCTTTTCCGACTTAATTCTTATTTCCTCCAATGATATGGGCAGTTCCCTTACAGTATTGTATAATACATTTTTAATCTCATTTTCGTCCTTTATCACCACAATTACTGTGTCCTCAAGTGGTTCGCAAAATTTTGGTATTAGTCTAGATAATCTGTCCTCATGACATAATTCTCTTGATGGTAGAAACACCATTTTATAATTTTAGTTTAATAAGATAATTCCCAGTGCTACAGTCTATTGGCTGTATGTGTGGGAACACTCTTTTTCGATCCATATATAGACAATAATGGACGATGGTCTGTCTGCAGTATGAATTTTCAACCATGCATGAATTTATGAAACTTTTTCATAACAAATCTGATGGCCAATGCTTCCTTTTCTATTCAGCTGTAGCTTTTTTCATCTGTAATTAATGATTTTGAAGCATGAGCTATTGGTTTAATTTTTCCGTCCTCATATTTGTATAGTATCACTGCTCCAATACCCAAATCGCTTGCGTCTGATGCAATTTAATTTAGTGTCAAAATGAGCTAGTGACAAGTCTGACGTAAGGTTAATCTCTTCGGAAGCACTTTGACATTTATCTGACCAATTCTATTTTTTTTAATCATATCACCCCAAGCAAGGCGGTAACGCCACTGATGCGCAGGGGGCTACGTAAGAGTGAAAAGATTGGAACAAAGAAAGCCGGAAACCACATCCTAAACAGGGAACAAGGGATGAGCCTCTTCACCTGTTCAATAGACGTGGGTGGAGTGTGAACCGGGCGATAGATAGATCTATCTACTTCAATAGAAAAAAAAAAAAAAGAAAAAAGAAAAAAGAAAAGAGTAAAATGATTGGAAAAGTGAAAACCGGAAACCACAGCCTAAACAGGGAACAAGAGATGAGCCTCTTCATCTGTTCAATAGACGTGGGTGGAGTGCGAACCGGGCGATAGTTTAGTCTATCTACTCCAATTAAATCTTTGCGCCAACAGTGAGCCAAAGATTTTATTTCAAAGATTAAATTTAGCATCTTTTTTGCAGTAACAGCTATTACCCCCCCCCCAATCATTATGAAATTTGGAGGAAATTGGTCCAAATATTTTTATTAGTTAAAAGCAGGACTCCTTAGAACATGAATCAATCTTTTTTTTTTTTAAATAGTTACTCATTTACTGAAAAGCTGGTCTGAACCATAAAATAGAAATTGTAGTATTTATGAGTTTAATATATTTCTTTAGCAGGTTATTTAAGGGTGCTCTCTATTTACGCATGCTTGCTATATATATACATGATAGTACATAGCAAACCCTAAAAATGCTTGTAACTTTGTTACATTTGTTGGGACGGGCATGTCTTTTATTGCGCTCGCCCTTGTAGGATTCGGTCGTCTACCATTTGCATCGATAATTTGTCCGAGATATTTAATTCTGGACTTAAACAATTCACATTTTCTTTCACTGATCTTAAAACCGTATTCTTTAATTCCCTCAAATATTTTTTTTTACATCTTTCGTGTGTTGTTTTCAGGTCTCACTTTTAATAAGTACATCATCTAAATATGCTTGTGCACAATCCGAACCGGCAAACATCGTATCCATAATCTGTTGGAATATGCTTGATGCCATCTTTGTACCAAAAGGATGTCGGTTAAATTTGTATAATCCCCTATGAGTGTTAACTGTTAATAGTTTTGAGCACTTTTCGTCTACTAGTACTTCTAGGTAAGCGTCTGAAAGGTCTAATTAAAAAAAAAAATACCATCATTTAAATTTGCCAAAATTTCCTCTGAACTTGGCAACGGTGTTGTTTCAAACTTTCATTTAGCCCCGTTGAAAGATCAACACATACGGCGATGTTTTTTAAACGTAAATTGTTGGTCATGCCCATTCGGAATTGTCCATTTTTGATATCACACCTAATTTTTCCTAGTCTCTCTAATTTCTTCTGAAGTTCTAAAGATGCAAAAGGTATACCCCTTTTTTGTTTTGTTTGTTTGTTTCAGGGCTTAGCCACCTATCAATCCTTATGGGATCATTTAAGGTCATAACAAATGATTTTGGGTAAGGTTATTCTATTTTTACAACATTTTTCTTTTTGAGTATCAAGATTCATTGGGATTTGTTTTTAAGGGCAGGGTTCCCAAGCCTACCCTGTTATTTAACCGATAATTGGAGGGAAGGAACGGATCAATACCTTTCTCAAGGGTACCAGTGCTTAAGTGAATGCAGGGTATTCAATTGGAATTTGAACTCGGCTCTCCGATTTCTCTTTCCGAGCCGATATCCACTGCACCACAACGCACATCCGTCACTATACGCTTACAGCACCTGGTGTTCCCAAGCGGTCACCCATCTAAGTACTGACCAGGCTGAACGTTGCTTAACTTCGGTGATCGAGCGAGAACCGTTGTATTCAACGTGATAGGATTTAAGCCCACTGCCTTTTTGCTTAAATGTCGGTGTTGCATTTGCTTTTAACTCAAATTTAGCTTTAGTTTTTGTGCATGTCTCTAGACCTTCTAAGAAATCTCCTCGAAAACGCTTTTTTAATTCATTCTTTGACACTTCAGTCACCGTATTAGTACTGGGAGTAACAACATTTATTTTGTTGCAAAACGAGTTTTTTGGAAGGTTCCAAAGAGCAAATAATGAAATCCGAGCTGTTCTAAAAAAAAATTAGCTGTATTCTTGAAGTCTTGTTAATTTTTCATTTGTGCTTTTTATCTTTACGTCATGTATTAATCTTGTTCTTATACGTTTAATTTTTCCTCCATTTTTTTATCTGCAACAAGTACTTTTGTCTCCTGTCCTCCAACATTCGTAGCCTTTTTTGTTCTTAAAAAACAATTACTTTTGAAAATCTTACCTCCACAACCGTGGCAAGTATTAGGTATTGAGGGTCTTTTTTACTGTTCTTTTAGGAGTTGAAAAATGTCTATAGTCTTTTCTCTCAGATGGTCGGACAATATGTACTTATCGGCTGCGATAGTCCTAGCAAAGAACAGCACTGGAGTCTGACAGAGGGCCAGGAGCAAATATCCAGAGTTCGAGTCGTGAGTTAAACAGGCAGAAGGGTGCATTTCCACGATCTTCGGTAAAGGGTGAAAGGTTTAGGGAAGAAGATTCTGGAAGAATATAGGTTTTATGAACAGACGCCGGGTAGATACGGCTTGGTTTACTGGACCTGTGGCCATGAAGGCCACAGGACGATGAATTGGCCGACAAAGCGGGGATGGCCCCCTGACTTCAATAATTATAAGTGAACCAGGTGTAGTGAAAAGGGGGATACAGCTAGATGGTGTGGGTCTTGACAACGGCGCCACACCATCTCAAATAAAAAAGGAACCAGAAGAATGGGAAGAAGTAAGAAGGGTCACCTCAGTAGTAAGAGGTAGGGTGCCCTGTATCAGAACGAGTGGAATGAGGTGCTGGGCATGTGGCTGTGAGGGTCATTTTGCGGCAGATTACCCCATGAGGAAATGTTGGTATTGTGAAAGACCAGTCCACCTGAAGAGAAGCTGTCATCGGCGAAGAAGGACGAGCGAAATGAGTATGGTCCGTCTTCGGTCACCCAGATTGAAGGGACCAAAGGGTCATCCACAGGGACCCTGGGTGGATGACCCTAGAGATGTGCTACTGCCGGTACCCATGGCCGGTTAGAGGATGAGCCAAGGTACTAGGAGATGAAAGAAGACAACTAGGGTGTCTTATGTAAAAGTACAAGGTGAAGGGCTTTATTGTAAAGTATTAGTGGTAGGATCATTAGTAAGAATTGTAATAGATACTGGGTCATAAATATCGGTGTTGAATCAGGAAGATTATGAGAGTTTGAGATATAGGGGTAATTTGAAGGAGGCAGACATAGAAATTACTCAAGCGGCAGGAAACATGATGAAGATAAAAGGAACGGTGAGCCTCTAAGTGGAAGTCGAGTCAACGTCCAGAGGTTTTATGTAACCTCAGGTTTGTGTGAAGAAACAATTTTGGGACAAGACTTGCTTCATCGTCATGAAGCCAGAATAGAGTTTAATCCCCTGCCTTGGTAGTAAAAGATAGAAGCTTACAATTTGTATTGGCAAAAGAAAGGCCAGCACCGAGGAAATAAGTTAGAGTTATAAAAAGTGAATAAGGCAAGAAAGGAGGAATGGAAACCCAATAAGATAATGAAAACAGACAAGGACTCTGTATAAGATTAGTCAAGTGAGTGAGAGGAGGAAAATGAAATACCTCTTTCTCAACTTCAAGAACGACTGAGAGAAGAGAATGGGTCAGAGATTGAGCCAAAGTTACCTCAACCAAAAGCAAAGAGCCCTAGTGATGAAGTCTAGCGTTGTAGTTTGAAACTCCCAGAGTCGGGAGAAGAATCAAGTGAGTACGAGGAAGATGAAGTCTCAACTGAGTGGCATAATTAATGTGAAATGTATTTCTCTCAGTTCTAAAAACTATTGAAAGAAGGTGTGAAGAGACCAGGTGTATGTCCAGAGCTACCCCCCCCCCTCAAGGAAAGATCACGAGGGGCAGGAAAACCTGAGTCTCATTAGGAAATAAAAAGGTGGAGACTAGGAGGTGTGGCTAGCAGGTAACAAGGGGCGGAAAATTTACTTGTCGATTCCGTTTTCAGGCAGCATGCTGGCCAGATGTGTGTCCGGCGACGTCATTGATAATGGCATCCGACCTTCGGGGCAGGAAGGCCGCGCACCTGTCTGAAATTCAAATAGCTTATTAGAAAATGGGAATAGAAACTAAGGAATGTTTGTAAGTGTGAATGAAAGGGATGTAGATGCGTAAAGGGATAACAACCGAGATATCTTGTTGCTTTGCAGGGATGACCGGCACAAGAAGATTGATGCTACTAACAATGATAGCGATAATTATGGCGACAGCAACTTGGAAACACAGCCAAAATACGATTTTCAAGAAAATAAGCGAAGTAAAATGTGCGTTGTAGTACAGTGGATATCGACTCGGAACGAGAAATCGGGGTGCCGAGTTCAAATTCCAGTTGAATTCGTTGCATTAACGTACGCACAAATACCCTTGGGAAAAGTATTAATCCGTCTCTTCCCTCCAGTTATGGGTTAAATAATAGGATAGATTGGGTTCCATAGCCTTGGTTGGCAACCAGTCTACAAGAAAGCAATGTTAACCTACTACGGGATGATCTTCTGCCCAGACAGTCATGTCTCTTTCGAGACATGATCGCCCAAGCGTGTATCACGTATGGCACTTAACTGACTGACTGAATAATAACTAGATCAAAGTGGCTGGTCACCTTCGTGATCGATCTAAACCTATATGAGGCATTGCTAAGCAAATTGGAGACTGAAATAAAAAGATTATGTCCAGTCAGGTCAAAAGTGGCCGATAATTACAAGCGGACCATGACTACAAACGTGGGAATATGTGAGGCTTTTCGAGACAAATTTCAGGATCTGTTTATCAGGGAGACCGGCTTAGGTCTCTGATTCCAGATCAATATATAACTTTTGACGGTCGGATAGCATAACAGCTGAAATTGATACGGTAACAACAACAAAAATGAGGACAATAGTCCGGATATAAATAGAACAGATAAAACTAAATTCATTAATGTCTGACGGTCAATTTTAGTTTTGCGACAGACTAAGCTGAGTTTTGCAAATCTTTGCTCCAGATCCTGCACCTTAATGAGTGTTACAAATAAATATATATTTTTAATTCCTTAAGCAACAGAAATGTGGTTGTATAGAAGGATGCTGAAAATACCATGGCCCGAACGTGTTAGCAACGACAAGTTTTTGGGAAAGATTCACAAGTAAAGGAAACATCAGGAAGAGACAGCTGAGGTTTCTGGGACACGTAATGAGGAAGGCGGGCTTGGGGACTCTCATACTCACAGAACGGATATAGGAAAAGAGAGACAGGGGAAAGCCGCGCAAGATATACTTGATTGGTTTTGGGAGAGATACCAACCTTGAAAAGTGTTAAGAGCAACAAGCAATAGGGGCAAGTGGAATTCCATGGTCGCCTACATCCTGAAAAAACACGGCACAGAAAGAAGAATATGTACACCTTTTAATCCCTGTATAATCAATATTTCCTGTATCACTCAATCATGTTTCGCTGTTTTCAGAAGGCGTCTCTTATAGAAATGGAGATGGCCATGCTGAGCGGTCCGTGTCCGCTTGTGTCGTTCAGAACAAACAATATGACTGTTTAATGCTGCTATCATTGTCAATCGCAGTTGCCATGAGTGTATTAAACGAATTGAATTAATGTTTAAAAGATGTCAGGATGTGGATTCAATAGCTATTTCACCATTGGTCACTTTCAATACTAACAAGGAGTGGGCTTAAAGAACCATTTCACCTTTTCCTTCACCAATTCCACCATTTTGGATAATGGTGGAAGACATGCTTGGACATTTTAGAAATCCATTCAATTTGAAGTGGTCAGAGAGGAAATTTGAATTATCCACCGCACACATACACATGTGTGGATATGTTCACACGCAATCCCTTCCAAATTGTATCTCTGCTCACACACACACACACACACACACACACACACACACACACACACTCTCTCTCTCTCTCTCTCTCATTCTTGAATTTCTGTTTCTACTCACAAAATGACGATGTTCATTTTACCCCCTCATTTTATAGTCTTTTGTATTTTTCTATCTTGCCACAAATAATGCTGTACTAAGACTAAAAATAAATAAATAAAATAAAACAGAAAATCACCAACATTTTTTAAATATAATATGGACATCTAAAAATATATATATATATGTAGAGAGAGAGAGAGAGAGACAGAGAGAGACAGAGAGAGAGAGAGAGACAGAGAGAGACAGAGAGAGAGACAGAGAGAGAGAGAGAGACAGAGAGAGACAGAGAGAGAGACAGAGAGAGAGAGAGAGAGAGAGTGGGAAGCTGGAAATACGATATTTTGGTCATCGGAAAAACAAAAGGATCTCGATATTTAAAGTCACAAGTTTATTCGACTGAAGAGAGTCATCTTTAGACTGGAAACACGTGTAGCGACACAAATACCATTATGGACACTTAATATATCATACCATAAAGCAAGTAATATTAATAATAATAACAACAATAAATTTATACTTTACACAAAACGTTTCCAGCTTCCTCCGCCCCCCCACACACTCTCTCTCTCTCTCTCTCTCTCTCTCTCTCTCTCTCTCTCTACATATATATATATATTTTTAGATGTCCATATTATATTATATTCTCTTTCTCTACCGCTCCCCATCATCTCCCGACTGCTCCGTTCTTGACAGCATCTCCAACAATATCGACAAGGCCATTTTCTTCCACCCGTTTGCCCATATATTTGTGTTTGGCGACTTTAACGCCCATCATGCAGAGTGGCTGGATAACTCCGTCACAGATCTTGCTGGTGTACACAACATGAATTTTTCTATCACTCAGTCCCTTACGCAGATGGTGAAGTTCTCCACGCGTTTCTATAATAACCCTAATGGACAGGACTCATTACTAGATCTGTGCTTTACCTCCACCCCTGACTCTTGCAATGTCAAACAACTCTGCCCTCTCGGAAACTCTGACCATGCGTTAGTTTCTGTCAGTATCTCCTTCCGCCTCCACTCCACCCAAGAACCTCAAACCAGCAGAATATCTTACTGTTACCAAACAGCTGATTGGGACTTGTTCCGCGATTTCCTGAGTGACGTCCCTTGGAATAAAGTATTTAGCCTTCCTGTTGAAGACTGTGCGGCTGAGGTCTCCTCTTGGGTTAAGGCTGGCATCGATGCTTTCATCCCTGCTAGAAAGTTGACACTTAAATCCTACTCAGCCCCCTAGTTCTCGCCTGCCTGCTCAGCTGCCATCGCCCACCGAAATCACTTCTTTCGGCTTTACCGGGGTTACGCGTCAGACCATAACAGGCGCCTTTTTGCCTCGGCTCGCAATGCGTACAAGAAGGTACTTAAAGGAGCTAAGCTGATGTTTGCAACCAGAATGAAGTAGCGCATAGCATCCCGTAAGTTCGGCTCTAAAGACTACTGGAGGCTCTGTAAAAGCGTGCTGAACAACAGTAAGCCCTCAATCTCCCCCTCTAATCAACGAATTCGAGGTCCTCACCTCTTCAACAGACAAGGCTTCGCTCGCAGATTCTCCACTAACTCGCCACTGAACTCGTCTGCAGTATCTATACCCGACTTCCCTCTCCGAACCCAAGCCCAAATGACTGACATACTAATTATTTCCTCGGTGGTCTCCAAAATAATTTCTAAGCTTGAACCCCATAAGGCGAGCGGTGGTGACGGAATACCCATCATTGTCCTAAAGAAATGTGCTCCTGAACTCTCCTCTGTTCTCTCTAAAGTCTATAACTACTGCCTTTCTGCTTCCTGCTTTCCTGCCTGCTGGAAATCCTCCTCTGTCGTTCCTATATATAAAAATATTGGAGAACCCTCTGACTCCGTTAATTATCGTCCTATCAGCTTCCTACTGATCTTTGGCAAGTGTTCGAAGCCATCATCAACGCCGAGGTGGTACAACATCTCACAGTCCACTGGCTCTTCTCTGATAAACAGTGTGGCTTCCGCTTCAACAGGGTTACTGCTGATATGCTCACAACCATCACTGAGTATATACACCAGGCCCTCGACAAAAACGGCAAACTGTTGCCCGTCATATTTCCAAAGCGTTTGGCAGAGTCTGGCACGCTGACCTTCTATGCAAGCTGCAGGGCTATGGTATAACTGGACAATTGTTTGACCTAATCCAGTCCTTCCTTTCAAACCGTACAATGAGGGTAGTATTGAACGGACAAGCCTCCCAATACTATCACATGAATGCGGGTGTCCCTCAAGGCTCTATTCTAGGTCATACGCTTTTCTTTATTTATATTAACGATCTCCCCGATGTAATAAGATCCCAAGTGGGCATATATGCTGACGACACTACGGTTTACTCTCGTCTCGATCAAAAATCTGCCGAGGCTGACAAAGCAAACCTCGCTGCCTAGCTTGAAAAGGATCTCCAATCCATGGTGGACTGGGATAAGAAATGGCTCGTAAATTTTAATGCTTCCAAAACGAAGCTGTTACCTAATAACCACCACAGACAATCGTTTCTCCCGCCCATTAACATGGATAATGACTTCACTCCCTGAAAATAAAACACCGCGTCTCTTCGGATTAACTTTCACATCAAACCTTAAGTGGAATAACTATATAGAATCCATAGCTAAATCCATTGCTAAGAAAGTCGGTTCTCTGTGTAGGACCAGGAACATTTTCCCGTCCTAAACAATCCTGCACATATACAAATCTACCATCCGCCCGTGAATTGAATATTGCTGCCATATCTGATCGGGTACTCCTGCTATCCACTTAGGTCTCCTCGACCAAATCCAACGCAGAATCTGTAATGTGATCGATCCTGACTTGGCAGCTAGGATACAATCCCTTTCTCCCCGACGTAGTGTGGCTTTCCTGTGTCTCTTCTACAAAAACTTTCACGGCTTCTGCTCTGATGAACTTAGCTCACTGGTACACCCTATATATGACTTTCCTTGACCCACAAGATTAGCAACTAGGTCCCACCCTTTTCCTCTGAAACCAAAAATTGTAAACGCAAATTCTACTCTAATAGCTTCTTTTCTCGCACTTCCCGCCTGTGGAATTCCCTTTTATTTACTTGCTTTCCCGACAGCTATAATCTCCAAGAATTTAAATGTAAAGTCAATAGTCATCTCCTATCTCACTAACTTACATCTCCTCTCTCATGCTTTTTTTCCGTCCACCCGACTCTCATCAGTATTCTCTTCCTTCTCCTACTCTCTTCCTGACACCCCCCTGCAACCTCTCACTCCTTCTCATAACATTCCTCCAACAGTGGTAGCAAAATGCCTTGCTTGGGGCGACACTATTATAAACACACACACACACACACACACACACACACACATATATATATATATTACAATTTTGCTATTACAATAGTTCATAAAATCCTTATATCACTACACAAAAATTTTCATGTTTAATAACAATATTGTTCTTCTTCAGATCATGTTTTTAAAATAAATGGTGAAAATTATTTATTTGAGAAAATATAAAATGAATTCATGGTAATTCAGAAAATTAAGAAGGTTTGGTTAGAGTAAGTTAATATGATTGTAGGTGTGTCAGTATTGCTCAACCAAAAGCGAAAATTAGGTGAACTATGGAGTTGAAAATTTGGGTCGCGTAGCTTAATGTCAAAACATGACACCTTTTTTTATTTTGTCTGAGCTTCAAACACATCAAAAGGGCGATCATGTCTCTTTCAATTCATGTATTACCAGGCAGAAGATTTTCCCACAGTGAGTTGCCATTTCTTTCTGTGGTAGATTGGTTGTCAGCCAAGACTACCAGGCTGTCATGCTATTCAACTCATAGCTGGGGAGATAAGAGATGGATTCATATCTTTCTTAAGAGTATTTGCGCGTAAGTAAATGTAACGAATCCGACTGAAATGTGAACTCGGCTCTCCGATGTCTCATTCGGCGCCATTAACCATTACACCACCTGCACATTTCTTTGCAAGCTACATTGTACTTAGTTTTTAAAAATAAAAAATATTGTTGATTTCAATCGCTTTTTGTTTACGTTCAATCCGTTTTTGAACATTGATTACATCCACATCATGTTAAAACACGGGTTACCGTACGAACATCGAAATTAAGCTAGCGTCCAGCTTGGGCAGTATCTAGATGGGTGATCACTTGAGAATGTCAGGTGCTATAAGATTATATTCCAGTTGGATTCGTTATATTCACTTACGCGCAAATAGCATTGGAAAAGGCATGAATCCACCTTTTCTCCTTCATTCTATGGGTTAATTTGTAAGACTTGTATCATTAGACTATTATTATCGCCAAAAGAATTCTTACAATCTAAAAAAAAAATTCTGATTTTAGATAACCTGCATGGTTCATAAGCCGTAAAATAGATAACCTGCATGGTTCATAAGCCGTAAAAATTAATTTCTGAACAAGAAACTAAAAGTAAAATTAATTTTTTTTTTTTAATCATTTCACCCCAAGCAAGAGAGTTTGACTGTTACTGGTGCGCAGAGAGTTACATAGGCGGAAAGTGATGAGAAAGAGGAAAAAGTTATAGAGGGTGTCAGGAAGTGGGTAAAAGAAGGATGAGAATACTGATGTGATGAGAGTAGAGTGTACAGAGAAAAGAACTTGAGGGAAAGAATGCAAGTCAGCGAGATAGGAGATGACAATTGACTTTACATTTAAATTCTTTGAGATTGTAGCTATCGGGGAAGCAAGTATACGGAAGGGAATTCCACAAGTGGGAAGTGCGAGAAAAGAAGCTGAAGAAGTAGAAGTTGCGGCTACATTTTATTGATTTCACAGTAATAGGGTGGGACCTAGTTGCTAGTCTAGTAGCTCGAGTAAATTTATGCAGAGGGGGCACTAGTGAGCTAAGCTCGTCGGAGCAGAAGCTGTGAAAGTATTTGTAGAAGAGAAATAGGGAAGCCACATTAAGCCGGTGAGAAAGTGACTGCAGCTGAGCTACCAAGTCGGGATAAACTCTCTATCTGGTTTCTATGCTATGTAAAAAGAAAAGTCTAAACTTATTTATAAATGGAACTTTGTCTGTGTGTGTGTATGTGTCTGTGTGTGTATGTGTCCGTTACCTATAGACTCCGAAACGGCTGAACCGATTTTCTTGAAAATTCACACAGTTGTACTATAAGCGTCTGCGAGAGTTCTTATTTAGATTTTGTGTTGAGGTACCTCCGATAAATATCGAAAATCGATAATCGAAAAAATCGGGTTATAGAAGGAGTGGTCCGATTTTAATCAAATTTGATACACGCATAGACAAAGACATAAGAAACGATATTCAGAAGTTTCAAGGTTGCCGCTCTTACAATAGTGCAGAAAATCGATGATATATATATATATATATATATATATATATATATATATATATATATATATATATAAGGCAAGATGTTTGTGTGTGTGTCTTGTGTCTGTTTATCTGTCTGTATGTCCTTTATACAAATCCACAATTTTTATCCGATTCTCACCAAACTTCATACAAATATCCTTTAGGCTGAGTCTGAGCTCCAGGACCATGGATTAGTTTTAAAGCCTTCATTACACCCGAGCAACGCCGGGTTATACTGCTAGTAATTGATATATACATCCACCTATTCACTAGATCAAACACAGTCAGGATCACACTTAATGTTCTTCACTACAGTCCATTTGCTAGCTGCTTCATCTGGGCTATGTAATTCAGATTTGTTCGTCACCTAGATTGGTTGTCAGTTAAGTTTGAAGAGACCAAGCTGTCTTACTATTTAGCCCATAGCGGAGAAGACATGTATTCACAACTTTCCCAAGGGTATTTGGGCAAATGCGAATGCAACGAACTACATTGAGTTGCTACCCGTTACACTACAAGCATAATAAAACTATTTACATTGTTCGGACTATTGTCGGCATCTTTATCGCCATATTCACGACGTTTCGGCCGTTCAACGCCCCGTATTTCTTGAGGTGGTATTAGCTGGAAAAGGCCGGAGCGTACAACTTTTCGCTCTCTCTCATTCTCCCGCTCTTTAACACAATCTCTCTCTTTCCTTCTCCCGCTATTTAACATAATCGCTCTCTCTCTCTTTCTCTCTTATACACACACCAGACTACACCTTTCCTCTCATTCACATTCTTCTGAAACACGATATACATCTTGTACATAGCTAAATACCACTTTTCGTACACGTTCTCTTTCTCTGTTTGTTTGTCTGTCTCTCTCGTATACCAAAACACTCCTTTCTCTCTTACCTACATTTTTCTCACACGGTATCTCTCACTAATACAGCCTATCTCTCTCTGTCTCTGTCTCTCTCTTGCACACATAACCACATATATATACATATTGTACACATACAAATACCATTTTCCTATACACTATCTCTGTTTTTCTCTCTCTATTTCTCTCTCTCTCTCTCTCTCTCTCTTGTACACAGAAACAAACTTTTCCCGCCTCTCTCTTGCACAACGCCATTTTTATCCCCATGCCACTTATTTCGGCGAATCAGAAGCAGAACAATCATCATTTGTTCCTTTTGCATTTGCAGCTGCTCATCTCCTAATTACCGCACGCCTCGTTTGCCCTAATTAAATCTAAGAAATCATTATTAGTAAGACATGAAAAGTTGATTCATGAACCGAGTCAAGTGTCAGAGAGAAAGCCACTTCAAGGGTCAACAGTTACATCGTGTCTCGTGTCGTATCTAATACAGGCAACAAACTTACTAAAGATGTCACCCTTCTTTCGTTAGTGTGACGCAGATACTTCCGTCTTGCAGACCTGCGCAATAATACAGTGATTAACTAGTCAACTGTCGGTAACTCACCCTACCCGATAGTAAACCTCCTCTACTTAATGGTTGATTCGACACTATCTATTAATGACTTACTAAGTTCGGCATGTTAGAGATTAATGATAAAAATATAGTTTTAAGTTATGCTATATTTATGGGTTAATGTGCTCAATATCAGGGACAGAGTGTATGTAAGTATTAAAAAGGAGATTGACGTCAGTGCCGACAATCATATTCATAAAAAACGCAGCAGGCCATGTGCGTTGTGTTTTTTCTCGACTTATTTACGCTCTCACAACCTGATTGAGCACTCTGGAAGAATGGTAGATTTTGAAAAAACAGTAGCATCTACGCATCGTTCATTCAGTAATGAATTAAAACACTCTAACTACTGGCGTATGTATACATGGTATATCACACGCTAAAAGTGTGACTCCTTCTAAAGAGCGCCCATAACTCAGAGGTAGAATCGCCGACTGACGCCAATTCGGTCGGGTTTCAATCCTTGGTAAAAGCAATCGGATGTCTAACCGTACTGATGAGCTGTGATACAGATAAACAGATCTGTCTGCGGATGAATATATATATATTTATTTATTATATTTTACAAACTACAAACTCCTACAAAATTGTACATTTTGTTTCGACATTGAAAGTACAATGTCTCATCAGGCAGTTAATAATGATGGTAATAAACGTTTTTTTGCAATCTTTTTGTATGAGGTAAGAGGATATTAAAAAAGAGGGAAAATAGAGGGCAGAAAAGATGAGAAAACAAAAAGAGAAATCGAGAAATGGAACAGAAAAAGGGAAGAGAAAAAGACACAGAAGAAATTAAAAAGCAAAGAGGAAAACAAGAGAGAAAGAACTGAGAAAAAAGAGCCAATGGAAACGGCTAAGACAGAGAAATTTCTTTGTTTTAAATTAATGTTTTGAATGTTGCAATTATTTTCTTCGTTCCTTAATCATTTGTATATATATATATATATATATATATATATATATATATAGATAGATAGATAGATAGATAGTAGACATCTTCCAGTCGGGGTTCTTCCAACAACTGTTGAGAATGGAGCTTTGAACATAATTTCTTCCTTGACCATAAGCATTTCATATTTTTCTACAGGTCTCCATAACATTACTTGAAATACCATAACATTATGTGACATAAATGCACTTTCAATCCTGTGTACTCTGTCATTGCCTTACAAAAATTAAAATATGTTATTATATTCTAAATTTGGTTCCTAAAAAACGGAAATTACTTATGACGTAACGTAATAGTTATTTAAACATAGCAGTCGAGCTCATTATATATATAAATCTGAAATAATCAAATAAAAAAAAACGGCTTGGGGGTAAGCCCCCAAAGATCCTATTAATAGATTAATAGATTAAACTGATTCAGACTGAGGGCTCAGCGTATATAAATTTATTTATTTACAGAGCCAATATTGATTGCATAAAAAAAAAAATTCAAATTTTCTTATATCGGAAGGTTATTTCAACGGATAAATCTATATAACCATCTCATCAGCGAGACCAAAGCATTACGGGAAAATAAATTTGTGTGCGTGTAAAACACGGAAGTAAGATTATTGAAAAAAGAAAAAAGAAAAGTAGAAAGAAAAAGTGGGCAGATCATTGTTACCGGAACATGTTAGATCTGCCACGTAAGTGACAGTAACGAAAAGTGATACAATAAAATAAATTAAAATGAAAATATTAAATATTTTAAATGAAAATAAAATAGATATTATTAAAATGAAAATATTAAATATTTAAAATGAAAACATTAAAATGAAAATATTAAATTTCTTATTAAAATGAAAATATTAAATATTTTAAATGAAAATAAAATAAATATTATTAAAATGAAAATATTAAATATTTAAAATGAAAACATTAAAATGAAAATATTAAATTTCTTATTAAAATGAAAATATTAAATATTTTAAATGAAAATAAAAATAAGGAAGAAATATGTCAGACGAAATTACGGTTTTTTGATGCAACTGTTAAAGAGCCACGAATAATATTAATATCAAAACAAGCTGGTTAAACAAAACTTAAGTTAAAAATGAAAGCAATAGAACTAGAAGGAATATAGATTTAAGAAAAAGAAGTTATAATATAATTTAATTATACGGCTAATATATTTATGAGTCAGCAGTAGACTTGATCCTTTATTTGGAGAAATAAACCGAATTATTTTTTTATGTGTCTAAACAAGGAAGAGAGTCCGCAAAAATATGAAAAAAATGAACAACAAGAATTTAGGGAAAATGGAAACAAAAAAGAAACTTAAGCGTTATAAGAGAAGACGGAAAGTGCGACACAGAAATCCGAAGGCGAATTGGCATGGCGAAGGAAGCATTCCAGAAGTTCAGTAAGGTATTAAGAAACAGGAAAATTTCGCTAGAAACTAGGAAGAGAGTACTGGATTGCTACATGCTGTCTGTCCTTCGCCATGACAGTGAATGCTAGACAATACCATCAAAGATGAAGGAAAAACTTGAAGCAACTGACATGTGGTTCTACAGAAGGATGCTGCGAATATCATGGATCGAGCATGTGAGCGATGATAAGGTCTTGGAAATGATGGAAACAAAAAGGAAATTAATACTGAGCATCAGGAAGAGACAGCTGAAGTTCCTGGGACACGCAATGAGGAAGGAGGGCTTGGAGAATCTGATACTAACAGGCCAGATAGAGGGAAAAAGAGATAGGGGAAAGCAACGAATAACATATTTGAAGGACCTAATCAGGTGGATGACGGAACGAGGATGTCTTGCTGTAACAGGAGAAGGCGTGTTCAGAGCCACCAAGGATAGGGAAACGTGGAAAGCCATGATCGCCTACGTCCTGAAGGGACAGGGCACATAGAAGAAGAAAGAGATAAAGAAGTGGTGTGGCGGTGCTGTTGAAGCAGCTATGGTATACAGGAAGAATTTAGCATTGTTGGAAACACAGAATGATTATTGAGAAGAGAAAAATGACGACTTCTGTCTTCGTGCTGGCATCGGCTGTAGGGTATTCTCAGACAGTAATAGCAAGGAAATACTAGGAATATGTGAATTCACGGTAGACATCAGTGATTTAGAAACAGGATTTCGGATGAATAAGGACTCTAAAAACAGAGGGAAGCATTACCTCAGCTGAATCCATCCGTTAGCGCACTATATAATCAAGTTGCCATAAGTGATATACGCTTGGGTGATTATGTCTCGAAAGACACGGCTATAGAACCCAATCTGTCCTGCTATTTAACACATAGCTGGAGGGAGAAGCGACGGATTAATACCTTTCCCAAGGGTGTTTGCGCGTAAGTGAATGCAAAGAATTCAGCTGGAATTCGAACTCAGCTTTCCGATTTCTTGTTCCGAGCCGATATCCACTGCACCACAACGCACATCCTCAGCGCACTATACAATACGCTGTATTTCATAATTTCAATAATTCCAAGTTCGACAACAACAAGAGAAAAACCACTGACATCACGACATCGGTTACTACATCTTATCTTAACAAAAGTCAATTGTGACTGGGCCGTGAAAAAATAGTGCCACCTCTACTAGTCAGATCTTTCGGGCAGACAGTCGAGTTCGTGTTTGAAGGATACTGGATGAGATTAAGAATTAAAACTATTATTACTGTATTGTGAAAATCTATGGTGGTATTGAAATGGCAAACTTTCATATGGATGTCATGCACGACGTCAACCCCATTTTGAAATATCTCAACTGTCAGCTGTATACAACCATTTTCTAAGAGCAATGGTTAAAAAAGTCATTCAGTGAGTGAAGAGGTTTTGGTGAAGACCATCCTTTTCTAAACATTGTGAAATGGCACTACATACAAACAAATAATTGTGCTAAATAACAGGAACCACATCACTTGAGGACTATCAACAGCGGCAACGACTAAAATGAATAGCACATGTAACTCGAAGAGAAAATAATGACGTAATCAAGATGTTGAAGTTCTACGATATTTCAAATAAAAGATTAGGAAGAAAATCTCCACCAATTCTGGAAAGATAGCAGCGACTGGACTTGACAAATCTATTTTCCTGAGAAGGGTTCTATAAATTTCAACTGAACGCAGTATTGTAAATGTTTCCATGTTAGAAAACGACTATTATTACCATTATAAGTGAAGCTGGTGCCTACCTTGATAAGAGTGAAAGGCATACATCAATAATCTGTTGCACTCCTTTGATACACGCCATTATTCCCGGTGGTGATTGTTTTTCTAGATAATGCAACAGCAGATCATGTGCTAATGACATGAAGCCGCTTTCAGAAACATCCAGCCGCGTTCAGATAATCCAACGACTCTCACATGTTTGCTCGATGTTAACACCATTTATCATGTATTAAAAATGTTGCAGACTTTTCGAAAGTTTCAGCCATCACCACTTGCGACAATTCAGTTCTGGACTGCCCAAAACATCATATTGCGTCACCTAGTTGCTGTTAGTCAACTTAATTACACATTAGTAGGTAGCAGTCTGTAATTTTTCAGAATTCTCTTTTTCCCTTTGCCACTATCCGTTCTCTATCTCTGTTTTTATTTATTTATTTATTTATTTATTTATTTATTCGTAAACGCCATATTGTAACCATGACATCCGCGTTCAAAAACTAACATTGTAAACCTGACTCCCTTTCTCAACAACAAAATGTTTTCTTTTCCCTTCCCGCCTCTATTCCCGGCTGGATAAATCAAACCCATTCACTTTTGTAAATTTTTTTGGTCAGATGAGTAGAATATTTATCTAATTTGAATATTCACGAAATAAATTATCACTGATGGAGTTATAAATTTGTCCAATTTATTTTCATAACAATGCACTGTTAATTTCTAACATACAGTTCTCATCGGATTAAGATCTCCTGTAGAATTAACCTTAACAATTACCAAGGATACTGCTTAATCATATTATATATATATATATATATATATATATATATATATATATATATATATATATATATAGAGAGAGAGAGAGAGAGAGAGAGAAAGTGGCGCGTTCTAGTCGCCTGAAGATCGTTAGAGCAAAAATTAAATAACCACTCGCGCTATGCTCCGATGAAGATTGACGCTGTGAAGCGTTTTTTGCTCTATCCGGATAACCTAGGCGTTGAGCACTGTTATTTAATGCTTAAGTAGATGGTCTTTTCTACTTTCTTATTTTTTCTTGTCTAAGGTTTTTCTTATTTTTTTATTTTTTGCAGATAGGGTGTTGTTCGCACCAACATTTTTTGTTTATTGCACACACACACACACACACACACACACACACACACACACACACACACACACACACACACATATATATATATATATAAATATATGATTTAAATTTGGTGGAGTATCCAACGGATTGTTAAATATATAAGACAGTTTTGAAAAATATTTTTTCAAAATTGTCCAGCATATTATATATATATATATATATATATATATATATATATATATTTTAATCGTATCACCCCGAGCAAGGCGGTGACGCCATTGATGTGCAGGGGGCTACGTAATAGTGAAATGATCGGAAAAGATAAAGCCGGAAACCATATCCTAAACAGGGAACAAGGGATGAGACTATTAACCTGTTCAATAGACATGGGGGGAGTGTGAACCGAGCGATAGATAGATCTATCTACTCCAATTGGAAAAAAAAACAAAAAAACAAAGTGAGAAGATTGGAAAAGAGAAAGCCGGAAACCACATCCTAAACAGGGAACAAGGGATGAGCCTCTTAACCTGTTCAATAGACATGGGTGGAGTGTGAACCAGGCGATATATATATATATATATATATATATATATATATATATATATATATATGTAATTAGTTAGTGTGAACCGGGCGATATATATATATATATATATATATATAATTAGTTAGTTTTTGGTCATAAAAAGTTGTATTAGTTAGTTTTTGGTCATAAAAGGTTATATTAAAAGTGTTCAATACAATAATATTGTAGAACTTTTGAATATATTTCGTTTGGTAATGAGTTATTTCCTCGACTTAGGTTTCAACCTTTCGGTATCTTCAGGAAATTTACAATAACTAATTGTACTAAATCGCCTGATGGTGCCAAAAGGTTGAAACCTAGGTCACGGAAATAACTAATTTCCAAATTAGCATATATATATATATATATATATATATATATATATATCGATATGTATACGTACGTTTAGTATATTGCTACTAAATGTGGTCTGGTGCCTCTAATATTTATTTTGAGCTCCTTGATAAAAGCTAAAGAATCAGTAATATTTTTGGTTCTGATCTGATCACCGCCGTAAGGTTATCCCTCGGTGTTTTTTTTCTATAAATCCTTTTACGGTAATTGTTCGGATGATCTATTTACTACGGTAACTAGGTCTTTTGAATTTTAGCGCAGTTTTAGACTGTCGTCAAGATCTGATGCAGCTAAAAGCAAGGAGCCGGAAGAAAGTTCCACAAGAGAGAAAGAAGTGCAATAGAAGAAACTGTTACCATAGAATTTACGGTTACATTTAGCCATTTCAACTGAAAATGATGGGACCTTGTCGCCAATCTGGTCAGTCAGTCAGTTAAGTGCCATACGTGATATACGCTTGGGCGATCACGTCTCGAAAGATACATGACTGACCGGGCAGAAGATTATCCCGCAGTAGGTTGCCATTGCTTTCTGCGGTAGACTGGTTGCCAGCCAAGGCTATAGAACCCAATATGTCCTGTTATTTAACCCATAACTGGAAGGAAGAGACGGATTAATACCTTTCCCAAGTGTATTTGCGAGTACGTGCGCCAATCTGGCACTGTGCTTAAATTCAAAATGTCTTCGTACCATAGAAGAAAATATATCAGAACAATTACCTGAAAGTATTTATAGAAAAGTCACGTGGAAGCTACGTTACGGCGGTGGGGAAAGAACTGAAGCCGAGATGCCAGGTCTGGACCAATAACATTGCAGATTCTTCTTTGGATTTTATCAAGAACCGCTAAGTATATAGCAAAAGCACCAAACCAGGCGGCAGAAATATTCGAAGTAAGGATCAATGATAGAGTTATAAATATGTAAGATGGATTCTGGCGAGCAAAATTGTCAAGCACGGGATAGTGAACTGTTGTAGAGTGGCTAACACCTCTGCAGCACTTTTAATGATGGAATGGCCCATGGGATGAAATGGTTTATTTAAGTAAAGAATAGTAGCATTCGAGGCGTAATATTCGAGTGTCATTCGAATAATATTCGGGCTGATTACTTCGGCGACTATTGCGATCTAAATCCCTCCTCTGTGTGATGTAAGTTCTGTCTTGTTTGCCATTGTAACTATTGTACTATTCTGTGCATATCCTTTTAAATTTACTCCTTCCATTTCATGTCAGCTAAAAATGTCATTTTAGAATAAATAATAATTTAATATCTATTATTTTATAGTTGATGAACCTATAGAAATATTAATATAAATATTAGTGGGTCAGTGTATAATTAGTAGCACATTACTGAATTATCAGATTTTCAACAAGCAAAACAGATAAACCGACTCATTTCTGTAATCAATGGTGTCAGAAAATAAGAAAAATATATTAAAAATAACAATGCTACTGCCAACGCCCTAAATGGATATAGCATTTATAAAAAAAAAATACGATAATTGCTTGAACACGCAAGAAAGAGGGATATAAACTTAAAAGCTACTTCTAAGATTTCGTTAACATAAAATATCCATCTAGGAATTTTTACATTACTAATAGTTTTTATTACTTTATAATCATGTAATAATATATTTATGAAATGTTATTGCAGTTTAAATCGGCGAATGGGCCCCTGATTTGATCACGAGATGAATTCGCTCGTCGACAGAGACGAATATATAACGGTTATTAATTCTTGATAAGTTTTTTTTTTCCTTTTCAGAACCGGAAACTGAAGAACATAGCAATGATTGTGTTGTTCCAAAGTAATTAAATTTGCATGCAATATTTTGTCTGGACTAAAGCTACGATAAAAGAGGAAATAAACGTAGTATTAAAAAAAAAAAAAAAAAAGAGTAAAAAATCCTTGGCAACCAGCAAAAGATTGATAGTTTGTTTGTTTGTTTTTAACCTATGCAATTCGAACATCACAGATGAAGTGGAAGATAACAAAATTCAACAGAAAATCAAATGGAAAGCGTTGTCGGAATTTCGATATATTTCATAATGTAAGGATTGCGAAGCGAGTCAAGCTGCTATTAATATTTATGACTTCAAGTTCAGCCTCAGTGATTTTTCAACCGATGTGCCGCTGTACACCAGCCTGTCGCGAGTAGGTGCGCAGCAAAAATTATTAAAGGTTATTAATTGTATTAGTTTCGAAAGACGTTCAAAGTACAATAAGTGTACATAATTATCTCATTAAATGCTAAATTATAATTAACAGAAAAATACATAAATATCTATAAGTGTTTTTTAAAGAATTTTACTAAGAGACAAGAAACTTTCAATAGAAACAAAGAAGAGAGTACTGGATTGCTATGTGATGTCAGTTCTTCAATATGGCAGTGAATGCTGGACAATATCATCAAAGATGAAGGAAAAACTTGAAGCAACTGAAATATGGTTCTACAGAAGGATGCTGCGGATATCATAGACCGAATATGTAAGCAATGATGAGGTTTTGGAAAGGAAGGAAACAAAAATGAAATTCATACTGAGCATCAGGAAGAGACAACTAAAGTTCCTGGTACATGTAATGAGGAAGGAGGGCTTGGAGAACCTGATACTAACAGGCCAGATAGAGGGAAAAAGAGGCAAAGGAAACAACTTATAACATATTTGACGGGCCTGAGCAGGTGGGTGATAGAACGGGGCCTGCGTGTTGTTACAAGAGAAAGCGTGCTAAGAGCCACCAGGATAGAGAGACGTGGAAGGCCATGATCGCCTACGTACTGAAATAACAAGGTGCATAGAAGAAGAAAAGAATTATTATATTTTTAATACATATTATAAGTTGTTTTGTTGGAATGGTCCTGACCTGACATCTTAGCTTTAGTTACTTTCCCTGAGCCTTTTCTAGAAATACTTTCATGGTAATTGTTCTGATGAACTTTTACATTATGGTATCTGGACTTTATGAATTTAAGCACAGTACTAGATTGGCGGCAATACCTCAACAATTTACAATTGAATTGGCTAGATGCAACAGTAAGGTATATGCTAACAGTTGCTTTACTCGCATTTTCCGATCGTGGAACTCTCTTCCGGCTTCATGCTTTCCAGCTAACTTTAATCTTCAAAGATTTGATTGATTCTTTTTCTACGGCTTATCAATTTTTACAGGTTATTTAAAGCCAGAAAAATATTTAGATTTTAAGAATATTTTTATTGGGAACAATTAATGGAACTCTGCTTTTAACTAAAAAAAACATTTTGGATGAAAATCTAATTTCTCAAAATTTCATGAAATTAAGTAAGCGGAGGAAACACGTAAAAAATATTTTAGCAAGGTTTTCTAAAAAGAATATGAAGTATAATTTAATCCATTTGTGAATAAACTTTGCAAGTTTTATTAAAGTCCAACAATTATTCGATTTTTGTAAAATTTTCAAATCAGTGTATTTTTCAACTGAAAAAAGGCGCTAAAACACTAATTGTAAATATTAGGTCGAAAGAAAACCCCAGATATTAAACCAAAATTTCGAACGTATCAGACAGGATTTAAAAAAATAAATAAATAAAATATTAAAAATATTTTAGTAATTTCTCTTAGTAATGACAATCATTTTATCGATAAAAAATTGTTTTTATTAAGTTTTGGGACTTTTTTCATCATGCTGTTTTTTTTTTGTTTTTTTTTTTGTCAACGAAAAAGTGGAAAGTGGAAAGTGGAAGTACCTAAAAAAAGTAAAAGAAGATTTTTTTTAACTGAACAACTGCAGTTAATCTAAACTTATTTATAAATGAAACTTTGTGTGTGTGTGTGTGTCCGTTACCTATAGACTCCAAAACGGCTGAACCGATTCTTTTGAAAATTTACACAGTTGTACTAAAAGCGTCTGCGAGTGTTTTTTAGCTAGGTTTTGTGTCGAGGTACCTCCGATAAATATCGAAAATCGATAATCGAAAAAATCGGGTTATAGAAGGAGTGGTCCGATTTTAATCAAATTTGATACACTCATAGACAAAGACATAAGAAACGATATTCAGAAGTTTCAAGGTTACAGTTCTTACAATAGTGCAGAAAATTTTATATCGATACCAGGAAATCAAAATTTGACTTACATTCATTCATTTTTCTTTCAGTCTACAGTTTCGCTTTAATTGGAAACAACAATTGCTTTTTAGTCTTTCGTGCCAACGTCCAAAGAGTCTGAGCTTCAGGACCATGGATTAGTTTTAAAGCTTTCATTACACCCGAGCAACGCCGGGCTATACTGCTAGTATATATATATATATATATATATATATATATATATATATATAGGAAAAACTACTATAAAAATGTATTTTTTTCAGCTCTTTTATTTTAGTTTTTGCTTCGGGTTTGGCTCTAAGTAAGTATAATTGTAGTTCTTAGCCTCAGCCATGATACCCATCCCCAAATGACCGTTTTATCAAGAAATCGTTTTTTTTTTAATAAATGGACCATTGTGATATTCGAACCTGGGTCTTATCATTGTAACACTAACATTTTAACCACTCGGTTAGGTGTTACTAAACTTAGCTGAGTATAGCACAAGGCCAAAACAAGAAAAAAGAAAGAAAAAGGCATCGCAAGACAGCGGTGGAGTGTGAATAGGGCGATAAGCGAACCTATCTATTCCTATTAAAATGAACAGAAAATTGTATTATAAAATATTATAATTATTATATTATTACATGTTATAAAAATGCTTTGCAAAAATAGGAGAAACGTTTGTAAGTAATTATGAATTAAAATAAAGTAGAAACAAAAGGAAGAGTTGTTCTTAGAATAAGAAAGAAACCGTTGAAATGTCTAGGATATATGATGAGGAAAGAGGGCTTTTAGAAGTTGATACTCACAGGATATACTGAAGGCAAAAAGGATCGAAGGAATCAATGAGTAACCTGCCCAGTGAGTTTTTGTAAATGGATGGTAGAACCCGGTATGGAAGGTATAATAAAGAGATAAACATTGTTCAGAGTTACGAACGATATCATGTTGTGGAGAGCCACGACCGAAGATAACTAACAGAATAAGTTTTTTTTTTATATACGTATGTTCATGTATGTACATTAATAAGTCCGCAAAAATATGAAAAAAGTGAACAATGAGATTTTAGGGAAAATGGAAACAAAAAAGAAACTTAAGCGTTATAACAGAAGACGGAAAGTGCGACACAGCGATCCGAGGGCGAATTGGCATGGCGAAGGAAGCATTCCAGAATTTGAGTAAGGTATTAAGAAACAGGACAATTTCGCTAGAAACTAGGAAGAGAGTACTGGATTGCTAGGTGCTGTCCGTCATTCAATATGGCGGTGAATGCTTGACAATACCATCAAAGATGAAGTAAAAACTTGAAGCAACTGAAATGTGGTTCTACAGAAGGATGCTGCGAATATCATGGATCGAGCATGTGAGCGATGATAAGGTCTTGGAAATGATGGAAACAAAAAGGAAATTAATACTGAGCATCAGGAAGAGACAGCTGAAGTTCCTGGGACACACAATGAGGAAGGAGGGCTTGGAGAATCTGATACTAACAGGCCAGATAGAGGGAAAAAGAGATAGGGGAAAGCAACGAATAACATATTTGAAGGACCTAATCAGGTGGATGACGGAACGAGGATGGCTTGCTGTAACAGGAGAAGGCGTGTTCAGAGCCACCAGGGATAAGGAAACGTGGAAGGCCATGATCGCCTACGTCCTGAAGGGACAAGGTACATAGAAGAAGAAGATATATCAGGTAGAGACAATTCAAATTTCTGGAACGCATAATGAGGAAGGAGGGCTTGGAAAATCTGATGCTCATAGGACAGATTGAGGGCAAGAGAAACGGTGGAAAACGGCGTATGACCTTAAGTAAATGGATGACGGAACAGGGTTTAGAAAAAATAACGAAAAGATAACATTTATTAGGAGCTACAAATGGCAGGAAATTGTAGAGAGCCATGTTTGTCTACGTCTTTAAGGGACACGGCACATAGAAGAAAAATGAGCTTGAGTAAATGGATGGCGGAACAGGGTTTAGGAGAAATAACAGAAAGACAAAATTTATTAAGAGCTACAAATGGCAGGAAATTGTAGAGAGCCATGATTGCCCACGTCTTGAAGGGACACGGCATATAGACGAAGAAGAATGAACTTGAGTAAATGGATGGCGGAACGGGTTTAGGAAAAATAACAGAAAGACAACAATTATTAATACCTACAAAGGACATGAAATTGAGGAGAACCAAGATCGTTTACGCCTTGAGCGGACACAGAGCACAATGAAGATTTAGTATTTCAAGGTAATTTCCTTTCTTGTCAATGCACTTAATTCAGTGCTGAATGCTAATGACATAGATCAGAGGTTATACAGTAAATATTTTCGACAAACATCCAGCTTGTATCGACGTGTCAGACTTTAGACTTAATGTTTTATATTAGTTTGGTATCCATTCAAGTAAGTTAGAAAATTTTATTGTGATAAAAGCTGGTTTTCCTATTTTCTAAAAGATTTATTAAGTTTGAAACACAAAGTTGCTCTTGGCCCTACCCATCGTACTTAAAATGAAAGTATTACTGGCTAGCATAGTAGGCGCCAAAGCTTACGCATGGATCGGCATTTTTGCTTAGGAACAATGCATTCTGCCTCGAATCAAAATCTCGCAGCTCAGCACTTCAGCCTCGGTTCAAAATCTCGCTTTTTGGCACTTAAACCTTTAATCAAATTCAAATTCTCGCCTTTTGGCAAATCTGAGTCGGATCAAAATCTCAATTCTTGGCACTTCTACATAGGATCAAAATTTCACTTTTTGACACTTATTCAGAATCAAAATCTAGATTTTCGGCATCTCTACTCCGGATCTGAATCTTGCTTTTCGACAATTCTACCTCGGATTAAAATTTCGCTTCTCGGCACTTCTACTTCGGATCGAAACCTCGCTTATCGGCACTTGAACCTAGGATCAAAATCTCGCTTTTCAGCACATTACTTCGGATCAAAATCACGGCACTTCTACTCTGCTTAAAAGTTTGATTTATTGTTACTTTTAACTCGGATTAAAATGTAGCTTTTCGGCACTTGAGCGTCGGATCAAAATATCGCATCTTGGCACTTCTACCTTGAATCAAAATCTCAATTCTCAGTACTTATACCTCGCATAAAAACTTGGTTTTTCGGTATTTCTACCTAAGATCAAAATGTAATATTTCCGTGCAGTATGAAAAGACTTAATTAACAACCGTCTATCGGTTCATTTCTAAACGATAACATAATCGGGAACAAGCAAGAGAGACGAGGAAAGGGAAAAGAAAATGTGAAAGATACATTAATTAGGTGGTAAGTAAGAAAAGTAAAGGAAAATTATAAAAACATGCTAGTAAAAGAAGAAGGGAAAAAGTCGGAGACGGAAAATTAACAGGCTTATTGTTAAGATCATTACTTTTTTTTAATTTTAAAGTGAGTAAACATGTATTTTTTGTTATCACAGTTCCCTTAAAAAATGATTTTTTATGCATAGATCGGCATTTCTACCCATAGTCAACGTTGTATCTATACATTTTCCTTGAACCAAAATAACACTTTCCAGCATGTTTTCTTAGGATCAGAATGTAATATTTATACACTATGATAAAAGTAATATATATATATATATATACACACAAATGAATAAGGAACGAAGAAAATATTTGCAACGTTCAAAACATTAATTTTATAACAGTGCTCAATTTAGAAATAGAGCAATGAATATTTATAAGTTATACTTTAGAACATGTACAAACTACAATCTACTACAAAATTGTACATTTTGTTTCGACATTGAAAGAACAATATCTAATCAGGTAGTTAGTAATGTTGGCACCATCATTACTAACTAACTAACTAACTATATATATATATATATATATATATATATATATATATGATAACGATAAATAAATGTTCATATACCAAGAAAAGTTTTTCGGGAAATATCTATACATCCTACTATCACGGACTATCACGCGGACTCCGACTAAATGATTACGCTGTACTTTATTTATACCTGGTACGCGTACGTAGTAGTAGACACACCCGTTTAAATATTTAACTGAAAAATTCTTGGATCTATTTTAGAGAGGGGTAATTGAAGTCTATAAAATTTTAAATAACTGCAGTTTTAAAAGTTGATAGTTTATAGGTTCATAATTTGGTATATGTTTTAAATGCTGTAATTTAAAAAAAAAACTTTCTCTGTAAATTATAGGTTAATTAAATTTTATTTTAATTTCGTATCCACTCAGTAAGTATTTTGTAGCGTATTAATAATTTTCATTAAAAAGTGGTTTTATTTTTTGTGAAACTGATTAATTAATAGAATGTGTTCTAATAATGTGTTTGCTATAATTCGAATCTATCAGATTTTTAAATGTTTCTTCAAAGACTATATAATATAATCAAGATGTTGACTTTCCACACAACCTTAGACACTAAGTTTGGAAGGAAACTCCCATCACCATTAGAAAGAGCAATAGCAATGAACTTAAGAAGGCAAATTTCCCGAAAAAAACTGTTTAAAAAAGATTTTTTTTAAATTTCAAATGACAATAACAATAATGTTCAATGCCGACTCTTTCCTGCGAGACATGACTGACTGGGCAGAAGATTATCACGCAGTAGGTTGCCATTGCTTTCTGCGGTAGACTGGTTGCCAGCCAAGGCTATAGAACCCAATCTGTCCTATTATTTAACCCTACGTGGAAACCGCGAATTTTTGCCACAGCCTACGGAGGAGTTATCTACTAAGTCATTAACATAGAAATAGAGAAAAGTCCCCGATTTTTTTTTTTTGGTCTTAAAATCTGATGTTTACATGAATATATATATACATTTTTGTCACTTTTTATTTCTACACTTAGATTCATTTATATCTCTTTCAAAATGTTTCATTTAAAATTTTTAATTCTTTAATTTTCGCTTTTATTTTTCTTTCGTTTGCTTTAGACATTTGATCGTTTTTCATTAGTTCATTTCTTTTTTTTCCTTCCATATTAATTCCTTTATTCTCTTGATACTGTTTCCCTTTAAACATTTCCCCTTCATTATTTATCCCTACATTCAAATGGCTTAGGTCGGTGACAGTTTAGCAATACTAAGCATTAAAATGTGCACTGATATTGGGATGTGCGTGTAGTGAAGTAGTATCGGCTTGGAACAAGAAATCAAAGAACCAAGTTCGAAATCCAGTTGAATTTCTTGCTTTCACTTACGCGCAAATACCATTAGGAAAGGTATTCATCCGTCTTCTTTAGCAGGACAGATTAGGTTCTATAGCCTTGGTTGGCAAACAGTCTAACGCAGTAAGTAATGGCAACCTACTGCGGAAAAATCTTCTGTCCCTTCAGTCATATCTTTTCGAGACATGATCGCCCATGCTAACGATAAATAAATAAATAAATTTATGTACTATCACGTATAGTACTTAACTGGCTGAAGCATTAAAAGGTTGCATGTTCGAGTGGTAGAAAGGGCTTAGAGCCATATCATGTTGAAACACCGGTTCTCGTAAAATCACAGAGTTTAAGCAGCGTCGAGCCTGATCAGTATCTGGCTGGGTGACTGCTTCAGAATACCAGGTACCGGAAGTTTGGATGTGAGCGTGACATGATTCTTTTTTGTTCTTTAAGCTTATATTGATTATTTCCTTTTTTCTTTCTTTCTTTCTTTCTTTCTTTCTTGTGATTTTTTGCTGATAATCCATAAAAAATCTAATCGATCAATCAACACACATTTAGCTTTTATAAAGAGGTGCTGAAAAGTCCCCGGCCTGACTAATTAGTCAGTCAGACAGTTAAGTGCAATACGTGATACACGCTTAGGCGATCATGTCTTGAAAGAGACATGACTGACTGGGCAGAAGATTATCACGCAGTAGGTTGCCATTGCTTTCTGCGGTAGACTGGTTGCCAACCAAGGTTATAGAACCCAATCTGTCCTATTATTTAACCCATAACTGGAGGGAAGAGATGGATTAATACCTTTCCCAAAGGTATTTGCGCGTAAGTGAATGCAACGAATCCAACTGGAATTCGAACTCGGCTCTCCGATTTCTCGTTCCGAGCCGATATCCACTGCACCACAAACGCACATCCTAAGAAGACTTAAAAGTCTGGAAAAGTATACGCTATTCCATTTGGTGATTCATTTTTCAAGCTTCCTTAAACTTTAAAAAATGCTAGGCCATTGAAATATTGCTTTAGGAAAGTGTTTCGGAACGAGAACTTTTCATCAGCCCATAAAGAAACAAACCAAAAATAAAGCGCTTTTTTTTTCGTAAGCAAACGAAACTTTGGCAGAAACAGCCCGCTCGCCGTTCAACTGTTTCTTTCAGCATCATAGCAACTACAACTACTACTACAACCAAGACGGTAGCCAACAACCACCGCGACTTTCCCCAAAGCCAACAGTCCGAGTGTAGCAACGTGAATTGCCGCGCGAGGTCACCACAAGAAAAGGCCACAATATGCGATCAGGAAGACTCTGTTGTGCCACACCACAACAATTAGAGCTCAAAATACGAACCTGTTAAATAGAGTAAACCGAGCAAGCATTGCCTGTTGTAGAAGAATGGAGGATATGTAGATTGGGGGGTGGAATAAATCTAACGGAAAATCAAAGGAAACGCGACGGAAATTGGCCCAATCCTTCAATTACACGTGCTTTCTCCCGTATAAATAATTAATAATTCCATTATTGGCCAAGAAAAATCTCCTAGGCACAAAACGTCGTCGGCAGATGTTTTCCATAGCTTATTGCAAGAGCGTTTTGCGTGATCATCTCCAAAGTATCGGCTATCAAAATCTTCATGAAATTGAGGGATAAATGTCACTCCCTCGCCCATTATATCGCTTTTCTATTCTTTCTATTCTTTCTTTCCTTCTGTTTCGCTTAGGTGCTTTCATTTCTTTTTTGTTTTCTTTCATTCTTTTTTTTCTTGTTCGCTTATTTTTTGTTCATGTTTGCTTCGGTTTTTCTTTCATTTTCGCTTGTGTTTTGTTCATTTTTGTCTTTAATTTTGCATTGATTTCTTTCTTCCTTTTTGCTTGTATTTTGGTTTCTCTTTGTTTTTCTTTCTTGCCTTCTTTATTTTTACTTTCGTTCTTTTTTTTCTTTCTTTTTTGTTTGTTTGTTTGTTTCTTTCTTTCTTTGTAATTCGATTGTTTAGTATTTTTATTCTTGATTAATAGCTTTTTATTGTTCATGTTTGCTTCAGTTTTTCTTTCTTTCATTTTAGTTTGTATTTTTCGTTTTTTTTTCATTTTTTATAATTTCTTTCTTTCTTTCTCGTACGGTTTTGTTTTTATTTTTTCTTGGTTTCCTTTTTTTATTCGCTTGTTTTTTCTTAATGTTTGCTTCAGTTTTTTCTTTCTTTTTCAGTTGTGTTTTTACGTTGTTATTTTTTAAGTTCCGTTATCTTTTTTTCTTGCTTTCTTTCTTTTTCATTTTCCATTTTTTCTTTCTCGCTTGTTTTTATTTTGTTTTTTCATGCTGACTTGGCCTTTTTATTCTTTCTTTCTTTCTTTCTTTCTTTCTTTCTTTCTTTCTTTCACATTCCTTTATTGTTTTCAATAGAGTTTCCTACGCTGCAACTCATTCTTTCCTCTTTCTTTTTGTACAATTATGTATTTGTTTGTTCGTCGCCTGATTATTTCCACCTTTCATTTTCATTCTTTTGCTCGTTGAGAACGAGAGAAAAGAAAAATTTAACAGACTTTTCTCCAGTGAGCGCTTTTTACAGGCCGATCAGGAGCGAACGGTAAGACCGTCCGTCTTGACTATAGGAAAAAGGAGATTGAAGGCAGAATTGAATGAGGCATTTGTATCGAGGCAGGAAAAAGGAAGACGCTCAATAATAAGAAGAAGGGGGCAAACAGTAGCGAGAAACCACCCATCCACACTTATATATATATATATATATATATATATATGTGTGTGTGTGTGTGTGTGTGTGTGTGTGTGTGTGTGTGTGTGTTTGGGTGTTCATACATCTGCGTGCAGTGTGAGTATATGTGCGTGAAAGCACATACATCTCTGTGTTCATACATCTGTATGTCGGTATATTTGTGTATGTGTGCTGATATAGGTGTGTGTATGAAAATTCTTACGCAATAATTTGTTATATATATATATATATATATATATATATATATATATATATATATATATATATAATCATCCGCTATACAATTCTAAACTGTAAACAGTTATATATAAGCCTACCTAGGTAATCTCATACATACACACATATGCCTAAGTAGATAGTAAGATTTACAATAAAACATCTCTTTCCCTTTCTCTTTTTATATTTCTATATACGTGTGCGTGTCGAGTAAGCAAGGGGAGTAATGAGATAAAATTATTTCGAGTGAAGAGATTGAAAATCGCTTGGAAAGGTCGTTTATTTTGAAATGGTGGCTAGCTGGGGTTTTGCTATTTACTAAGCTCAGGTTAGTTTGGCATGAGATCACAAGTATAGGGCTCCAGGTAATGAACAAACATGCTATTTAACTAGTCAACCAGACTAGTTTGCTAATCATTACCACACGGCGGGGCCCGCCAGGCAAGGCTCACCAGGTGAAGCTATGTTGTAGAAAAAATAACGTCTGCCACACTAGGCAGGCGGCGGTGGCGCATGCGTAGATGAATGCGCGGGAATTCGTTGAAGAGAGTACTGGATTGCTATGTGGTCTCTGTTCTTCAATATGGCAGTGAATGCTGGATAATATCATCAAAGACGAAGAAAAAAAATTGAAGCAACTGAAATGTGTTTCTGCAGAAGGATGCTGCAGATATCATAGATCGAGTATGTGAGCAATGATGAGGTTTTGGAAAGAATGGAAACGAAAAGGAAATTAATACTGAGCATCAGGAAGAGACAGCTTAAGTTCCTGGGACATGTGATGAGGAAGAAAGGTTTGGTGAATCTGATACTCACAGGTCAGATAGAGGGAAAGAGAGACATAGGAAAGCAGCTTATAACATATTTGACGGGCTTGAGCAGGTGGATTGCATAGAGGCGTTTGGGTGGGGTAAAAGGAGAAAGAGTGCTAAGAGCCACAAGGGATAGGGAGACGTGGAAGGCCATGATCGCGTACTTCCTAAAGGAACATAGCACATAGAAGACGAAGTTTAAAGCTGTATCTCAAAGTGGATGGATATTCGTATTCACATATATAGCTCTAGTTATGCTTTGAAAAATATGTTTAGATAGTGCTTAACGTCATGAACTGGTAACATGCTACATGTTAATGAATGCTGGACAATCTCCTCACAAAGGAAGAAGATACTCCAGGCAATAGAAATGTGGTTCTATAGGAAGATTCTAAAAATACCATGATATGAAAATCTAAGAGCCGAGGACATTTTAGGGAAAATGGAAGCAGAAAAGACACATTTTTTTTCAATAATGTTCATCCTGTAAAAGACCCGAGAGCCATTCGAGATAGAAGCTACAGAGTAAGCGGTACTGTTTATGGAAATATCTGGGGAAGATACCGGTTAACGCTAAACTTGAACAAGTTAAGATTTTAGTGATTGGGAAGCATCTTCTCGGGAATTGGTTGTTGTATCACCGAGGTGGATACAATACACAGAGAAAGTGTGCTGTGGTATTATTCAGCAGAATATCCAATAAACGGATATACACAAAACAGTACAATAGTTACAATAAGAGAAAAGACAGTTCTTACAACAAAGAGGAGAGGTTTAGATTGCAATAGTCGCCGAAGTAATCAGTCCAAATATTGCTCGAATGACACTCGAATATTACGCCTTGAAAGCTACCACTCTTTATTTAAATAGACCATTTCAGTTTATTCCGTCATTAAGAGTACTGCAGGGTTGTCAGCCTCTCTACAACAGGTTCTTCGTAGAAAGAAGCTGATCGAGTAGAATTTACATCTTACCATGGAATATGAAGAGAATGAGGACGGTTCGCTACAATGTGCGTAGCATGAAGGATCTTAGACGTAAAGGTTAGAACTGGTGGAACCAAGTAATGTAGTTGGTTTGGCCAATTTCCATGGAAATAAGGATAAAACAGCGAGAGGTTTGCAACGTTTCGTCTGTGGGAAAGGAATTATAGTGTAGAAAAAAATTCATCACCCACATGGACGCGGAACTGTTTTTATGCTCCATATAGACTGGAAGCTGAAGACTAGGAAGTTCATGTTTATATATGGCAGTAATTCTTCGTTTCCGGCCTTATGTTGCTCTTGTAAAAATATAAGATAGCTGGAGAAGTTAAGTACTTACTTGAGCGGGACATGGAACAAACCATTTTTCATCATCTTTAACGATGGTTTGTAAGTACGAGTTCCACTTGTCTTGATCAAATTTACGTCCCATTAGGAGCTCAAGACACGGGGCCTGTCCGGGGTAGCACGTGTTCATTGTGATAGTCGAAAATTTCAGGTGCGTTCGGTGATGATGAACCGTAACGAATTTAGTTTTTCTTGTATTGAATTTGACCAGCCAGTTTTTTTCCACACTGAGACGTTAGAGCGAGATCAGGGGGAAGCTAAGCTCTGATCATCTGGAGTTTTGTAGATGCACCCATATACAGTTGTATCTCCAGCATAGATATTCGCAAATGATTGGAGTTTACACTTAGGCAGATTATTTGTGTAAAGTAGAAAAACGGCCGGATAAACAATTGAGCATTAGGGGATGCTGCGTTGATAGCTTGAACCTCGGAGGAGTGGCTGTTGAAAACTGCCTTCAGGCACCTAGCTGTTAGGAAGAATTTGATAATTGAGAATGCTCTTCCAGTGATTCCATAACTGAATTCATTGAATAGTGCCTCACTGATTCTGTGAGTAATAATATCAGCAGTGGCCAGCCGATCGATATCCGAACTGCTTATCGCTCAACAAATTTTCCATATTGCGGATTATGGCTTCAAAATTTTGCTAATTGTAATGGTGCCCTATCTATAAGAATGGACTCTTCCTCATTCAATAAATACTACTTGTGTGACTTCCGGGGACGACAGCTGTGAGGCAGTCAAGAGGCAGAGGTGAGACAGTCTAGACGCAGCGTAACTATACAGTTCGGACGTACACTTCTATTTTCTGATTACTAACCTTCTTACTTTGTATATATGTTCGGTTATTTTAATACACTGTTTGAACCTACCTTCTTGTTTCCGTGTCTTCCTTCCTGGCCCTAACACTAATGACATTGAAGAGGCTGATAAGTCTATACTGAGACCGAGATGAGCGTTCACTCGCATTCTTCAAAACAGGTCATTTAATAACACTCACGAACACTGGAAGGGTCACTCTTTCAACCAGCGGTTAAATAGTTTGCTAAAATCGAAAACTTTATCCGATTTAGCCGTCTTAGGGTCAAGACTGACATATTGATTCAACTGATAATTTGGTTGGAGATTGTTACGTCGGGTAACAGAATTATGTGAAATAATACAAAACAACGTAATAGTATAAAAGTAGGTGTATTGACAGGAAAGAGAAGTATTTACAAGAGGTGAGGATTAGTAGAATACAGAACAAGGTAATTAGTATACAGTATCATTGTAGAGACGTGATAGCTTGACTAGTAGAACACTTCCGGTGCAATACCGGAAATACCCGACGGACTCGCTCACTCGACTTCCTTACTCGACTTCCTTACTCGAGGTATAATCATTACTATTTTATATAGTGATTCGAATGGTCCATTTTCGTGGAAAGGTGGAGAGCGCCCCAACAGAGATCTTCAGCAACACCTGAGATCTATGTCGACTTTGGCATAGACTGCTTGTGCACAGCTTTACTTTGCATTTTTTATGCATTTTCTAACTGTTGCATCGGGAACAAATTTCAGGGAAAGATGTGAGGAAGAGATCAAGGAGGTTCGCCTGATTTCCTGTTGCATCGGAAACACATTTTCAGGGAAACATGTAAGGAAGAGCTGAAGGAAGTTCGTTTGATACCCAAGTTGCAATGGGAACTGGTTTTCAGAAAAGAGTAGGAGGAAGAGGTCAAAGGTATCGCCTGATTTCCTTATGCATCAGAAACACATTTCTAGGAAAAGATGCGAGGAAGAGGTGAAAGAGGGTCGTCTGAAGCCGAGGTTCCACCGCGAACAAGTTTTCTGGGAAAGATTTGAGGAAGAGGTCAAGAAGGTTCAACTGATAACAAGGTTTCATCAGGAATACTTTTTCAGGGAAGGATGACAGGAATAGGACAAAAAAGATCACCTGTTACCAAGGTTGCATCGGGAACAGGTCTTCATGGAAGGTGTGAGGAAGAGTTCAAGTAGGTTCGCCTGATGCTCTGTTGCAGCGAGAAAATATTTTCTAGGAAGTATGTATGGAAGAGGTCAAGGAGGTTCGTCTTATGCCCAGGTTACATCGGTACCATGTTGTTAGAGGACGTCAAAGAGGTTCGCCTGATAACCACGTTGCATCAGCAATACGTTTTCAGAGAAAGATGTGATAATGTGGTCAAAGAGGTTAGCCTGATGCGCAGTTTTTCTGGGAATGATGTGAGGAAGAATTCGAGGTTCACCGGATACCCAGGTTGCATCGAGAACACGTTTTCTAGGGAGTGTGTAAGAGAGATGTCCAAAAAATTTGCCTGTTTTCCAGGTTGCATCGGTAACACGTTTTCTGTAAAGGATGTCAGGAAGAGGTTAAAATGATCACCTGATACCCTCTTGCAGCTAGAAGAGGTTTTCTTGGAAGGGTGTGAGGAAGAGGTCAAGGAGGCTCGCGGGATATCAGGGTTGCATGAGAACGAAGTGCACGAATTTCACCTGATTCCATGGTTGCATAGCTAACACGTGAAGGATTTCAGGAAGAGATGAAAAATGGTCGCCCGATGTCCTCTTGCGTCCGGAACAGGTTTTCAGGAAAAGATGTGAAGAAGAGGTAAAGGAGCTTAGTCTGATGCGCGGGTTCTTTTGGGAACACGTTTCTGGTCAGTATGTGAAGAAGACGTAAAGGAGGTTAGTCTGATGCGCAGGTTCTATTGGGAACACGTTTCTGGGGAGTATGTGAGGAAGAGGTAAAGGAGGTTAGTCTGATGCGCAGGTTCTATTGGGAACACGTTTCTGGTGAGTATTGAAGGAAGAGGTAAAGAAGGTTAGTCTGATGCGCAGGTTCTATTGGGAACACGTTTCTGGTGAGTATGTGAGGAAGAGGTAAAGGAGGTTAGTCTGATGAGCAGGTTCTATTGGGAACACATTTCTGGGGAGTATGTGAGGAAGAGGTAAAGGAGTTTAGTCTGATGCGCAGGTTCTATTGGGAACACGTTTCTGGGGAGTATGTGAGGAAGAGGTAAAGGAGGTTAGTCTGATGCGCAGGTTCTATTGGGAACACGTTTCTGGTCAGTATGTGAAGAAGACGTAAAGGAGGTTAGTCTGATGCGCAGGTTCTATTGGGAACACGTTTCTGGTGAGTATGTGAGGAAGAGGTAAAGGAGGTTAGTCTGATGCGCAGGTTCTATTGGGAACACGTTTCTGGTGAGTATGTGAGGAAGAGGTAAAGGAGGTTAGTCTGATGCGCAGGTTCTATTGGGAACACGTTTCTGGTGAGTATGTGAGGAAGAGGTAAAGGAGGTTAGTCTGATGAGCAGGATCTTTTCGGAACACGTTTCTGGTGAGTATGTGAGGAAGAGGTAAAGGAGGTTAGTCTGATGCGCAGGTTCTATTGGGAACACGTTTCTGGTGAGTATGTGAGGAAGAGGTAAAGGAGGTTAGTCTGATGAGCAGGATCTTTTGGGAACACGTTTCTGGTGAGTATGTGAGGAAGAGGTAAAGGAGGTTAGTCTGATGCGCAGGTTCTATTGGGAACACGTTTCTGGTGAGTATGTGAGGAAGAGGTAAAGGAGGTTAGTCTGATGCGCAGGTTCTATTGGGAACACGTTTCTGGTGAGTATGTGAGGAAGAGGTAAAGGAGGTTAGTCTGATGAGCAGGATCTTTTCGGAACACGTTTCTGGTGAGTATGTGAGGAAGAGGTAAAGGAGGTTAGTCTGATGCGCAGGTTCTATTGGGAACACGTTTCTGGTGAGTATGTGAGGAAGAGGTAAAGGAGGTTAGTCTGATGAGCAGGATCTTTTGGGAACACGTTTCTGGTGAGTATGTGAGGAAGAGGTAAAGGAGGTTAGTCTGATGCGCAGGTTCTATTGGGAACACGTTTCTGGTGAGTATGTGAGGAAGAGGTAAAGGAGGTTAGTCTGATGCGCAGGTTCGATTGGGAACACGTTTCTGGTGAGTATGTGAGGAAGAGGTAAAGGAGTTTAGTCTGATGCGCAGGTTCTATTGGGAACACGTTTCTGGTGAGTATGTGAGGAATAGGTAAAGGAGGTTAGTCTGATGCGCAGGTTCTATTGGGAACACGTTTCTGGTGAGTATGTGAGGAAGAGGTAAAGGAGGTTAGTCTGATGAGCAGGATCTTTTGGGAACACGTTTGTGGTGAGTATGTGAGGAAGAGGTAAAGGAGTTTAGTCTGATGCGCAGGTTCTATTGTGAACACGTTTCTGGTGAGGTATGTGAGGAAGGAGTAAAGGAGGTTAAGTCTGATGAGCAGAATCTTTGGGAACATGTTTCTGGTGAGTATGTGAGGAAGAGGTAAAGGGAGGTTAATCTGATGAGCAAGATCTTTTGGGAACACGTTCCTGGTGAGTATCTGAGGAAGAGGTAAAGGGGGTTAATCTGATGAGCAGGATCTTTTGGGAACACGTTTCTGGTGAGTATCTGAGGAAGAGGTAAAGGAGGTTAGTCTGATGCGTAGGTTCTATTGGGAACACGTTTCTGGTGAGTATGTGAGGAAGAGGTAAAGGAGGTTAGTCTGATGAGCAGAATCTTTTGGGAACATGTTTCTGGTGAGTATGTGAGGAAGAGGTAAAGGGGGTTAATCTGATGAGCAGGATCTTTTGGGAACACGTTTCTGGTGAGTATCTGAGGAAGAGGTAAAGGAGGTTAGTCTGATGCGTAGGTTCTATTGGGAACACGTTTCTGGTCAGTATGTGAGGAAGAGGTAAAGGAGGTTAGTCTCATGCGTAGGTTCTTTTGGGAACACGTTTCTGGTGAGTATCTGAGGAAGAGGTAAAGGAGGTTAGTCTGATGCGCAGGTTCTATTGGGAACACGTTTCTGGTGAGTATGTGAGGAAGAGGTAAAGGAGGTTAGTCTGATGTGCAGGATCTTTTGGGAACACGTTTCTGGTGAGTATGTGAGGAAGAGGTAAAGGCGTTTAGTCTGATGCGCAGGTTCTATTGGGAACACGTTTCTGGTGAGTATGTGAGGAAGAGGTAAAGGAGGTTAGTCTGATGCGTAGGATCTTTTGGGAACACGTTTCTGGTGAGTATGTGAGGAAGAGGTAAAGGAGGTTAGTCTGATGCGCAGGTTCTATTGGGAACACGTTTCTGGTGAGTATGTGAGGAAGAGGTAAAGGAGGTTAGTCTGATGCGCAGGTTCTATTGGGAACACGTTTCTGGTGAGTATGTGAGGAAGAGGTAAAGGAGGTTAGTCTGATGAGCAGGATCTTTTGGGAACACGTTTCTGGTGAGTATGTGAGGAAGAGGTAAAGGAGGTTAGTCTGATGCGTAGGTTCTATTGGGAACACGTTTCTGGTGATTATCTGAGAAAGAGGTAAAGGAGGTTAGTCTGATGCGTAGGTTCTATTGGGAACACGTTTCTGGTGAGTATGTGAGGAAGAGGTAAAGGAGGTTAGTCTGATGAGCAGGATCTTTTGGGAACACGTTTCTGGTGAGTATGTGAGGAAGAGGTAAAGGCGTTTAGTCTGATGCGCAGGTTCTATTGGGAACACGTTTCTGGTGAGCATGTGAGGAAGAGGTAAAGGAGGTTAGTCTGATGCGTAGGATCTTTTGGGAACACGTTTCTGGTGAGTATGTGAGGAAGAGGTAAAGGAGGTTAGTCTGATGCGCAGGTTCTATTGGGAACACGTTTCTGGTGAGTATGTGAGGAAGAGGTAAAGGAGGTTAGTCTGATGCGCACGTTCTATTGGGAACACGTTTCTGGTGAGTATGTGAGGAATAGGTAAAGGAGGTTAGTCTGATGCGCAGGTTCTATTGGGAACACGTTTCTGGTGAGTATGTGAGGAAGAGGTAAAGGAGGTTAGTCTGATGAGCAGGATCTTTTGGGAACACGTTTGTGGTGAGTATGTGAGGAAGAGGTAAAGGAGTTTAGTCTGATGCGCAGGTTCTATTTTGAACACGTTTCTGGTGAGTATGTGAGGAAGAGGTAAAGGAGGTTAGTCTGATGAGCAGAATCTTTTGGGAACACGTTTCTGGTGAGTATGTGAGGAAGAGGTAAAGGGGGTTAATCTGATGAGCCGGATCTTTTGGGAACACGTTTCTGGTGAGTATCTGAGGAAGAGGTAAAGGAGGTTAGTCTGATGCGTAGGTTCTATTGGGAACACGTTTCTGGTCAGTATGTGAGGAAGAGGTAAAGGAGGTTAGTCTCATGCGTAGGTTCTATTGGGAACAGGTTTCTGGTGAGTATCTGAGGAAGAGGTAAAGGAGGTTAGTCTGATGCGTAGGTTCTATTGGGAACACGTTTCTGGTGATTATCTGAGGAAGAGGTAAAGGAGGTTAGTCTGATGCGTAGGTTCTATTGGGAACACGTTTCTGGTGAGTATGTGAGGAAGAGGTAAAGGAGGTTAGTCTGATGAGCAGGATCTTTTGGGAACACGTTTCTGGTGAGTATGTGAGGAAGAGGTAAAGGCGTTTAGTCTGATGCGCAGGTTCTATTGGGAACACGTTTCTGGTGAGTATGTGAGGAAGAGGTAAAGGAGGTGAGTCTGATGCGCAGGTTCTATTGGGAACACGTTTCTGGTGAGTATGTGAGGAAGAGGTAAAGGAGGTGAGTCTGATGCGCAGTTTCTATTGGTAACACGTTTCTGGTGAGTATGTGAGGAAGAGGTAAAGGAGGTTAGTCTGATGAGCAGGATCTTTTGGGAACACGTTTCTGGTCAGTATGTGAGGAAGAGGTAAAGGAGGTTAGTCTGATGCGCAGGATCTTTTGGGAACACGTTTCTGGTGAGTATGTGAGGAAGAGGTAAAGGAGGTTAGTCTGATGAGCAGGATCTTTTGGGAACACGTTTCTGGTCAGTATGTGAGGAAGAGGTAAAGGAGGTTAGTCTGATGCGCAGGATTTTTTGGGAACACGTTTCTGGTGAGTATGTGAGGAAGAGGTAAAGGAGGTTAGTCTGATGAGCAGGATCTTTTGGGAACACGTTTCTGGTGATTATCTGAGGAAGAGGTAAAGGAGGTTTTTATCTGATGCGCAGGATCTTTTGGGAACACGTTTCTGGTCAGTATGTGAGGAAGAGGTAAAGGAGGTTAGTCTGATGAGCAGGATCTTTTGGGAACACGTTTCTGGTGATTATCTGAGGAAGAGGTAAAGGAGGTTAGTCTGATGCGCAGGTTCTATTGGGAACACGTTTCTGGTGAGTATGTGAGGAAGAGGTAAAGGAGGTTAATCTGATGAGCAGGTTCTATTGGGAACACGTTTCTGGTGAGTATGTGAGGAAGAGGTAAAGGAGGTTAGTGTGATGCGCAGGTTCTATTGGGAACACGTTTCTGGTGAGTATGTGAGGAAGAGGTAAAGGAGGTTAGCCTGTGCGCAGGTTCTATCGGGAACACGTTTCTGGTGAGTATGTGAGGAAGACGTAAAGGAGGTTAGTCTGATGCGCAGCTTCTATTGGGAACACGTTTCTGGTGAGTATGTGAGGAAGAGGTAAAGGAGGTTAGTCTGATGCGCAGGTTCGATTGGGAACACGTTTCTGGTCAGTATGTGAGGAAGAGGTAAAGGAGGTTAGTCTGATGCGCAGGTTCGATTGGGAACACGTTTCTGGTCAGTATGTGAGGAAGAGGTAAAGGAGGTTAGTCTGATGCGCAGGTTCGATTGGGAACACGTTTCTGGTCAGTATGTGAGGAAGAGGTAAAGGAGGTTAGTCTGATGCGCAGGTTCGATTGGGAACACGTTTCTGGTCAGTATGTGCGGAAGAGGTAAAGGAGGTTAGTCTGATGCGCAGGTTCGATTGGGAACACGTTTCTGGTCAGTATGTGAGGAAGAGGTAAAGGAGGTTAGTCTGATGCGCAGGTTCGATTGGGAACACGTTTCTGGTCAGTATGTGAGGAAGAGGTAAAGGAGGTGAGTCTGATGAGCAAGTTCTATTGGGAACACGTTTCTGGTCAGTATGTGAGGAAGAGTTAAGGAGGTTAGTCTGATGCGCAGGTTCTATTGGGAACACGTTTTTGGTGAGTATGTGAGGAAGAGCTAAAGGAGGTTAGTCTGATGCGCAGGTTCTATTGGGAACACGTTTCTGGTGAGTATGTGAGGAAGAGGTAAAGGAGGTTAGTCTGATGCGCAGGTTCGATTGGGAACACGTTTCTGGTGAGTATGTGAGGAAGAGGTAAAGGAGGTTAGTCTGATGCGCAGGTTCGATTGGTAACACGTTTCTGGTGAGTATGTGAGGAAGAGGTAAAGGAGGTGAGTCTGATGCGCAGGTTCTATTGGGAACACGTTTCTGGTCAGTATGTGAGGAAGAGTTAAGGAGGTTAGTCTGATGCGCAGGTTCTATTGGGAACACGTTTTTGGTGAGTATGTGAGGAAGAGGTAAAGGAGGTTAGTCTGATGCGCAGGATCTTTTGGGAACACGTTTCTGGTGAGTATGTGAGGAAGAGGTAAAGGAGTTTAGTCTGATGCACAGCTTCTATTGGTAACAAGTTTCTGGTGAGTATATGAGGAAGAGGTAAAGGAGGTTAGTCTCAGGCGCAGCTTCTATTGGGAACACGTTTCTGGTGAGTATGTGAGGAAGAGGTAAAGGAGGTTAGTCTCAGGCGCAGCTTCTATTGGGAACACGTTTCTGGTCAGTATGTGAGGAAGAGGTAAAGGAGGTTAGTCTCATGCGCAGGTTCTATTGGGAACACGTTTCTGGTCAGTATGTGAGGAAGAGGTAAAGGAGATTAGCCTGTGCGCAGGTTCTATTGGGAACACGTTTCTGGTCAGTATGTGAGGAAGAGGTAAAGGAGGTGAGTCTGATGAGCAATTTCTATTGGGAACACGTTTCTGGTGAGTAAGTGAGGGAGAGCTACATGAGCTTAGTCTGATGCGCAGGTTCTATTGGGAACACGTTTCTGGTCAGTATGTGAAGAAGACGTAAAGGAGGTTAGTCTGATGCGCAGGTTCTATTGGGAACACGTTTCTGGTGAGTATGTGAGGAAGTGGTAAAGGAAGTGAGTCTGATGCGCAGGTTCTATTGGGAACACGTTTCTGGTGAGTATGTGAGGAAAAGATAAAGGAAGTGAGTCTGATGCGCAGGTTCTGTTGGGAACACGTTTCTGGTGAGTATGTGAGGAAGAGCTAAAGGAGGTTAGTCTGATGCGCAGGTTCTATTGGGAAGACGTTTCTGGTCAGTATGTGAAGAAGACATAAAGGAGGTTAGTCTGATGCGCAGGTTCTATTGGGAACACGTTTCTGGTGAGTATGTGAGGAAGAGGTAAAGGAGGTTAGTCTGATGAGCAGGATCTTTTGGGAACACGTTTCTGGTGAGTATGTGAGGAAGAGGTAAAGGAGGTTAGTCTGATGAGCAGGATCTTTTGGGAATACGTTTCTGGTGAGTATGTGAGGAAGGAGTAAAGGAGGTTAGTCTGATGCGCAGGTTCTATTGGGAACACGTTTCTGGTGAATATGTGAGAAGATGAGGAGGTTAGTCGTGCTGAATGTGGTTGCCGTTTCCGGTGAGTATGAGGAAGAGACGGAGAGGTTAGTCTGATGCGCAGGTTCTATTGGGAACACGTTTCTGGTGAGTATGTGAGGAAGAGGTAAAGGAGTTTAGTCTGATGTGCAGGTTCTATTGGGAACACGTTTCTGGTGAGTATGTGAGGGAAGAGGTAAAGGAGTTAGTCTGATGAGCAGAATCTTTTTGGGAACACGTTTCTGGTGGAGTATGTGAGGAAGATAAGGGGTTAATATGATGAGCAGGATCTTTTGGGAGACGTTTCTGGCGAGTATCTGAGGAGAGGAGCAAAGAGGTTAGAGTCGTGCGTAGGATGCAATGGAACACGCGATTTCTGGTCAGTGAGGAAGAGGTAAAGGAGGTTGATCTCATGCGCAGCATCTATTGGGAACACGTTTCTGGTGAGTATGTGAGGGAAGAGGTAAAGGCGTTTAGTCTGATGCGCAGGTTCATTGGGGAACACGTTTCTGGTGAGTATGTGAGGGAAGAGGTAAAAAGGAGGTTAGTCTGATGCGTAGGATGCTTTTGGGAACACGTTTCTGGTGAGTATGTGAGGAAGAGGTAAAGGAGTTTAGTCTGATGCGCAGCTTGTTTTGGTAACACGTTTCTGGTGGAGGTATATGAGGAAGAGGTAGAAGTTGATGTATTGAGGTTAATAGGTACGTTTCTGATGATATGTGAGGAAGGGTAAAGGAGAGGTTAGTCTGATGCGCAGGTTCTATTGGGAACACGTTTCTGGTGAGTATGTGAGGAAGAGGTAAAGGAGGTGAGTCTGATGAGCAGGTTCTATTGGGAACACGTTTCTGGTGAGTAAGTGAGGGAGAGCTACAGGAGCTTAGTCTGATGCGCAGGTTCTATTGGGAACACGTTTCTGGTCGATATGTGGAAGAAGACATCGAAGGCGGTTAGTCTGATGCGCAAATTCTATTGGGAACACGTTTCTGGTGAGTATGTGAGGAAGAGGTAAAGGAGGTTAGTCTGATGCGCAGGTTCTATTGGGAACACGTTTCTGGTGAGTATGTGAGGAAGAGGTAAAGGAAGTGAGTCTGATGCGCAGGTTCTGTGGGAACACGTTTCTGGTGAGTATATGAGGAAGAGCTAAAGGAGTTAGTCTGATGCGCAGTTTCTATTAGGGCACGTTTTCTGGTCAGTATGTGAAGAGACATAAAGGAGGATCTGATCACGGATATTGGAACGTTTCTGGTGGTGACATGTGAGGAAGAGGTAAAGGAAGTTAGTCTGATGAGCAGGATCTTTTGGGAAGACATTTCTGGTCAGTATGTGAAGAAGACGTAAAGGCGGTTAGTCTGATGCGCAAATTCCTATTGGGAACACGTTTCTGGTGAGTATGTGGGAAGAGACAGGGAGGTTAGTCTGATGCGCAGGATCTTTTGGGAACACGTTTCTGGTGAGTATGTGAGGAAGAGGTAAAGGAGTTTAGTCTGATGCGCAGCTTCTATTGGTAACACGTTTCTGGTGAGTATATGAGGAAGAGGTAAAGGAGGTTAGTCTGATGCGCAGGTTCTATTGGGAACACGTTTCTGGTGAATGTGAGGAAGAGGTAAAGAGTTAGTCTGATGAGCAGGATCTTTTGGGAAGACATTTCATGGTCAGTATATGAAGAAGACGTAAAGGCGGTTGGTCGTCCGCAGAATTGTGGGAACACGTTTCTGGTGAGTATGTGAGGAAGAGGTAAAGGATTAAGTCTGATGCGCAGGATCTTTTGAGACTGCGTTTTCTGGTGAGTATGTGAGGAAGAGGTAAAGGAGTTTAGTCTGATGCGCAGCTTCTATTGGTAACACGTTTCTGGTGAGTATATGAGGAAGAGGTAAAGGAGGTTAGTCTGATGCATGAGGTTTCTATTGGGAACACGTTTCTGAGATGTGTGGAAGGTGGAAGTTCGATCTGATTAGCAGATTCTGTTGGATGATTTCTTGGTGGTATGTGGGAAGAAGAAGTGGGGGTGAATTCTGATGCCAGTTCTTCTTGGGTGATTTCTGGTGGAGGTATGTGAGGAAGAGGTAGGAGGTTTGGTCGATGCGGTTTATTGAATTCTGATTTGGTGGTGTGGAAGAATAGGATTTTGGTCATGATTGTACGGTTCTATTGGAGACCGTTTGTTGGTCTGAAGAAGACAGGGGTTGATCATATTGTAGTTCTCGTAGGGCTTGGTTTCTGGTGGAAATTTTGGAAGAGGTAGGAGGTTAGTGTGATGCGCAGGTTCTATTGGGAACACGTTTCTGGTGAGTATGTGAGGAAGAGGTAAAGGAAGTTAGTCTGATGAGCAGGATCTTTTGGGAAGACATTTCTGGTCAGTATGTGAAAGACGTAAAAAGGGCGGTTGAAGTCTGATGCGCAAATTCTATTGGGAACACGTTTCTGAGTGAGTATGTGGAAAGAGGTAAAGGAGGTTAGTCTGATGCGCAGGTTCTATTGGGAACACGTTTCTGGTGATATGTGAGGAGGAACAGGGGATTGATCCGATGAGCAGGATCTTTTGGAAGGCTAATTTCTGGAATGTTGAAAGACGTAAAGGCAGTTGGTGGTGAATTTATGGGAACGTTTCTGGTGAGTATGTGAGGAAGAGGTAAAGGAGGTTAGTCTGATGCGCAGGATCTTTTGGGAACACGTTTCTGGTGAGTATGTGAGGAAGAGGTAAAGGAGTTTAGTCTGATGCGCAGCTTCTATTGGTAACACGTTTCTGGGTGAGTATATGAGAGGAGACAAGGGTTAGTCTGATGCGCAGGTTTATTGGGAACACGTTTCTGGTGAGTATGTGAGGAAGAGGTAAAGGAAGTTGATGATGAGCAGGATCTTTTGGAGAAGACATTTCTGGTCAGTATGTGAAGAAGACGTAAAGGCGGTTAGTCTGATGCGCAAATTCTATTGGGAACACGTTTCTGGTGAGTATGTGAGGAAGAGGTAAAGAGGTTAGTCTGATGCGCAGGATCTTTTGGGAACACGTTTCTGGTGAGTATGTGAGGAAGAGGTAAAGGAGTTTAGTCTGATGCGCAGCTTCTATTGGTAACACGTTTCTGGTGAGTATATGAGGAAGAGGTAAAGGAGGTTAGTCTGATGCGCAGGTTCTATTGGGAACACGTTTCTGGTCAGTATGTGAGGAAGAGGTAAAGGAGGTTAGTCTGATGCGCAGGTCCTATTGGGAACACGTTTCTGGTGAGTATGTGAGGAAGAGGTAAAGGAGGTTAGTCTGATGCGCAGGTTCTATTGGGAACACGTTTCTGGTGAGAGTATGTGAGGAAGAGGTAAAGGTTTAGTCTGATGCGCAGGTTCCATTGGGAACGATTTCTGGTGAGTATGTGAGGGAAGAGGTAAAGGAGGTTAGTGTGATGCGCAGGTTCTATTGGGAACACGTTTCTGGTGAGTATATGAGGAAGGGGTAAGGATGAATCATGCGCAGGTTCTATTGGAGACCGTTTCTAGTGAGTATGTGAGGAAGAGGTAAAGGAGGTTAGTGTGGTGGTTCTATTGGGGAACACACGTTTCTGGTGAGTATGTGAGGAAGAGGTAAAGGAGGTTAGTCTGATGCGCAGGTTCTACCATTGAACGTTTTCCACAGTGAATATGTGAAGGGAAGAGGTAAAGGAGGTTAGTGTGATGCGCAGGTTCTATTGGGAACACGTTGGTGAGTATATGAGGAAGAGGTAAAAGGAGGTTAGTGTGATGCGCCGGTTCTATTGGGAACACGTTTCTGGTGAGTATGTGAGGAAGAGGTAAAGGAGTTTAGTCTGATGCGCAGGTTCTATTGGGAACACGTTTCTGGTGAGTTTGTGAGGAAGAGGTAATGGCGTTTAGTCTGATGCGCAGGTTCTATTGGGAACACGTTTCTGATGAGTATGTGAGGAAGAGGTAAAGGAGGTTAGTGTGATGCGCAGGTTCTATTGGTAACACGTTTCTGGTGAGTTTGTGAGGAAGAGGTAATGGCGTTTAGTCTGATGCATGAGTTCTATTGGGAACACGTTTCTGGTGAGTATGTGAGGAAGAGGTAAAGGAGGTTAGTGTGATGCGCAGGTTCTATTGATAACGTTTCTGGTGAGTTTGTGAGGAAGAGGTAATGGCGTTTAGTCTGATGCGCAGGTTCTATTGGGAACACGTTTCTGGTGAGTATGTGAGGAAGAGGTAAAGGAGGTTAGTGTGATGCGCAGGTTCTATTGGTAACACGTTTCTGGTGAGTTTGTGAGGAAGAGGTAATGGCGTTTAGTCTGATGCGCAGGTTCTGTGAGTTGTTCTGATGGTATGTGAGGAAGAGGTAAAGGAGGTTAGTGTGATACGCAGGTTCTATTGGGGACACGTTTCTGGTCAGTATGTGAGGAAGAGGTAATGGCGGTAGTCGAATAACGAGTTCTATGGAACACGTTTGATGATATGTGAAGGTAAAGGAGGTTAGTGTGATACGCAGGTTCTATTGGGGACACGTTTCTGGTCAGTATGTGAGGAAGAGGTAATGGCGTTTAGTCTGATGCGCAGGTTCTATTGGGAACACGTTTCTGATGAGTATGTGAGGAAGAGGTAAAGGAGGTTAGTGTGATACGCAGGTTCTATTGGGGACACGTTTCTGGTCAGTATGTGAGGAAGAGCTAAAGGAGGTTAGTCTGATGCGCAGTTTCTATTGGGAACGTTTCAGTCAGGTATCATGAGGAAGAGCTAAAGGAGGTTAGTCTGATGCGCAGTTTCTATTGGGAACACGTTTCTGGTCAGTATGTGGGGAAGGCTAAAGGAGGTTAGTCTGATGCGCAGTTTCTATTGGGAACACGTTTCTGGTCAGTATGTGAGGAAAAGGTAAAGGAAGTGAGTCTGATGAGCTAGTTCTATTGGGAACACGTTTCTGGTGAGTATGTGAGGGGAGAGCTAAAGGAGGTTAGTCTGATGCGCAGGTTCTACTGGGAACACGTTTCTGGTCAGTATGTGAAGAAGACGTAAAGGAGGTTAGTCTGACGCGCAGGTTCTATTGGGAACACGTTTCTGGTGAGTATGTGAGGAAGAGGTAAAGGAGGTTAGTGTGATACGCAGGTTCTATTGGGGACACGTTTCTGGTCAGTATGTGAGGGAAGAGTCAATGGCGTTTAGTCTGATGCGCAGGTTCTATTGGGAACACGTTTCTGATGAGTATGTGAGGAAGAGGTAAAGAGGAGGTTAGTGTGATACGCAGGTTCTATTGGGGACACGTTTCTGGTCAGTATGTGAGGAAGAGCTAAAGGAGGTTAGTCTGATGCGCAGTTTCTATTGGACACGTTTCTGGTCAGTATGTGAGGAAGAGCTAAGGAGGTTAGTCTGATGCGGTTTCTATTGGGAACACGTTTCTGGTCAGTATGTGAGGAAGAGCTAAAGGAGGTTAGTCTGATGCGCAGTTTCTATTGGGAACACGTTTCTGGTCAGTATGTGAGGAAAAGGTAAAGGAAGTGAGTCTGATGAGCTAGTTCTATTGGGAACACGTTTCTGGTGAGTATGTGAGGGAGAGCTAAGGAGGTTAGTCTGATGCGCAGGTTCTACTGGGAACGTTTCTGAGGTGGTGTCATGAAGAACGTAAGGAGGGTCATCTGACGCGCAGGTTCTATTGGGAACACGTTTCTGGTGAGTATGTGAGAAGAGGTAAAGGAGGTTAATCTGATGAGCAGGATGTTTGGGAACACGTTTCTGGTCAGTATGTGAGGAGGAATAAAAGGGGTGATCTGATGCCCAGGATCTTTTGTGAACACGTTTCTGGTGAGTATGTGGGAAGAGACAAGGGGTTTAGTCTGATGCGCAGCTCCTATTGGTGACGTTTCTGGTGAGTATGTGAGGAAGAGTTTAAGGAGGTTAGTCTCATGCGCAGCTTCTATTGGGAACACGTTTCTGGTCAGTATGTGAGGAAGAGCTAAATGAGGTTAGTCTGATGCGCAGGTTCTATTGGGAACACGTTTCTGGTGAGTATGTGAGGAAGAGGTAAAGGAGGTTAGTCTGATGCGCAGGTTCTATTGGGAACACTTTTCTGGTGAGTATGTGAGGGAGAGCTAAAGGAGGTTTGTCTGATGCGCAGGTTCTATTGGGAAAACGTTTCTGGTCAGTATGTGAAGAAGACGTAAAGGAGGTTAGTCTGATGCGCAGGTTCTATTGGGAACACGTTTCTGGTGAGTATGTGAGGAAGAGGTAAAGAAGGTTAGTCTGATGCGCAGCTTCTATTGGGAACACGTTTCTGGTGAGTATCTGAGGAAGAGGTAAAGGAGGTTAGTCTGATGCGCAGGTTCTATTGGGAACACGTTTCTGGTGAGTATGTGAGGAAGAGGTAAAGGAAGTGAGTCTGATGAGCAAGTTCTATTGGGAACACGTTTCTGGTGAGTATGTGAGGGAGAGCTAAAGGAGGTTAGTCTGATGCGCAGGTTCTATTGGGAACACGTTTCTGGTCAGTATGTGAAGAAGAGGTAAAGGAGGTTAGTCTGATGCGCAGGTTCTATTGGGAACACGTTTCTGGTGAGTATGTGAGGAAGAGGTAAAGAAGGTTAGTCTGATGCGCAGCTTCTATTGGGAACACGTTTCTGGTGAGTATCTGAGGAAGAGGTAAAGGAGGTTAGTCTGATGCGCAGGTTCTATTGGGAACACGTTTCTGGTGAGTATGTGAGGAAGAGGTAAAGGAAGTGAGTCTGATGAGCAAGTTCTATTGGGAACACGTTTCTGGTGAGTATGTGAGGGAGAGCTAAAGGAGGTTAGTCTGATGAGCAAGTTCTATTGGGAACACGTTTCTGGTGAGTATGTAAGGAAGAGGTAAAGGAGGTTAGTCTGATGCGCAGGTTCTATTGGGAACACGTTTCTGGTCAGTATATGAGGAAGAGGTAAAGGAGGTTAGTCTGATGAGCAGGTTCTATTGGGAACACGTTTCTGGTCAGTATGTGAGGAAGAGGTAAAGGAAGTGAGTCTGATGAGCAAGTTCTATTGGGAACACGTTTCTGGTGAGTATGTGAGGGAGAGCTAAAGGAGGTTAGTCTGATGCGCAGGTTCTATTGGGAACACGTTTCTGGTCAGTATTGAAGGAAGAGGTTAAGAAGGTTAGTCTGATGCGCAGGTTCTATTGGGAACACGTTTCCGGTGAGTATGTGAGGAAGAGGTAAAGGAGGTTAGTCTGATGCGCAGGTTCTATTGGGAACACGTTTCTGGTGAGTATTGAAGGAAGAGGTAAAGAAGGTTAGTCTGATGCGCAGGTTCTATTGGGAACACGTTTCCGGTGAGTATGTGAGGAAGAGGTAAAGGAGGTTAGTCTGATGCGCAGGTTCTATTGGGAACACGTTTCTGGTGAGTATGTGAGGAAGAGGTAAAGGAGGTTAATCTGATGAGCAGGTTCTATTGGGAACACGTTTCTGGTGAGTATGTGAGGAAGAGGTAAAGGAGGTTAGTCTGATGCGCAGGTTCCATTGGGAACACGTTTCTGGTCAGTATGTGAGGAAGAGGTTAGTCTGATGCGCAGGTTCTATTGGGAACACGTTTCTGGTGAGTATGTGAGGAAGAGGTAGAGGAGGTGAGTCTGATGAGCAAGTTCTATTGGGAACACGTTTCTGGTGAGTATGTGAGGGAGAGCTAAAGGAGGTTAGTCTGATAACCAGGTTCTATTGGGAACACGTTTTTGGTGAGTATGTGAGGAAGAGGTTAGTCTGAGGAGCAATTCTATTGGGAACATGTTTCTGGTCAGTATGTGAGGAAGAGGTAAAGGAGGTTAGTCTGATGCGCAGGTTCTATTGGGAACACGTTTCTGGTGAGTATGTGAGGAAGAGGTAAAGGAGGTTAGTCTGATGCGCAGGTTCTATTGGGAACACGTTTCTGGTCAGTATGTGAGGAAGAGGTAAAGTAGGTTACTCTGATGCGCTGGTACTATTGGAAACACGTTTCTGGTGAGTATGTGAGGAAGAGGTTAGTCTGATGCGGAATTCTATTGGGCGCACGTTTCTGGTGAGTATGTGAAGAAGAGCTAAATGAGGTTAGTCTGGTGCGCAAATTCTATTGGGAACACGTTTTTGGTGAGTATGTGAAGAAGAGGTAAAGGAGTTTAGTCTGATGCGCATGTTCTATTGGGAACACGTTTATGGTGAGTATGTGAGGAAGAGGTAAATGAGTTTAGTCTGATGCGCAGGTTCTATTGGGAACACGTTTCTGGTGCGTATGTGAGGAAGAGGTAAAGGAGTTTAGTCTGATGCGCAGGTTCTATTGGGAACACGTTTATGGTGAGTATGTGAGGAAGAGGTAAAGGAGGTTAGTCTGATGCGCATGTTCTATTGGGAACACGTTTCTGGTGCGTATGTGAGGAAGAGGTAAAGGAGTTTAGTCTGATGCGCATGTTTTATTGGGAACACGTTTCTGGTGCGTATGTGAGGAAGAGGTAAAGGAGTTTAGTCTGATGCGCAGGTTCTATTGGGAACACGTTTATGGTGAGTATGTGAGGAAGAGGTAAAGGAGGTTAGTCTGATGAGCAGGTTCTATTGGGAACACGTTTCTGGTGAGTATGTGAGGAAGAGGTAAAGGAGGTTAGTCTGATAACCAGGTTGCATTGGGAAGCGTGTGAAGAATTGTTTCAAGAAAGTTCGCCTGATGCTATGTCAAGGACGTTCACCTGATTACCAGGTTTCATCTGAAAAATGTGGTGGGGGTAGGAATTGCAAAAGTCGTAAAAGAGGTTTGCCTGATACTCACAAAGCATCAAGAACACGTTTTCAGAGATGTATTCGAGGAAGATGTCGAGGATGTTCGTCTGTTGCCGAGGTTGCATCGAGAACACGTTTTCAAGAAAGTATGAAACGAAGAGATCATAGTGGTTTGTTTGATTCCTGTTTGCATAAAAAAACTCTTTTTCAGAGAAGAAAGTGAGGAAGTGTTCAAAGATGATCGCGCGATAGCCTCTTGCATCCTGAACAAGTTTCAGAGAAAGATGTGAGGAAGATGTCAAAGTTAGCCTTATACCCTGGTTACATCAGGAACATGTTTTCATTGAAGGAAGAAGTTTTTCCCGATTCCCTGTTGTATCGCAAACACGTTTTTATGGAAGAATGTGAAAAGATGTCAATGAGGGTCGGCTGATACGCGGGTTGCATCGAGTACAGGTTTTCAGTGAAAGATGTGAGGAAGCGGTCAAAGAGGTTCACCTGATTCCCTGGTTGTATTGGGAACAGGCTTGCAGGGAAAGATGCCAGAAAGAGATCAAGGAGTTTTGCCTGATCTCCAGATTGCATCAGAAACACTTTTCAAGGAAGGATGTGAGGAAGCTGTCAAAAAGTTTCACCTGATTCTAAGGTTGCATTGTGAACATGTTTGCAGGGATAGATGCCAGAAAGAGATCAAGGAGTTTTGCCAGATCTCTAGGTTACGTCAGGAACACGTTTCAAGGAAGAATGTGAGGAAGCGGTCAAAGAGTTTCACCTGATTCTAAGGTTGCATTGGGAACATGTTTGCAGGGAGAGATGCCAGAAAGAGATCAAGGAGTTTTGCCTGATCTCCAGGTTGCATCAGGAACACGTTTAAAGGAAGGATGTGAAGAAGCGGTCATAGAAGTTCATCTGATTCTAACATTGCATTGTGAACATGTTTGCAGGGATAGATGCCAGAAAGAGATCAAGGTGTTTTGCCTGATTTCCAGATTGCATCAGGAACACGTTTCAAGGAAGGATGCGAGGAAGCGGTCAAAGTGGTTCACTTGATTCTAAGGTTGCATTCGGAACATGTTTGCAGGGAAAGATGCCAGAAAGAGATCAAGGTGTTTTGCCTGATCTCCAGATTGCACCAGGAACACGTTTCAAGGAAGGATGTGAGGAAGCGTTAAAGAGGTTCACGTGATTCCCTGGTTGTATTGGGAACAGGCTTGCAGGAAAGATGCCAGAAAGAGATCAAGGAGTTTTGCCTGATCTCCAGATTGCATCAGGAATACGTTTCAAGGAAGGATGTGAGGAAGCTGTCAAAAAGGTTCACCTGATTCTAAGGTTGCATTGTGAACATGATTGCAGGGATAGATGCCAGAAAGAGATCAAGTAGTTTTGCCAGATCTCTAGGTTGCATCAGGAATACGTTTCAAGGAAAAATGTGAGGAAACGGTCAAAGAGTTTCCCCTGATTCTAAGGTTGCATTGGGAACATGTTTGCAGGGAAAGATGCCAGAAAGAGATCAAGGATTTTTGCCTGATCTCCAGGTTGCATCAGGAACACGTTTCAAGGAAGGATGTGAGGAAGCGGTGAAAGAGTTTCACTTGATTCTAAGGTTGCATTCGGAACATGTTTGAAGGGAAAGATGCCAGAAAGAGATCAAGGAGTTTTGCCTGATCTCCAGGTTGCATCAGGAACACATTTCAAGGAAGGATGTGAGGAAGCGGTTAAAGAGGTTCACGTGATTCCCTGGTTGTATTGGGAACATGTTTACAGGGAAAGTTGCCAGAAAGAGATCAAGGAGTTTTGCTTGATCTCCAGATTGTATCAGGAACACTTTTCAAGGAAGGATGTGAGGAAAAGGTCAAGGATGTTCGCCTGACCCTCAGGTGGCATCGGCAATACGTTTGCATGGAAAGGGTGTTAAGAAGAGGTCAATGAAGTTTGGCTGATACCCAGGTTGCATCGGGAACAGGTTTTCAGTGACGATGTGAGAAAGATGTCAAAGAGGTTAACCTGATGCTAATGTTACATCGGCAAAATATTATCTGGGAAGGATCTCAGGAAGAGGTCAAGGAGTTCACCTGATGTCCAGATTGCACCGGGAGTAGGTTTTCAGGAAAGGGTTTTAGGAAGAGGTCCAGGAGGTTCTCCTGATACGCAGAGTTGCATTGCTAACACGTTTTCAGAAAATGAAGTGAGCTTAAGAATGTTCGCCTGATACCCAGGTTTCATCGGGAACAGTTGTTTAGTCACAAAATGTTAAGAAAAGTTCAAGGGGGTTCTGTTGATGCCCAGGCTGTATCGGGAACGTGTTGTTAGAGGTTGTGAGGAAGTAACCAAGGAGGTTCGCGTGGTGCCAAGTTTGATATTCTAAATTCTGATAGTGTCTGGCAATTGGTAGATGATAAATTAAAGGCATCTCCGAATAGCCATGATTGTCTACATCCTGATCGAACAGATTAATTCCCAGATAATAAAAAAAGGAATCTGCGGAGGGCCATCATCGGCTACACCCAAATGGGACAAATCAATTCACAGATAATAAAAAATGGAATCTGCGGAGAGCCACGATCGTCTACAACTTGTTGGGACATGGCAATTGACACATAATAATAGAAAGGAATCTTTGGAAAGCCATGATCGTGTAAATCATGATGGGACATGGAAATTCACAGATAATAAAGACAATGAAAGAGCCATAATCGTCTACATCCTGATGGGACCTGGGAATTCACAGATAAAAAATAAAAGGAATCTGTGGACAGCCATGATCGTCTAGAACTTGATGAGGCATGCCAATTCACAGATAATAATTGAAAGAAATTTTTGGAGAGCCATGGACGTGTACATTCTGACGGGACCTGGCTATTCACAGATAATAAATGAAATGAATCTACGGTGTGGTATCATTGTCTACATCCCGATGCGACATGACTATCTACAGATGAATGAATATAATCTGTGCTGAGCCAAGATCTTCTACATTCTGATGGAACCTAGCTATTCATAGATAATAAAAGAATGAAATTAGTAGATTGTCATGATCAGACATGTCTATTCACAGGTAATAAATGAAAGAAATCCTCAGTGCGCCATGATATATTATATTCTAACGGGACTTTGCTATTCGCATATAATAAATGAAAACTGTGGAGAGCCATGATAATCTACAAGCAGATGGGACCTGACAATTCAAAGCTAATAAGTGAAAGGAATCTGTGGAAAGTCATGATCGTTTACATTCTGATGGGACATGACTATTCACAGATATAAAATGAGAGTACTCTCTGCAGATCTAAGATCTTCTTTAAGTTGTTACAAAAATAATCGCCCATTTCAGAAATATATTTTTATTTTGAAAAATTAACTGTAGAAATGTTGAAATTAGACAAAAGGCAAGCCTTGAACATCTATGCAGTCGAACGACGAGAGCACTTATTCCTTGTTGATAAACAGTTATTGGCTGTGATGCAATGATATCTTTGAAAGCCGATTCCACCTCTGGTTTGGACCTAAAGATTTAACATTTAGAAATGTGCTTAATTGCTTAAAAATGATAATCAGTGAATCAAGACATTGACTTTGTTCGTTTACCGTTATCATAAAGGATCAACTTTTCATCAGAGGGATCATTGCTTTTACCACCGAAGTTAAGCAACGTTGAGCCTGGTCAGTACTTAGATGGGTGACCGCTTGGGAATACCAGGTGCTGTAAGCGTTTAGTGACGGATGTGCGTTGTGGTGCAGTGGATATCGGCTCGAAAAGAGAAATCGGTGAGCCGAGTTCGAATTCCAGTTGAATACTCTGCATTCACTTAAGCACTGGTACTCTTGGGAAAGGTATTAATCCGTCCCTTCCCTCCAGTTATGGGTTAAATAACAAGGATAGGACTTGGGGACCCTGCTCTTAAAAACAAATCCCGATGAATCATGATACTCGAAAAGAAAAAAGTATTACTAGACACAAAACTTATATAAAAACAACAATAAATTTTTGAAAGGAAAAGGTATTACCAGCAACAAATAAATAAAAATTTAGTTGGCAATAAATGACCCGCCGAGGTTGATATGCCATAAAAACAAAACAACCAACAAATCAACATTGGTTTTACGCAAAAAAAGCATCGAACACACTTCAAAACGCCTAAGTTTTTGATTTTATTTGACATCATGAGGAACCCGTTTATCGAGCTTTTTCACCTTGCCAATACTCTGCAAATGGTGTGAGACTGTCGCAGTGCTGACACCAAGCGTCTGAGACATTTATCTGACACTCTGATGTAGATTTTGCTCACCATTACTTGTACATGTTCGTTGTCAAGAATGCACTACCATCCTCTACCTTATTCATCTTCAAGGCTTTTATCACCAGTACGGAATTTCTGGATTAATATTCGTACTTTCCAATCGCTTGTGGACCAATCTCCGCATGCTCTGTTGATATTGGTAGAAATTTGGGAGGCACTGTGGCGAGATTTTAACTCAGGCAAAAAAAAAAAAAGAATAAAAAAAATAAACGATGTTTTGTCAGGTTCATAATTAAGAGCTTCTATACTTCAAGAATATTTCTCTTTGAAAATAAGTTAAAATGGCTATTCACAGATAATAAATGAAAGAAATCTACCGAGGGAGATGACCCACTTTATTCTGATGGGACATGGTAATTCATAGATGAAGAAAAGCATTGTGTTGATGGCCATGATCAACTTCATCCAAATTTGACATGGCGTTCACAGATTATATAGAAAAGCAATCTGTAGAGAATCATAATCGTCTACAGACTGAGCAGACAGGACTATTCACAGATAATAAATGAAGGGAATCTGCGGAGAGACAAGATCTACTTTATTCTGATGGGACATGATAATTTACAGATGAAGAAAAGCAATGTGTGTATGGCCATATTTGATTTCATCCAAATTTGACATGGCAACTTACAGTTAAACTAGAAAAGCAATGTGAAGAGTCATAATCGTCTATGTACGAAAAGACGGATGTGCGTTGTGGCGCAATGGATATCGGCTCGGAACGAGAAATCGGGGAGCAGAGTTCAAACTCCAGTTGAATTCATTGCATTCACTTACGCGCAAATACGCTTGGGAAAGGTATTAATCTGTCTCTTCCTTCCAGTTATGGGTTAAATAACAGGACATATTGGGTTCTATAGCCTTGGTCGGTAACCAGTCTACCGCGGAAAGCAATGGCAACCTACTGCGGGATAATCTTCTGCCCAGTCAGTCATGTCACTTTCGAGACATGATCACCCAAGCGTGTTTCACGTATGGCACTTAACTGACTGACAGAGAGGACATGGCGATTCACAGGTAATAAAAGAAAGGAATCTGCGGTGAGACATGATCTACATTATCCTGATGGGACATAGTAATTCACAGATAAAGAAAAGCAATATGTTGGTGGCCATGATCGACTACATACAAATTTGACATGGCAATTCACAGATTATATAGAAAAGCAATCTGTAGTGAGTCATAATCGTCTACATACTGAGTGGACACGAAGATTCACAGATAATAAATAAAATAAATCTATAGAGAGTCACAATCGTCTACATACTGCTGTGATATGATATTTCGCAGACAATAAAATAAATTAATCCGTGGATACCAATGGTCGTTTACAACCTAATGGGACATGGTAATTCTCAGATAATAAACTAAATTAATCTGTTTATTCAAATGCTCGTCTACATCTTGACGAGACATGGCATTTCTCAGATAATAAAATCAATTATTCCGTGGATTCCAATGGTCCTCTACATCCTAATCGGACATGGCAATTTTCAGATAATAAAGTAATTAACCCGTGGATACCAATGGTCGTTTACGTCGTAAGGGAACACAGCAATTCTTAGATAATAAAGTAAATTAATCTTTGGATAGCAATGGTCAACTATTTTCTTGATTAGAGACAGCAATTTTAAAAATAATAGAGCAATCTGTGGATAACAATGGTCACTTATATCCTGATGGGACATGGCAATTATCAGAAAATAAAGTGAATTAATCCTTGGATAGCAATAGTCGTCTACATCCTGATAGGGCATGATAATTCTCAGATAATAAAGTAAATTAATCCCAGGATACCAATGGTTGCTGACGGGGCATAGCATTTCTCAGATAATAAAACGAATTAATCTGTGGATAATAATGGTCATCTACTTTCTCATTGGATATGGTAATTCTTATATAATAAAGTAATCTTTGAATACCAATGGTCAAGTACATCCTGATGGAACATGGCAATTCTCAGATAATGAAGTCAAATTAATCCGTGAATATCAATAGTCGTCTGCAACCTAAAGAGACAAGGCAATTTTCAAATAATAAAGCAAATTAATGCGTGGATAGCAACAGTCGTCTGCATCCTGATGGACATGGTAATTCTCAGATAAAAAATAACAATCTGTGTATACCAGTGGTTGTCTACATGCTAATGCGACATGGCAATTCTCAGATAATAAGGTAAATTAATCCGTGGATACCAGTGGACGGTTACATTTTAATGCGACATGTCAATTCTCAGATAATAAGGTAAATTAATCCGTGGATACCAGTGGACGGTTACATTTTAATGCGACATAGCAATTCTCAGATAATAAGGTAAATTAATCCGTGGATACCAGTGGACGGTTACATTTCAATGCGACATGGCAATTCTCAGATAATAAGGTAAATTAACCCGTGGATACCAGTGGACGGTTACATTTTAATGCGACATGGCAATTCTCAGATAATAAGGTAAATTAATCCGTGGATACCAGTGGACGGTTACATTTTAATGGGACATGGCAATTCTCAGATAATAAGGTAAATTAATCCGTGGATACCAGTGGACGGTTACATTTTAATGCGACATAGCAATTCTCAGATAATAAGGTAAATTAATCCGTGGATACCAGTGGACGGTTACATTTTAATGCGACATAGCAATTCTCAGATAATAAGGTAAATTAATCCGTGGATACCAGTGGACGGTTACATTTTAATGCGACATAGCAATTCTCAGATAATAAGGTAAATTAATCCGTGGATACCAGTGGACGGTTACATTTTAATGGGACATGGCAATTCTCAGATAATAAGGTAAATTAATCCGTGGATACCAGTGGACGGTTACATTTCAATGCGACATGGCAATTCTCAGATAATAAGGTAAATTAACCCGTGGATACCAGTGGACGGTTACATTTTAATGCGACATGGCAATTCTCAGATAATAAGGTAAATTAATCCGTGGATACCAGTGGACGGTTACATTTTAATGGGACATGGCAATTCTCAGATAATAAGGTAAATTAATCCGTGGATACCAGTGGACGGTTACATTTTAATGCGACATAGCAATTCTCAGATAATAAGGTAAATTAATCCGTGGATACCAGTGGACGGTTATATTTTAATGGGACATGGCAATTCTCAGATAATAAGGTAAATTAATCCGTGGATACCAGTGGACGGTTACATTTTAATGCGACATGGCAATTCTCAGATAATAAGGTAAATTAACCCGTGGATACCAGTGGACGGTTACATTTTAATGCGACATGGCAATTCTCAGATAATAAGGTAAATTAATCCGTGGATACCAGTGGACGGTTACATTTTAATGCGACATGGCAATCCTCAGATAATAAGGTAAATTAATCCGTGGATACCAGTGGACGGTTACATTTTAATGGGACATGGCAATTCTCAGATAATAAGGTAAATTAATCCGTGGATACCAGTGGACGGTTACATTTTAATGCGACATAGCAATTCTCAGATAATAAGGTAAATTAATCCGTGGATACCAGTGGACGGTTACATTTTAATGCGACATAGCAATTCTCAGATAATGAGGTAAATTAATCCGTGGATACCAGTGGACGGTTACATTTTAATGGGACATGGCAATTCTCAGATAATAAGGTAAATTAATCCGTGGATACCAGTGGACGGTTACATTTTAATGCGACATGGCAATTCTCAGATAATAAGGTAAATTAACCCGTGGATACCAGTGGACGGTTACATTTTAATGCGACATGGCAATTCTCAGATAATAAGGTAAATTAATTTGTGGATACCAGTGGACGGTTACATTTTAATGCGACATGGCAATCCTCAGATAATAAGGTAAATTAACCCGTGGATACCAGTGGACGGTTACATTTTAATGGGACATGGCAATTCTCAGATAATAAGGTAAATTAATCCGTGGATACCAGTGGACGGTTACATTTTAATGCGACATGGCAATTCTCAGATAATAAGGTAAATTAATTTGTGGATACCAGTGGACGGTTACATTTTAATGCGACATGGCAATTCTCAGATAATAAGGTAAATTAACCTTGGATACCAGTGGACGGTTACATTTTAATGCGACATGGCAAGTTTCAGATAATAAAATAAATTAATTCCTGGATTTCACTGGTCCTCTACCTCTTGATGGGACAGAGTAATACTCAGATAATAAAGTTAATTAATCCATGGATACAAATGGTCGTGTACATCCTGATGGGACATGGTTATTCTCAGAAAATAAAGTAAATTTACCCGTGCATGCTAATAGTTGTCTACATTCTAATGGGACTTGGCAATTCTCTGACAATAAAGCAAATTAATCCGTGGATATCAATAGTTGTCTTCATCTTGATAGAACATGGTGATTCTCAGATAAAAAGGTATATTAATATGTGGATATCAATGGACCTTTACTACCTGATTGGACAAGGTTATTCTCAGATAACTATTACATTAATCTGAGGATATCAATGATCGTGTACGTCCTGATGTGACATGGCTATTCTCAGATATTAATGTAAATTAATCTGTGAATACTACTGGTCGTCTACATTCTAATAGGACAATAAACTAAATTAATCCGCGGATACTAATAGTCATCTACTTCCTGATGAAACATGTAAATTCTCAAATTATAAAGCAAATTAATCGGTGAATACCAATAGTCGTGTACATCCTCATTAGTCATGGTAATTGTTAGATATAAAAGTAAAGTAATCCATAGATACTAATGGTAGTCTTCATCCTAATGGGACATAGCAATTCGCAGATAATAAAAGATACCAATGGTTGTTTACTTACTGGCTGGATATACCAATTCTCGGATAATAATTAAATCTGTGATATCAATGGTCGTCTTCATCCTGATGGAATATGACAATTCTAAAAAGAAATAATTCGTGGATAGCAATGGACGCCATCATTCTGATGGGACATGGTAATTCTCAGATAATTGAGTAAATTAATCCGTGTATACAAATGGTTGTCTACATAATAATGGGACATAGTAATTCTCAGATAATAAATTAAATTAATCTGTGGATACCAATGGTTGTCTGCTTCCTGATTGGATATGGGAAGTCTTAGATAATATAGTAAAGTAATTAGTGGAAATCAATGGTCGTGTACATGCTGTTTGAACATGACAAATCTCAGATAACAAAAAAAATATTATTTGGATTCCAATGGTCCTCTACATCCTGATCGGACATGGCAATTTTCAGATAATAAAGTAATTAACCCGTGGATGCCAATGGTCGTTTACGTCGTAAGGGAACACGGCAATTCTCAGATAATAAAGTAAATTAATCCTTGGATAGCAATGATCATCTATTTTCTTGATTGGAGACAGCAATTTTAAAAATAATAGAGCAATCTGTGGATAACAATGGTCACTTATATCCTGATGAGACATGGCAATTATCAGAAAATAAAGTGAATTAATCCTTGGATAGCAATAGTCGTCTACATCCTGATAGGGCATGATAATTCTCAGATAATAAAGTAAATTAATCCCAGGATACCAATGGTTGTCTACATCTTTATGGGACATGGCAATTCTCAGAGAATGAAGTAAATTAATCTGTTTATTCAAATGGTGGTCTACATCCTGACGGGACATGGCATTTCTCAGATAATAAAATAAATTAATCTGTGGATAATAATGGTCATCTACTTTCTGATTGTATACAACAATTCTCATATAATAAAGTAATCTGTGAATACCAATGGTCGAGTCCATCCTGATAGAACATGGCAATTCTCAGGTAATAAAGTAAATTAATCTTTGGACACCAACTATCGTCTACATCTTGATGGGACTTGGTAATTCTCAGATATTAAAGTATATTAATCTGTAAATACCAATCGTCGTCTAGATCTTGATAGAGCATGGCAATTCCTAAATAATAAAGAAAATCTGTCTAGTACCATTATTGTTTACATCCTCCTGGGACATGTTATTCGCAAATATTTAAAGGAAAGGAGTCTGTTGAGAGCTATGATCTTGATGGGAGATTCCAAATTCACAAATAATACGAAAAGGAAAATGCGGTGAGCGTTAATTGTGTACGTCTCAAATCAGCCATTGCATTAAAAAGAAAAAAAGAAAAAGGAAAAAAAATATAATAGGAAGGAATGAACTCTTAGATTTCACATGACACACACGACTCACTGAGTTTTGGGTTCTATGCATGCGACCTAAAAAAAACTTACAATCTGTCGAGTCTATTTAAAAACAGGATTCGTGTTCTTATCATTATATTTTGGTTTCGAAACATTGTACTGTTAGGCGAAACAACTACTCGTTGCACAAGAGTTCTCATGTTTAATATCTTTATCTCCCATACTAGATTTCTTATAATTGATCTGGGATTCGAAATTACTACGTTAAGTTAGTAAATTATAGTCCTATAGTATTATAAAGAGAGGTCATTCGTCTTCATAAAAGAACACTTCAGAATATTTTAATATTTCTTACAGATATCTGATAACTCTTTTGCTGACGGTGACTCTCAAAATCTCGTGAACGCCAAAAGAAATTACATACATAGTGAAAGCACACGTCACCAGGCAAAGATTCATCTTTGTAGCCCAAAGGAAATTCTGGCAGCATTTTGGAAAACGATAGTTACAACGTGAAGTTACAAACTTGAGACCGACAACGCGAACTGTGAGAGAACGTGCAAGATGGTGAATATTCTCTTCGTGGTGGTTATGTAACAGTAAATTCTTAGATATGTTGAACTCTTGTATAGAAGTTATGAAATACATATATCTGATACTCTGCACCTTTGTGCAGATTAATTGAAACAAAACGAATAATGCATTCCTAGAATCTTTCCCACTTTGCCTGATCGCTTATACGTCGTCTCTTGACGTTGTTTTTCTATTCCGATTGCAATTTCCTTTACGATTTAGACTGCGATAGATAGATAGATAGATAGATAGATAGATAGATAGATAGATAGATAGATAGATAGATAGATATCAACAGACCGAGATAGATAGATAGATAGATAGATAGAAAAAACTCTTGTGCAAAGTAATTGAAACAAAACGAAAAAATTTCTTACTAGGATCTTTCACACTTTCCCTGATCACGTATACGTCGTCTCTTGACGTTGTTTTTCTATTCCGATTGCATTTTCCTTTACGTTTTAGACTGTGATAGATAGATAGATAGATAGATAGATAGATAGATAGATAGATAGATAGATAGATATCAACAGGCCAAGATTGATAGATAGATAGATAGATAGATAGATAGATAGATAGATACATACATAGATAGATAGATAGATAGATAGATAGATAGATATCAACAGGCTGAGATAGATAGATAGATAGATAGATAGATAGATAGATAGATAGATAGATAGATATCAACAGGCCAAGATTGATAGATAGATAGATAGATAGATAGATAGATACATAGATAGATAGATAGATAGATAGATAGATAGATAGATATCAACAGGCTGAGATAGATAGATAGATAGATAGATAGATAGATAGATAGATAGATAGATAGATAGATAGATAGATAGAAAAAAACCCTTGTGCAAAGTAATGAAAAACAAACGAAAAATTTCTTACTAGGATCTTTCACGCTTTCCCTGATCACATATACGTCGTATCTGTGCGTTGTTTTTTTTTTTTTTTTTAAAAAAAACTTTCGACCGCATTTCCCTTTACGTTTTGGACTGATGGATCTAATTTGTTTCTTTACCTTGATGAGACGACTGACAGGTGAAATTCTGACACCAACAATATCCGCGATCTGTCTGTAAGTGTGTTCGGGTCGTGCAGCGTTACAATTTTTGTACGCTTTTTTTAGTAACGTCTATTGTAGACAAAGACCGTAGGACAACTAATCGACAACGGAGACAGTAGTGTCTGGGCGTGAGAAAAATCTGATGCAATCACGGATGACGCAATATTTTTCAAGGTAAAACAAATTTCATCATACACTACGGAAATAGATTAATATTACTGCACAGCACTACAAATGACTTAATCCGAGGAAAAAAAAAAGAAATCGATTACCCCCTGTCACTCCAGTCCATCTAAAACTGACCGTATGGTGAAAGAAAGGAAACTAAAATATTTGTTTCAATTAATTAAGGGCATATGTCATTTTTATAATCCCAAATACTTGGATTTGAAATGGGTCTCATCATTATGGGACAACCTGTATGATCAATAAATCGCGTTATAGCTTTACGCAGGTTCAAAATTGGAACCTTTGAAGGACATTGGCCAAATTCCAATTATATCGAAGAGAATATACAGTGTCAACATAGTTTTAGACGAAAGTATATTTTAGGCAGTAGAATCGAATAGACAATCTTCAAAATGATACAATAGAAATCAATTATTCATACTTTCAATAAACAACGTCCTCAGCTTCCTTTATTATGGAAAAAATATTGTATGGAAAATGAACGGAGGAACAAGTCTGTTTTATTGTATTTTTCTGTTATGTAATGATGATAGCGAATTTCGTTTTTCATTTCTTTTTGTTTTGCTTTGTTTATGGAATTTCGGTTGCCTAAAAAAAAATCTGAAACATCTGCACTAACACTGAGAATTTGGATGCTTTACTGATTGCCGGGTGTTAAACAAGATGTCGTAAAGGTTCGGTATCAAAGAGAACAAGTTATACTATCGAAAAAAGGAAAAACAACAAATAATAAACAAACGATTTTTGCCGCTGAACAAAAGTAATAAGGATGAAGACAAGAGCGTTGATATTTCTTAGATACTTGTAAAGGACAGTCAGAAGTATATTTTCGCTAAATGCGTCTTAGTCTGGTAGAAGGCTAAGCACGGAAAAATAAAGCGCATGTGAACAGTCTTTTACGCCAGTCTTTCAAATCGTTAGAACTTTTATAGCAAAGACATGTAAAGGTATTATCCGAATTAAATCCTATATATATATATATATATATATATATATATATATATATATATATTTTTTTTTTTTTAATCAATAAAATCCGATCAGAAGGTTTGTTTGATAAACAATCATTACAAGGGCAAATACTGCCAAAATTCTTGCGGACGTAATTGTTGACTTACCACGTATTGTTTTTGTACCAATTAGAAAATAACAAATATAACTCCACTCCTCATTCCTGCAGATTCGAGAAAATCTGAGTCAGTGTTAAATTATTTTCTAACTAATGAAAATCTTGTATTCAAAAAGTTCCCACCTCTATGTGAAATTAGACTGTAGATTTCCCTTACGGATATAAAAATAGAAGCATACTGCTTCTCGGTTCAAAACAAATTTGGAGGCCTGTTTGATCTACACGTGCGTACACATGCACCCCCACACACAATAGAAAGGATGAGCAAGCAGCCGCCGACTAAGGCCTTCTCTACAAATTCACAAACAAATTAGACTGATGTAAGTCTATCCACGCTTTCACATAGGTCTAAGAACACTTAATTACTTTATGAAATAAACTTCACTGCAAAATTGAACATTTATTGCTATTGTATCTTTCTGAAAAGAATATATAAATGTTATTTCAACTGACGCTCTGCTTCTTATTCTTTAGAAAATAACCTTTTATATGTTTCATTTAAGAGATTTGTTGTTGTTTTTAAATGTTTGGAATCCCGACACTCAGATAAAAACGAATGCCTGAGTAGACGGATCGCAATAGTATCTATGTATTTGTCTATATTTCTGAGATGAGGTAGTACTTTCAGTATTTACATTATTCGGACTATTGTCCTCATCTTTGTTGCCATTTGTACGACGTTTCGGCCGTTGTACGATCCGGCTCTCTTCAATTTCGAACCAAACCCTTTATTACACTCAGTGAGGTATATGATTTTCATCCCTTGCGAAGAGCCTCTTCTAGTAGTCATGAGATATCTTCCTCTAAGTCTGTAAGTTACTTGTTCACCAGCCTGGTATTGAACTCACAACTCTTTCGGTCAAGTCACAAGAACTAACAAACGTCTATATCCACTGGGTCATGTGTCCTTAAGGACAAGAAAAACTGAATTTTTGGGACTTAATGTTCAGTAACACTTTTTTTTAACAAAGATAAGGACAATAGTCCGAATAATGTAAATACAGTATTTATGTATACTATACGTATTTTTTAAGATTTTAAAATGTTAAGTGTTAAGATTTTTTAAAGTGTTTATGACTAATGAGATAAAAAATATATGCTTTCAAACAAAGGTCAAAGTAAAGCAAACTAAGGGTAAGTAACTCTGATATTTTTATTGCGGATATGTATAACTATCTGGAAAATGGATGTGCGTTGTGGTGCAGTGGATATTGGCTCGGAACGAGAAATCGGTGAGCCGAGTTCCAATCCCAGTTGAATTCTTTGCATTCACTTACGCGCACATACCCTTGGGAAAGATATTAAAATACCCTTGGGAAAGATATTAAAATAACAGGACGGATTGGGTTCTATAGCCTTGGCTGGCAACCTGCCTACCGCAGAAAGTAATGGCAATCTACTGTGGGATAATCTTCTGCCCAGTCAGTCATGTCTCTTTCGAGATATAATCGCCCAAGCGTGTATCACGTATGGTCAGTGTTTTAGCAGAGGATGAAGAATGCGATATTGAAATTTGAACGTGCATGAGATTAGTAAAAGAAGCCTTCCGAAAGCTAAGCAAAGTACTGAGAAACAGGAAAATTTCGACAGAAATAAAAAAAAGAGTACTATTACTCGGTAATATTAATCGTCTTGTATGGCAGCAAATGCTAGACAATCTCCCCACAGAGAAAGAGGAAACTGGAAACTTTGAAAATGTGATTCCTCAAAGAATTTCATAGATATAGTAAGTAAACAATGAGAAGTTCTTAAAGAAAATGTTAACAAAAAGAATCACTTATATCACTTATACTCAGAAGCAGAAAGAGATTGCTGAAATTCCTTGAACCCACAATAAAGAAGGAGGGCTTGGAAAACTTAACACCTACAGGGCAAGAGAGATAGGGGAACTTGTGGAGAGCGGTGAATGCACACATCCTGAAGAAGATGGGTCTAGGTATGTCTAGACACACACATTTAGGTTAAAGAGACATGTAATTTCTCTTATGTGTACCGATGCAGGCCATCATGGCCTTCCACATCTTTCTATCCTTTGTAGATCTTAGCACCGTTCCTCTTGTTACCCCTCCTAAACCCTGCTCTGTCATGCATTTACTCAAGCCCATCAAATATGATTTCTCCTGCCCTTTCTCGCTACCTGTTTCGTGAGTATCATATTCTCCAAGCCCTCCTTCCTCATTAAATGTCCCAGAAACAATTGGAGTAGATAGACTAAACTATCGCCTGGTCCACACTCCACCCACGTCTATTGAACAGGTGAAGAGGCTCATCCCTTGGTCCCTGTTCAGGATATGGTTTCCAGCTTTCTCTTTTCCAATCTTTTTACTCTTACGTAGCCCCCTGCGCATCAGTGGCATTACCGCCTTGCTGGGGGTGATATGATTAAAAAAAAAAAAACTTCAGCTGTCTTTTCCTGATGTTAAGAACCAATTTTCTTTTCGTTTCCATCCTTTTCAAAATCTCGTCGTTGATCATGTTCGGTCTACGGTATCCTCAGCATCCTTCTGTAGAACCACATTTCAGTTTCTTCAAGTCTTTCTGCAATCAAACTGTCCAGTATACGCTGCTATATTGAAGGACCGATATCACATAACAATCCAGCACCATTTTCTTTGTTCCCAACAAAATTTTTCTGTCTCTCATTACTTTACTTAGGTTCTGTAATGCATCTTTGGCTATACCAATACGTTATCGGATCTCATTGCTACACTATTCGTCCTCTGTTAGAACACTTCTCAGGTATTTAAACTTCTGTACCTGCTTTGTTTTAGTATCGCCAGCCTGTAGTTGGCATTTTAGGCTCCTCTTTTTATTGATGACCATTCATTCAATTTTCTTTCAGTTTATATGTAGTCCTTTCTTTCCGCTTTCTTTAGTTTTCTTCTGTAAAAAGTCTAGTAGTTTTCTTTTCAATGTCTGCTATTACATCTGCGTATCTTATATTGTTCAGATTGTGGCCGTCAGAATCTTCCCATAACTTTTAGGGCTCTCAGAATTGTTTCGCTGTATAGGTTGAATAGATCTGGTGAATTTCAAGCCATCCAGCTGTTTTGTCGTATATATTTTCTGGACATACCCACGCACACACTTGCACACTCACACGAGAGAGAGAGAGAGAGAGAGAGAGAGAGAGAGAGAGAGAGAGCCGAGCGAGAGAGGATGAGAAAGAGGAGAGAGAAAAAGAAATGAGAAAACAAAGAAATTTTGTGAGTTAAAGATAAGTGATCGTTTTATGAAAGTTAAAATCGCTTTGTAAGTAGAAATCACTCGAAAAAAGAAAATAAATTTAAGAAAGAAGAAAGAAAACGCCCTTTTCATGAGAGCTTTTAGGGGTATCATTTTTTTTTTTTTGCAATAAAGGCACCTACGTAGTAGACAAACAAACGTGTTTTTTAGATTTAGGATGAAAAAACGAAAGGCAAGCAATGCCAATTACTGGAAAAATGATGTTGCTGGAAGGAAGTGATGTCACTAAAGAAAATCGTCTGCATTTTGAATAGGGATAATCGTGAGTTAGTATCCGTTGATGAAAGACACAGAAAATATGAGCTTTGCTCACAACAGACACTAAGATTTGACAATAATAAACAAAAACAAAACAAAAAAATAGATAAATAAAGAATGAATGAATAGAGAAAATGAAGGGAAAGCCTGAGAAACAACCAATCATTGGGCGAAATGGAATGAACGATAGAAAACAAACCATTAGAGAGTCTGTGTAAAAACACAGGAAAGGAAGTAAAGAGAGGACAAGCGAGAAAAAGATAAAAGAAAAACAATGATAATAAGAAAATGTGGAGAAAGATGGAAAAAAGCAGAGAAAGCAAATTAGTCATAAAAAGAAGGAAAAAAAAAAGAAAGCAAGTGAATAAGATGGACAGAGACATAAAGAAAAAGAAGGAGTAATAAGAGGCAAGAGACGGTGTGAAGCGTCAAAGAGAAAAATAAAACAAAGAAAAAGTGATAGCGAGAATCATTACGAAATTAGAAGGAGAAATAGAAAGAGAGAGAGAGAGAGAGAGAGAGAGAGAGACAACATTGGAAAAAAGCAAAGAATGCAAAATGGAGAAAGTGAAACAAAAATTGATAGAAAAAGAAATTAATAGAATTTTTCTTTTTAATCATTTCACCCCAAGCAAGGCATTTCACTGCCACTGTTGCGCAGGGGGTTACATAGAGGAAACTGATGAGAAAGAGTGGTTAGGGGGTTACATAGGGAAAGTGATGAGAAAGAGTGGTTAGGGGGCTGCATAGAGGAAAGTGATGAGAAACAGTAGTTAGGGGGCTACATAGGGGAAAGTGATGAGAAAGAGTGGTTAGGGGGTTACATAGGGGAAAGTAATGAGAAAGAGTGTTTAGGGGGTTATATAGGGAAAGTGATGAGAAAGAGTGGTTAGGGGGCTGCATAGAGGAAAGTGATGAGAAAGAGTAGTTAGGGGGCTACATAGGGGAAAGTGATGAGAAAGAGTGGTTAGGGGGTTACATAGGGGAAGTAATGATAAAGAGTGGTTAGGGGGTTACATAGGGGAAAGTAATGAGAAAGAGTGTTTAGGGGGTTACATAGGGGAAAGTGATGAGAAACAGTAGTTAGGGGGTTACATAGGGGAAAATGATGAGAAAGAGTGGTTAGGGGGTTACATAGGGGAAGTAATGAGAAAGAGTGTTTAGGGGGTTACATAGGGAAAGTGATGAGAAAGAGTGGTTAGGGGGCTGCATAGAGGAAAGTGATGAGAAAGAGTAGTTAGGGGGCTACATAGGGGAAAGTGATGAGAAAGAGTGGTTAGGGGGTTACATAGGGGAAGTAATGATAAAGAGTGGTTAGGGGGTTACATAGGGGAAAGTGATGAGAAAGAGTGGTTAGGGGGTTACATAGGGGAAAGTGATGAGAAAGAGTGTATAGGGGGTTACATAGGGGAAAATGATGAGAAAGAGTGGTTAGGGGGTTACATAGGGAAAAGTAATGAGAAAGAGTGTTTAGGGGGTTACATAGGGGAAAGTGATGAGAAAGAGTGGTTAGGGGGTTACATAGGGGAAAGTGATGAGAAAGAGTGGTTAGGGGGTTACATAGGGAAAGTGATGAAAGAAAGAGGGGGTTGGGGTTAATGGGGGAGAAAGTTACATAGGGGAAAAATGATGAGAAAGAGTGGTTAGGGGGTTACATAGGGGAAAAAGTAATGAGAAAGAGTGGTTTAGGGGGTTACATAGGGGAAAGTGAATGAGAAAGAGTGGTTTAGGGGGTTACATAGGGGAAAGTGATGAGAAAGAGTGGTTAGGGGGTTACATAGGGGAAAGTAAATGAGAAAGAGTGTTTAGGGGGTTACATAGGGGAAAGGGGAAAGAGTGATGAGGGGGTTAAACAGTGGGGTTGAGGGGGAGAAAGCATAGGGGAAGTAATGAGAAAGAGTGGTTAGGGGGTTACATAGGGGAAAATGATGAGAAAGAGTGTTTAGGTGGTTACATAGGGGAAAGTGATGAGAAAGAGTGGTTAGGAGGTTACATAGGGGAAAGTGATGAGAAAGAGTGGTTAGGGGGTTACATAGGGGAAAGTGATAGGAAATGTCTGAAGAAGGGTGATAGACGAGTAAGGATACCGAGGATGAGGGTTGCGTGGATGGGAAAAATTTTTGAGAGAATGGGTGCGAGTTAGTGTGTTAGGACGTGTCTGAAAGAGAAAAACAAAATCACAAAGGAAAAGGAGAGAAAACTGAAAGAAAAAAGTGAGAAATTAAGAGAGATAGACAGGATGAAAGATGAAATGTAAAAGAGAAAAAGAAAATCGTTGTTTTTATTGTATTACTTTCTCTATTCATACATTGTTTGCAATTATCTACAGATATCTTTTAAAAAATATTTTCGTTTCTTTTTATTGATTTCTCTGTAATAAGGTTTTCAGACAATGTATTCTTCAGCATTTTAATTTTAATTGAAAATACTTTCATAGCCAGATCAAAAGAGACAGATTACTGAAAGAAAGATTTTAACAACAAGGAAGGCATCCTTCTCTCATTAATCTATTATTCGTATGACACCGATATTACGTATTTTCCAGATACCAGAGTTCAAAGCCCGAGATGATGTAATAACAAAAAGAAAAAAAGAAAGAAAATGTAGCATTTTGAATTTCCAAACAATCATTTTCCATCTGTAAGACGGGCGAATATATCTCATATATCTTTCTATCTTACATATCTATAAGTCTACCATTCTTCCTTGTTTCGAATATTGATGCCACATCTGACCTGGTGCCCCCACCATGTGTTTAGAGATTCTTGATAAAATCCAGAGAAGAATCTGTGATGTTATTGTTCCTAATCTGGCATCGCAACTTCACTCTCTTTCCCACCGCCGTAACGTAGCTTGTTCTTCCTCATGTGCCGCGTCCCTTCAGGACATAGGCGATCATGGACTTTCACTTGGCTTTGTCTCTTGTCGCTCTGAAATCCGTTCTGTGAGTATTAAATTCACCAGGCCCTCCTTCCTCATTACATGTCTTCATCTATCTCTTCCTTATGTTAAGTATGAGTTTTCTTCTCGTTTGCATTCTTTCCAACATTTCATTGTTACACATGTGCTCTGTCCATGGTATCCTCGGCATCCTTCTGTAAAACCCCATTTCTGCTGCCTCAAGCCTCTCCTTCATCCTTGAAGAGATCGTCCAACATTTACTGCCATACAGAAGGACTGTCTTTTCTATAAATATTTTCTTTAATTTTTATTTTGATGAACTTTCCTCTATGGTAGCCAGACTTTATGAATTTAAGCGGAGTACTAGATTGGCGGCAAGGTCTCATAGTTTTATTGTTGGAATGTTTATATATAACCGTAAGTTCTATGCTAACAGTTTCTTCTATCGCCCCTCTCGCTTGTGCAACTTGCTTTCGGCTTCTAGCTTCCCAATCAACTTTAATCTTCAAAAATGTAACTTCATTGTCAGTCGTTATCTTTTATTTTTCTCATTTTTGTTCTTTTTAACAGTTTATTTTTCTCAGTAACCCTTGCATTTTAATGGATTTATTGTCTTGCTTAAAGGGAAATAATTTTTAAAAATTACAATAGATGCAAAAAGAAAGAAAGTATCCATGGCGGAATACAAGAAAGAAAGAAAAAGAAATATAAAGAAAAATTATAATAGAAAGTAACAAAAGAAAAGCTTGAATAAATCATATGCATACGTACATAAAAATACATACATACATACATACATACATACATACATACATACATACATACATACACTCTTTTATAATCAATACTGTTGTGTATTTATTTGTCTGTATATATATATATATATATATATATATACATAATTATTTTATTACTTAATTTTTGGTTATAATCAAATAAAATCAGTACACAGATGTATTAAAATGAAGTGTTCAATACAATTATATTGTAGAACTTTTGAATATTTTTCATTTCTAAACGAGTTATCACGCAACCCAGGTTTCTACTATCTAGTTATTGTAAATCGCCTGAAGACACCAGATAGTAGAAACATGGGTTGCGTAAAAACTCGTTTACAAATTATATATACATACATACATACATATATATATATATATATATATATATATATATATATATATATATATATATATATATATGTATGTGTGTGTGTGTGTGTAATATGAGTATCTATTACAAATAACATTTAAACAAATTAAAAACATGTCGGATTTAATCCATTTCTTTGAATATTTACATAGGTACCTCCCCTCATTTTCGTTACCTCAATTTAAATTTAATTTTTAAAAATAAAAAAAGTTTTCTTGAAGCTTTAATTTTAGCTTTAATTAAAAGCCAAGAGATTAAATTTACTAATTACAGTAAGCAAAATACCCTGGTGTATTTCAAACCGAAATTATATTGATCGGAATCAAAAATTTTGTAGATTTAAAAAAAAAGTTGTTAAAATTTCAAATTTTCCGCCATTTTTCATCGATTGTAAACAAAAGCCGTTTTAAAAGTTTTAAAAAATCTTATAAAAATAAATGACACCTCGCTGACACATTATTTTATTCAAATTATCGACTTTAAACGTACCTTAAGTTGGCTTGAAACAAGAATTAATTGCTTACTTCCTGAAATATTAAAAAAAAAACGCATTTCTCAATTACGGTATCCTTGTTATCATATCTGTCAACACTTGTCAAGGAGGCGTTAATGATATGATTTACAGTAGCCGGTCAAAAAAATGCCAAGTATGGAAGACGAATTTGGTATAAATCTTATTCATACAAATCGTCATTTTTTCATTTGTAACTATGTTAAAATTAAAAATTTAACACAGTTTCCAGCAATTATCAAATATTTTATGAAATTTTTGTTAGTTTAGATTTGTAGGCTTACGTTTGAAGATGCTTTATGAAAAATAAAAATTAAAATAATATAAAACTTTCTTTTAAAAAATTGTGCAATTTAATAACAATGAAAATAACGGCAGTGGTAACTCAATAATTTATTAAATTTTATGGCATTTATTAATTTTTATTTTTAATATCTATTTTTCATATTCTTTTGTAGGTACCTCTACAAATTGTGAATTTCATAATTATTTTTTTAACAAAATTAGAAAATTAGGAATTGAAATGTAAAAGTTACTTTAATGATAAATATCACGTACGGCCATCCGTATGAATAAGATACGGGGCATCAAAATGTACGCAATTAAAATGTTTTAATTATTTTAAAAATTGACGGGGTAAATCATTTGTATTAAGCTTTTCAATTTTCGATTATTAAATGTAGTCTTCATAAATTTTTTTTTTAAAAATGAAAATAATTCTTGTAAACATTCATTATTCATTGATTTTTTCTTTTCAGACACTGATATTTAATCTTAATTTATATTGTCCATAAAAGCAATCAACAGTTTATCCAAATAAAAATTGGCATAATTACTGCATTTTTCGCAATTCGGACCTACTTTTTAGAAAATCGGGGACTATTGGAGGAAAAAAAAGACATTTGATTAGCATTCCCTAATGATTCCTTAATTTAATTATATTAGGTTTATTGGGGCCTAATGTCGAATTTTTAAGCATTTCTGGAAATTAATTGATGGGGGGTAACATATGTAAAAAATATTTTTACTAATATTTTATAAAAAATAATTATTTCAAAATTGATTTCAATCAATTATGAATAAATCATGAAATTTTCATAAAAATCCGACCATTATTTGATTTTTGCAAGAATTTCCAATTTAATGTGTCTTTCGCGGTCAAAAAAGTGCATTGCGTAATATTACGTTTTTTTACGTAATAAACTATGCGTCAATTTAAGTCTCGCACTGACGTAAGAAGAAAAAAGATTTTTTACAAAAATTTCGAACGTGTTAGAAATATTTAAAAAATTTGAAAAATAATTAAAAATGCTTTAATCTATCCTCTTAATGATAATATAAACATTTTGCCGATAAAACTTTGTTTTTATTTAGTTTGGGGTTTTTCCTTTCATACTATGCTGTTTTTTCAGCAATTTCTTGGAGGTATCTATAATAGAACAAGCTCGAAGAAGCTATGTTACGGCGATGAAAGAAAAAGACTTATCAAGTCAGGAGAGATAACATTGTAGAGTCTACTTTAAGTTTTGTCACAACTATTTAAATGTATAGCAGAAGCACCAGACCATATATAGTCGCAATATTCAATACATAGACAAGTGGTACACTTATAAATGTATAAGACAGATTCCTGTGAGAATATCGTGTACAACGAGACAGTAAGCCAAATTTCCTAGCAGCAGAATTCGGAATTGATTCAATATAATCTTTCCATTTTATGTCAGCTGAAAACTGTAGTCTGAGAAGGCACAGTGAGTTACTCTCCTGAAGATAGGATTCTGGCGGGAAAGTTTGTCTAGCGCGACACAGTGAACCAAATTTCCTAGCAGTAGACCTAACAATTGATTCAATTTAATCTTTTCACTTCATGTCAGCAGAAAATGTTACTCTGAGAAGGCGCAATGAGTCACTTTCCTGGAGATAGATTCTGGAGGGAAAAATTGTCTAGCCTGACACAGTGAACCAACTTTCTTAACAGCAGACCTAGCAATTGATTCAATATAATCTTTCCACTTCATGTCAGCAGTACTCTGAGAAGGTGCAATTAGTCACTCTCCTGGAGATAGATTCTGGAGAGAAAAATGTCTAGCATGACATAATGAACCAACTTTCTTAACAGCAGACCTAGCAATTGATTCAATATAATCTTTCCACTTCATGTCAGTAGAAAATGTTACTCTAAGAAGGTGCAATGAGTCACTCTCCTGAAGATAGATTCTGGCTAGAAAGTTTGTCTAGCGCGACACAGTGAGCCATCTTTCCTAGCAGTCGACCTAGCAATTGATTCAATATAATCTTTCCATTTCATGTCAGTAAATCCTGGAGGTAGCAGAAACCATGGAGATGAAAGGCAAAAATGTCCCCCAATTAAAAGAGAGACGTTTCGTTTTGGAGGTATGAAAATTAACAAACTATTTCTTGCTTCAGATTGAAGATCATTTTTGAAAATAAATGAGAGAAAAGATGAGGAAAGAAAGAAATATTAAATGACATGAACATCATTGTAATTGCACAAACCTCTTTTAGTGTCTTATTAACAAATAATAATGTTGAAGAACAACAAACGATGGTGTAAAGTGTATTGATCGCTTTATAACATTTGCTTTGATTTTTTTTTCATTCCATTTTTACGAATCTGTTTAACACTGAAAACGAATGATTTTCTTGAATATTTTCATATTACATCAAACATACAAGACAGGATATCACATTACTATATTAACATTCATTGAGTTTTCTAAAATGCCGAGTCCGAAAGTCTACGGCGAGACAAGCACCAACTATGCATGCTCAATTGCTTGGTTGAGTTTCTAGAAACCTGTAACCTCACGAGGCAAAGGGTCTAGAGCTCGTTTTTCTGACAATCTTGTAGTTCTTTCACTTTCAGATTCATTTCACAAATTATTCATATTAGTATTTTTATCTTTGTTGTTGTTGTTTTATCACAGCATTTCAGGTGATACGTTCTTTGGCCTAACTCAAGTATATATTACATTTTTGTTTTTACTTTATAGAAACAGTACCATTCACAGTTCACGCATCGTATTATCAAAATCTCGTGCTCGCGAGACTCCAACCTCGAAGTTTTGACACTAGGACTATTACAGAAGTTTCAAAATCAGATTGGCAGCTCTCAGAGACTGCTGAATGCATCATATCCCCGAGGAAGGCAAAAATAACGTACAGATGGTGACGTTGTAATAAACACAACAAAGAGGAAGATACTCGTGCGAATAATTTGGTGTATAAGGAAAAAAAATTAATGTCAGAAATTCAGACAACATTTAAATTCACGGTTGTTTTTTATTTTCTGGGATCTTCATATTTAAAATGTTCATTTACATAATCATTTTTTCAATACCATCTTATATTATCATCAATATGAAATTATACTTTATGATATCACATATCATGTCAATAATATCAATAAGTATCTTATCATGATTGCAATAATATATATACATATATATATATAGATACATATCATATTATTGACATCATATGATATATTAATATGATATTATATATATTGACATCCTTATATATTATATTAATATGATATATATATATATATATATATATATATATTATATTAATATGATATATATATATATATGTGTGTGTGTGTGTGTGTGAGTGTGTGTGTGTGTGTGTGTATCATATTGATATCATATATAGGGATATCAATATATATAATATCATATTAATATATCATATGATGTCAATAATAATATCGAGTAAGATATCCTTATGTCAGTATTATGATGCATCAATATCATAGTAATATTATCAGTAACATGATAACATCTTTTTATAACTACAATAATAATTATTTCAAAGTCATTTTTATTATAAGTATTCGTTTTGTCGCCCTAATTTGTAGCCAGTCTTTATGACCGCTTCATTTTATATAAATTTCAAGTCTTCAAAAAAGAGGCTTCTCTTAAATGAACAGGTTTTAAAACTTTTTCTATTCTTAACCGTGGTTTGCTGAAAAATCTCCTGATTTATATGACACACATTCAGGAAGCATGCAAAAGGTCAGTCATGTTCGTATACAATATATTTTCTGCCCATGACAGATTTTTTTTCTTCGTTACTGTTTGTTTTAAGTTGTTTGACCAATGATTAAAAAATGTTAATTTTTTTAATAATAAATTATACAACCCTAGTCTTATAAAACTGGCTTCATTTGTGTATATATTTCACACACTAAATGCAACATCTGTTATGGGACAGAGATAGTATTATATTCCATGTCATTGATGTTAAAATAAAGTCTTTTCTTTACTGTATAACAGACACGTTTACCAAGTCGCCTTTATTCGGCCACTTCAAGGTATTATTAGTATTAGCATATAGCCAGTTTCTAGAGCATGCGCAGTAGCAAAATTGTTTCCAAAATGTAAGAAGTGCCAGATCGTCACAGATTGTTCAAAACTGAAGCTTTGTGTCAAAGGTATCATTCTCGCCTTTTTTTTTCTTATCCGATGCTTAAGAATTCTTCATAGTTCCTTCATTGAAAAGTATTATAGATTTTGAGAGGAAAGAAAGGAATTTTTTTTTCTCAATTTTGTATTTTATTTTATCTTTATTAGGGACACTATTTCTTTTTCTTTTTTTTTTTCTTTTTCGGGTAGATAATTTATTGTAACTGGTCCTGATGCCGTATCTCAGGATACTGCTATCACCTGCAAAGGTAACAAAACAAATTACTTTCCGAATTTCATAGTGTTCCCATTAGAAATGTACAATACTCTCAAGAACATGATATGTTAGAAATATTATTCCAGAATTCCGAGAAAATTGCAAGATAAGTATTGGCAGTATAAAATTAGTTTTTAAAAAATGCCGAGCGATCGTTTCTGTAACTTTTCGATTTAAAAAGTGTCTAATCTTTTAAAATGTTGCTTGAATCGATAGTTAGAAAATGCATCCAAGCACTTGTAAATTATGTTTTCCAATGATACATATTTTTTGTCGATTATTAAATCTGCCATTGTTTATTAAAACTTAATATTATCGGGAAGTTCTTTCTCGAAAATCCTAAGTTCAAATTCGTTGTATACAGTTCTTCAGTGGAAAATATCGTCCAGTGTAGTTTTCTTTCTTTTTTATAGATGTATATAACTTCCACATTTTTCTCAACATTTTAGACAAGTCGGAAAGGTGGCGGGAAGCTCTGCGCAGGTTCGATCGCTGCCGGCGGTTTGTAGTAGCAACCGCCACAAAATGTCGGATAGCTTGATGCCAGCGTGTAAGGATTTCCTGCACTGCCATAACCAAGGGCTCTGAAAGAGAAGAAAATATACAATGTAATTCGAATCAAAAGAACACAGTATACACAAATGTATTATGATATCAGAATAGATTCTGCAGCCAATTTCATACCAGATTATCAAGGAAGCTAGGTGGACCTGAAACGGCACCAGACGGAGTGGGGCTGAGATTCGTTATTCACCTGTTGTCAGTGGTGAACACCTGTGGGTTTTACTGCGAGTGATATGAGCATACATGAGAAAGAAACCGTTGGACAGTTGGATAAATAAACAAACGCTTCCGCGGGAAATTAGGCAGTCTCTCAGACATTATAGACAAGAATGTAAGGTTCATCGTTTCGGACATTCACACAGCAAACTGGCTGAAAGTAACTTTTTTTAATCGGTTTTACCCATACAATGTAGTAAAGACACTAAGACACAAGAGTGTATTGTGTATAGAAGAATTAGGAACAGAAACATTAATAATGAGCAGGAAGAGAAAAGAGTAATCAGGAGAATAGTTAATAGCGATTGACATTGCATTTAAATTTTTGCAGAGTAAAGTTGGCTAGAAAGCATGGATTGGAAGAGAGTTCCATAAGCGAGAAGTGCGGGAAAAGAAACTGTTAGCACAGAATTTACGGTTACATCTTGCCAGTTCAAGAGTAAATTGATGAGATTTCGACATAAGTCTATTATTGTGCTTAACTTACAAAGTATTAGCGTGAAATAAAAGCTAACGTTAGGTGATAAAAAAAAACAAGTCTCGTGTTAGTCACTTCGTCTGTATGTTCTTGCAGTAAGTGGCACAAGTACTTCGTTACGTAAATATATACACGCTTCACATATACATACAAATATATGCACTTCTGCAAAAAAGTGTTAAAAATATTTTTAATTGTTGTTAAGTTTCTTTATAAGTGGGGAAGGTTATAAGTGTAAGGCTGATGATGTCTAAGCACTAAACAGATACGCGGAGGGATTACTCTGTGTGATTATTCTGTAAAAAGAGCACTTCCAGCCTGAAGATCCGTTTTAGGAAAAGTCGATTAGCCGGTCAGTTAAGTGCCATACGTGATACACGCTTAGGCCAACTTGTCTCGAAAGAGACATGACTGACGGGGCAGAATATTATCCCGCAGTAGGTTGCCATTACTTTCTACGGTAGACTGGTTGCCGATCAAGGCTATAGAACCCAATCTGCCCTGTTATTTAACCCATAACTGGAGGGTAGAGACAGATTAATACCCTTCCCAAAGGTATTTGCGCGTCAGTGAATGCAAGGAATTCAACTGGAATTTGACTCGGCTCCCCGATTTCTCGTACCAAGCCTATATCCACTGCACCACAACGCACATCCATGAACTACTGGGTAGGTTTCTTTAAATTAAATATGATAACTGTACTTCTGGACAAAAAAAAAAAAAAAAGAAAAAGAAAAAAAGAAAAAGAAAAAAAGAAAAATAGATAAATAAATAAAAAACAACACAAAACAAAAAAAAATCGTTTATATATATCTTAAAACGTGTGAACGTTTGTGCATTTTTTCCATCTTTTTTATGAAAAAAAAATCACATGCATCCTGAAGATCTATTTAGGTTTAAAAACTTTTTCTATTCTTAACCGTGATTTACTGAGAAATCTCGTGATTTATATGACACACATTCAGGAAGCATGCAAAAGGTCAGTCATGTTCGTATACAAGATATTTTCTGCCCATGGCAGATTTTTTTCTTCGTTACTGTTTGTTTTAGGTTGTTTGACCAATGATTAAAAAAAGTTAATTTTTTTTAATAATAAATTATACAACCCTAGTCTCATAAAACTGGCTTCATTTGCGTACATATTTCACACACTAAATGCAACATCTATTATGGGACAGAGATAGCGTTATATTCTATGTCATTGATGTTAAAATAAAGTCTTTTCTTAACTGTGTAACAGACACATTTACCAAGTCGTCTTTATTCGGCCACTTCAAGGTATTATTAGTATTCCAGTTTCTAGAGCATGCGCAGTAGCAAAATTGTCTCGTTTCCAAAATGTAAGAAGTGCCAGATCGTCACAGATTGTTCAAAAAGTGAAACTTCGTGTCAAAGGTATCATTCACGGCAAGATATGATTTTCTTTGTAGGTGTGGATATTGAGCATTTTTATGCGTTTATTTTTAACATGTTGTAAATTTATTACTGATTACGATTGCTGTTTGGTGCAGTTGAGAGCCTTTTTTGGTAAGAATAGACGCGAATTTTTGGTATGCTGTTATAGCTGGTCCTTCAGGAAAATGAACACCCCTCCTTAGCGTAGCTTCATAATTCTCTCGCTTTTTGTTGTTTTTCTCTCCCCCCTCTCTCCCCACTCTCTCTCTCTTAAAGACAAAGGGAATATAACGACATAGAAACATTTACCATTTTTATAATAATGCCTTGAACTCATCTATATTTTTAGATATAAGTTTTTGAATAGCTAAGTGTTCATTCTCCATCTTTTTCCCCTAAGAAAAAAAAACCGCCCTGAAGGTCTTTTTTTATGAAAATCCATTAGCCCGTAAGCTGCAGTATAAGTTAATTTCAATTTTATATGTATCACATTTTACGTTTTCTTTGTGAGCGAAACGATGTTATAAGGAGGCTCAATTTTGCAGCAACTTAAGATGCCAAAGTACAAAAAAAAAGGCAACCTCTCAACAAAAAACAAACAAAAAAAAGCAAAGATTTTATTGCTTGTTCGACTATCGAATTGTTCCTCTTAACTTTAAATCTCTTTAAGGAATCCTCTCAAGCTTATATTAACCTTTCTTCCCAGATATTTCTTTTAAATCATTCACCCCAAGCAAGGCAATAAAGCCACTAAGACGGATGTGGATACTGAGTGTAAATGAATATGAGAAAGATGTAAAATTATTAAAAAGGCAGAAAATGACGGGTGACATTGGATTTAAGTTTTTGAAGATCATAGTTGACTGGATAGCAAGAAAACGGAAGAGAGTTCAACAAACAAGAAGTGCAATAGAAGAAACTATTAATATAGAACTTACGGTTACATCTATCCATTTCAACTGTAAAATGATGAGGTCTTAACGTCAATCTAGTACTGTGTTTAAATTCGTGAAGTCTAAGTACCGTATAGGAAAACTCATCAGGAAAATTACCATGAAAATATTTATAGAAAAAACACAAGGAACTACGTTACGGTTTTTTGAAAGGAACTGAAGCCGAGATGCGAGATCAGGACTAATAACCTTGCAGATTCTTCTTTGCATTTTCTCAAGAATCTCGAAATACATAGCAGAAGCGCAAAACCAGATGTGACAGCAATATTCAATGCAAGGAATGGTAGACTGATAAATGTGTAAAATAAATCTGTCGAGGAAAAAACCCCTAAAAACTTCAGTGAAACAACACATGTTTTATAGTAACTTTTCGAAAATAGCTTCTATTTTGAAGAAAACATTAAAGTGAAATACAGGGTTCAATGGCTAAATTATTGCCATTTTGTATTTTTAATTTTCCGCATGCGCGTTGTTTGTTTTTGAGATTGTTGACTGCATAGTATAGTAGGGTCAGTTGGGCATCGTCTATGAGAAAAAGAACACTATGACTGAAATTTTGGAATGGCACCTGTACTGCTTTTCTTTTACGCCAAAGCCCGAATACAAATATTTCAGTGTGTTTGGATGTTAATCTGAGGAGAGTGCAGAGGATTCTGAAAGAGTTAGATGAGTCTAATTGTGATTACAAAGGTACGACAGTTCTGAAAATTCACTCTGGTTGATCTGATAAGAAATGAACTTCTGAATGTATTGTTGAGGGCCTCAGACTTTACATGGTGGCCTACATCAAGGGCCTTGAGGAGGTAGTATTGCCCTGGGTCAAGACGGTCACGGCTTTCAGATAATTTCTACAACCACATCACCCCTTACATTTGCCCCCCTAACTCCCCGGACTGTAACTCCTTTATTATGTGTGGGGCGCAGTTGAATGAAAGACCAAATATGAACTAACGGCAAGGATTATGGCAACATTCACCAACTTAAACAAGGAGGCCATCCAGAAGAGATGGCGGATATTCTGAAGTCGTCAGGAAGCCATGATTGAAGCTAATGGCGATTTGATTGAATACATTTACTCTTTAATATTTCAAGAGATTTTTGTGTATTTTTGATAAACATATCTGTTAAAGTATGTCATTATTATTTTCATCACAACTTGTAAAGAGGAAGAAAGAGAAAATGAAAACATAAGAGAGGGAAAGAGAACACGCAAAAGTAAAAACGAGAAAGAGAAAACAGAAAAGAGTGAGGGATAACTGGAAATGAAAGAGAAGGAGAAAGGGAAAGGGCAAAGCAGAGAAGGAGAAGTGAGAAAACGTAAAAAAAAGATAAGAAGGGAGATAACGTAAAAGAGAGGTAGAAAGTGAAAACACAAAAGAGAGGAGAAAGAGAAAGCGTTGAAGATAGGGAGAGAAAGAGAAAACGCAAAAGAGAGGGAGAAAATGAAAGTACAAAAGAGGGAAGGAGAAAGAGAAAGTGTTGTAGATAGGGGGAGAAAGAGAAAACTTAAAAGAGAGAAGGAGAAAGGGTATTTACAACGGGGAGGAAAGAGCGAAAACACAAAAGAGAGGAGAAGAAAGAGAAAGGACAAAAGAGAAGAAGGAGGAGAATAATAAAGGTAATAATGATACAAAAAGAAAGAGAAAAAGAAGTAAATTACGAAATAGAAAAGAAATAAGAAGGTTAAAAAAGTGGGAGAATGTTACAAAGATGAACGAAAGAAAAAGGAACTAGAAGAGAAATGGATGTAGATGAAAAAGTAGAAAAACTTTGGGTAGAGATGGATTCGAAAAAGAAAACAAATAAAGGAGAATATGCGAGAGAAGAAAAAAGAAGCTAAAATAGTCATTAAATGAAGTAAAAATTAAAACAAAAAATATTTTAAGAAAAATCTGCTGCTATGAAAGTCGGCTCTCTGTGCAGGGCCTGGAAGTTTTTCCCACCTGAATCTATTCTGCACATATACAAATCTACCATCCGCCCGTGTATTGAATATTACTGCCATATCTGGTCGGGTACCCCTGCTGCTCTTCTTGGGCTTCTTGACAAAATACAAAGGAGGATTTGTAACGTGGTTGATACTGATTTGGCAGACCGGCTGCAACCACTCTATCACCGGCGTGATGTGGCTTCCCTGTGCCTCTTCTACAAGTACTTTCATGGCTTCTGCTCCGATGAGCTTAGATCACTGGTGCCGCCTAAGCACGAATTTACACGAGATACTAGATTAGCAACTAGGTTCCACCCTTTTACAGTTAAACAGATAAGATGTAACCGTAAATTCTACTCCAACAGCTTCTTTTCTCGCGCTTCCCGCCTGTGGAACTCCCTTCCACAAGTCTGCTTTCCTGACAGCTACAGTCTCCAGGTGTTTAAATGTAGGGTCAATAGACACCTCCTATCACACTAACTACCAATTATTCTCAGAACACTCTCATCTACCCAACCCTCATTCTCGGTATTCTTACCCGCCTATCACCCACCCTCTGACATTTCCTATATTTAGCCATTCTCGGTATCCCTACCCGCCTATCACCCACCCTCTGACATTTCCTATATTTAATCATCCTTTCTCCACTCTATGTAGCCCCATGCGCAGTGGTGGCAGTGACATGCCTTGCTCGAGGTGAAACGCTTATATATATATATATATATATATATATATATATATATATATATATATAAAAGGTTGTAAATAGAAAGAAATTAAAACATAAAAGTAGTTGAAACGATACTTATTTCACTGCTCATAAGACTTATCAGTTAAGTGCCATATGTGATACACGCTTTATGCGATCCTGTCTCGAAAGAGACATGACTTACTGGGCAAAAGATTTTCCCGCAGTAGGTTGCCATTGCTTTCTGCAATAGACTGGTTGCCAGCAAAGGATATAGAAACTAATCTGTCCTGTTATTTAACCCATAACTGGATGGAAGGGACGGATTAATACCTTTCCCAAGGGTATTTGTACGTAAGTAAATGCAAGGAATTCAACTGGAATTAGATCTCGTTGTTATAGCAACAGGAAAATTACCGATGTCAGCCTTCCGCTTCCACAACAGAGAAATGTATCATTTGTAAGTTGTGAGATCAGGCTGCTAATACGAAGTTTTTTTTATTTCTATTCGTTCATGTTAGCTTTCGACTGAGATTTTATTTTTAATCTTTTAGAAAGCTGGATTTTTCTTACAACTGACGAGAGAGTTTAATGTCAAAGATATAACCAATGCAATTTAAAAATCACTTAAATATTGCAGTAACTTTTTTTCTTTTAACTGTACCGGTTGTATTAAATTTAATTGTTATTTTTTAAAAACTTTTACTGATATAAAACACCGAATTCTTTCTTACAATAAATTGATTTAATCGATACAAATAATTGCTTACTTATGTAGAAAATATAAGCAATGCACTTACAAAATTACTTAAATATTATCGTCATTTTTCTGACAATATGGATTCGTTGTATGTTTCTTTGGATATTTTTACTTTTAATGATTTAAAAAGGAGACTTCTTTATTGCATGTAGAAATAGCTTTAATTCTATATGTAAAATCCTTGATAATTCATCCAGAAAATATAAGCGCTGCACTTGCAAAATTACTTAAAATTGCAGTCATTTTTGAGTGTACGAGTAAACCAGTAGAAAGAATAAAAAATCCTATGAATGGAAAGGAAGAGGAGAAACAAAGAAAGAAAATTAAGAAAATATATATTTAAAAAAATCTAATAAAGAAAGACAAGATAAAAAAAAATATATTTAAAAAGGAGTAAAAAAAAGAAATAATAAATCAAGTAATGAGAGAGAGAGAGAGAGAGAGAGAGAGAGAGAGAGAGAGAGAGAGAGAGAGAGAGAGGACGAAGCAAGGAGAAGCGGATAAAATCAAACAAAGAAAAAGTGAACGGAAAAAAGAAGATAAAGAATGAAAGCAACAAACGAAAATAAAAGGGAAAAAAAAAAGAAAAGGGAATCAATGAAAAGAAACCAAGTAAAAAAGAAAATAAATAAATTAAGAAATCAAATGTTAAAGGAAAAATTAATAGTAAGTAAAAAGGAAAGAAAGAAAGAAAAACTGGAAAAGAAAGAAAGAAAGAAAGAAAACTGGAATAGAAAAGCAAAAAGATAACCGGAGTGAAAAGAAAGAAGGAATGAATGATAAAACTAGAAAAGAAAGGAAGAAAGAAACAGGTGATAAAAGGAACGGAAAATCAAAAAAAGAAAAAAAAAAGAAAGAAAGGCAAGAAGAAGTAAGGAAAGAAGTAAAAGAAAAAAAAGGAAAGAGCAAACGAGAAGTGAAAGAAGAAAAGAATAAATGACGGAAGGAAATAAGGAAGAAAAGAAATAGAAAATAATAACAAATGAAGGTGAGTAGGCAAAAAGAAAAGCGAAAGAAGAAAAAAAAGGCAACTAAGGGGAGGAAAACAACAGAAAAAAGAAAAAGAAGGAACAACGGAAACGGAAGGGAAAAAGAAGAACAGGAATAGGAATGTATGAAGTAAAAGTCAGGAAAAAAATAAAAATAAATAGGAGAAAGAGGAATAAACAAACAAACGAGGTAAGGAAAGAAGAAAAAAGAGAAGAACGTAAGTAAAAAAAGAAAGAAAATAAAAATAGCAACAAAGGAGAAAAAAAGAGAGAAAAAAGAACTAAAGAGACAAATACAGAAGGAAAGAAAATAGACTGAAGGATGGAAAATGAGAAAACGGGTTGGAATATGAAAAAGAAAAAAAAGGTAAGGAACAAGAGAAGAATCGAAGAAATAAGAGAAGGAAGAAAAAAAAAAAGAAAGTTGGTAAAATAAAACAGAAGAGAAGGAAGGAAAAAAAGAAGTAGAGACGGAAGGAAAGAAAATTAGATAGATTGTAAGAAAAGTAACGAGAAAGAAGGTTCAAAATAAGATAAGGAAGAAAAAGTAAAAGAAAGAAAGTAAAAGTCGAAAGGAATGCAAACAGTTTGAATGCTCCATTGGTTCTCTGATTATTATTTGCACTTAATTTCACATGACCAATTTTATTTGTTGTTAAAAGAAGATTAGCAGTAACATTTACAATTCCCGATAACTCTTCTTCTTTTTTTTTTTTTAATACTCTTTACTTGAGTTTTGATACAAAGACTTTTATTAAAATAGCGGATGAACAGAATTTTTTTCTGAAAAAGGTAGAATAAAATAATGAAAAATTGAAAAAACTTATAAATTAGACGAAAAATATCTTAATTGAAGAAAGTAATAGAAGGAACGGAAAAAGAAAAAAAAGAAAGAAATAAAGAAGTATGAAGAAGGAAAAAGAAAAAAATGATATAGAAAATTGAAAGAATAGCGAATAAATAAGTTGAAAAAAAATAGCCATAGAGTTGAAACATGAAACATCAAAATTATCTAACATCTGCGAAAAAGGCAAATATAATTCAACAACATAAAATCTTGAAAAATACATGTTTCATTGAATGTGACATACAAGGCAAAATTTTGTTATTAAACCTTTCTAACGTTGTTACAGTGGTTCTTTTCGGGGTGCTAAATGTTCATAATGATTGTCCCAAAAGTTTTCGGCCAATTCAATAGCCATTTCTAGTCGCTTCGTTGTTAATACGCTTTAATTTTTCTGTTCTAAAATGTATTTTGTAGAATTACATTAGAAAGATCTTAATTTCCAGGTTAGCCTTCTCGAACTAATTTTTTCTGCTGACATTAAGTGTAAAGATTATATTGAATCAATTGCTACTAAAACTTTGAAATATAAAGGGGTCCGTAAGTCAGAAAGTTTGAAAACCCCTGGTTTAAGGTAAGACAGATTTAAGACCAACTTTTTTTTTACCTTGTGCCACCTTTTTGTATTATTCAAAATAAATATTACTTCCCTCTGTGAATTTTTTTTTTAATCATATCACCCCGAGCAAGGCGGTAACGCCACTGATGTACAGGGGGCTACGTAAGAGTGAAAAGATTGGAAAAGAGAAAGCCGGAAACCACATCCTAAACAGGAAACAAGGGATGAGCCTCTTCACCCGTTCAATAGACGTGGGTGGAGTGTGAACCGGGCGATAGTTTAGTCTATCTACTCCAATTGAAAAAAAAAAAAGGAAAAGAATGGAAATGAGTAAAAGATTGGAAAAAGAGAAAGCCGGAAACCACATCCTAAACAGGAAACAAGGGATTTGCAGACTTTATGATATTAAGCGTAGTACCATATTGGAGGCGAAGTTTCAACATTTTACAATAGAAATAGCTAGATGTTAATAATTTTCTATTGATTTTTTTTTCTTGTGGAACTCCCTTCCAGCTCTATACTTTCCAGTCAACTTTGATCGTCAAATAGTTAAATGTAATTAATTAAGTCTTCTTAATTCATGTTCCTTTATTGTTCTCTCTCCGTAGTAATGTTATATTTTTTCATATTGTCTAACACTCAGTAACGCCTTGATTCTTAGTGCCGTTATTACCTTGTTCGCAGCGAAATGATTTAAAAAGAAATTAGGATAAATTCTAAGCGGTGTAAGAGAAATGTGGTTGTGATTCCATATCGGATTGGAGACCCACAACACGTTACTGCTGTTGTCAAATAAGCTAAGTTTGAGGCTTGTCTTGAATTGTTTTATGTAGAAAGCCCCTATAATCTTCATCCGCCGTCGACAATTCGATTTATTTAGAATGATGATATAATAAACAAGAAGTGACATGCGTGGGTGTCTAGATACATTTGATGGCACCAAGATCGCTTAAGTTATTTACACTAATTACACTGTTCAGACTGTTTTCCTCATATTTACTGTCATATTCATGACGTTTCGGTCGTTGTACGCTCCGACCTTCTTCAGGTAATATTTGTTAGAATTTCAAACCGAACCCTTTAGTTAGTCCACGGAGGTAGATTTTCACACTCCACCCACATCTATTGAACAGGTGAAGAGGCTCATCCCTTGTTTCCTGTTTAGGATGCGGTTTCCGGTTTTCTCTTTTCCAATCTTTTCACTGTTTTCCTTATTTATTTTTTTTTCAATTGGAGTAGAGAGACTAAACTATCGCCCGGTTCACACTCCACCCACATCTATTGAACAGGTGAAGAGGCTCATCCCTTGTTTCCTGTTTAGGATGCGGTTTCCGGTTTTCTCTTTTCCAATCTTTTCACTCTTTTCCTTTATTATTCTTTTTTTTCAATTGGAGTAGATAGACTAAACTATCGCCCGGTTCACACTCCACCCACATCTATTGAACAGGTGAAGAGGCTCATCCCTTGTTTCCTGTTTAGGATGTGGTTTCCGGCTTTCTCTTTTCCATTCTTTTTACCCTTACGTAACCCCCTGCGCATCAGTGGCGTTACCGCCTTGCTCGGGGTGATATGATTAAAAAAAAAAAAAAAAAAAAAATTCTAATTCTACGTGTCATGTTTTTTGGATATCTCGGTTTCATTTAATTCAACAAGTTTTTTCCCTCTGCTTTTTGTATCAATCAACCAACTCTTATTCAATGGGCCATACGCAGATCACTTAAGTCGTTTGTCATTCTTCAGGTGATAGTTGTTGTCGTATACTCAATGTAGATAATCAGTTTAAAGAGTCGCATTCTTGTAATGGCAGCTGAATGTTTATACTACATTAGTGATTTTTTTTTGTTTGTTTTTGGTTTAGATTTGATAGGCGTGCTGGTATTTGCAATTATAAGGCTGACAGTTTTTAATTTTCTATTGTAAATTTTACATGTTTGCTGGGGTGAATGATGTGTCGCATGGCGAATTCATCATATTTATAATTTTTTTGCATTTGGTTGCGATAAGAGATACTAATATTTTGTTGCACTATATTTTTTATTATTGGCGTGGTTTAACTTCTGTAAGGATAATTATCAACAGTGTAATTGGGAAATTATTGTAAACCAATGTTTGTTTTATGTTTGAGCTAACTAAATATATTTTCTAAGAAGAGGAGTTTATGTGTTCACTATTTATCTACGTTGATTATACGATGACGACTATGAGTAAAAGGATGACAAATAAATGAAGTGATCTCAGTGCCATAAAAAGCATCTAGACATCTAGAAAATATGCCTGCCCTATTAAAAAAATATTTTTGATAACATCATCATTCTGAATAAAAAACAACCCCTTGAAAATTGCTAATGAATTGACTGAAAGCACAATTTCTGCACTTTCTTAGCACCCCACCTCTAAAAACGTGAGAACACACACACACACACACACACACACACACACACACACACACACACACACACACACACACACACAGTGTGCGATGGATGAATTATCGTCTAAATTACGCAAAAATGAAACTAAAACTGACATCTCATTGTAACAGATCAGTCAGTTAAGTGCCATACGTGATACACGCTTGGGTCATCCTGTCTCGAAAGAGACATGACTGAGTGGGCAGAAGATTATCTCGCAGTAGGTTGCCATTGCTTTCCGCGGTAGACTGGTTGCCAACCAAGGCTATAGAATCTAAGCTATCCTATTATTTGACCCATAACTGGAAGGAATAGACGGATTAATACTTTTCCAAAGGGTCAGTCAGTTAAGTGCCATACGTGATACACGCTTGGGCGATCTTGTCTCGAAAGAGACATGACTGACTGGGCAGAAGATTATCCCGCAGTAGGTTGCCATTGCTTTCTGCGGTAGACCGGTTGCCGACCAAGGCTATAGAACCCAATCTGTCCTGTTATTTAATCCATAACTGGAAGAAAGAGACGGATTAATACCTTTCCCAAGGGTATTTGTGCATAAGTGAATGCAATGGATTCAACTGGAATTCGAACTTGGCTCCCCGATTTCTCGTTCCGAGCTGATATCCACTGCACCACAACGCACATCCGCTTGTAACCGATAGATTTACCAAATTTACACAAAAATATCCTGAAATACTAAAGAGTAAATTTATTCAATAAAATCGCCATTGGTTTCAACCACAGTCTCAGACAAATTTGGAATCTCCTGTATGTCTTCTGGACGGTCGCTTTGTTTGAATTGGTGAATGGTAACATAATCCTTGCGTTCAGTTTATCTTTGGCGTTACAAGGAAAATTTGTTAGTCTCTCACTCAACTGCGACCCACACATAAAAATCAAGGGGGTTGCAGTTTGGGCAGTTAGGTGGACAGATTTAAAGGATGATGTGGTTGCAGAAATTGTTTGACGGCCATGACTGGATTCTCCTGCTTGTGTGGCATGGTACAGTCCTGCTGCCAGACATAGAGTCTTCCAGCAGCCACCTTATTGACCCAGAGCAGTACTACCGCCACAAGGCACTTGATGCAGGCCTTCATGTTAAGTCTGAGGCCCTTTGGGAAAATGAACGGAGGCATCACGTCGCTAATAATCACTTCAAATACCATGATATCGACTGAATATATCATCCAAATATTTCCGAATCCTTTGCACGTACTGGAGATTTGTATCCGAAACGCATGCAGAGCAACCCTCAAAGAACCAATGAATTTATTTTTAATCCTCCCCGTCACACATATACATATATATGTATTTATCGGTACATTCCGAAAATACTTTTTGGGTATAGCTATATGCATTATTTATTTAGAATTTATAACATAAATATGTTATAATATCACTAAAAAGGTAGCCATTTTGTTTCTACACTATCTGTGTCTTTTTCAAGTAATGAAGCTTATTTCAAGTTGAAGAGTTTTAAAAGGTTCGAGACTACCCAATCAGGGAGAAATTGTTAATTAGACAGAGGAGACCAATCAAAATAAAGCAATTTCTAATTTGAAGAGTACGAGAAACGACTCTAAAAAGAATTTATTGGGGCATTAATATTAATGTTTGATTAAAGTAGAGATCAGCATTATTAATCAAATATTAGCTTCACTTTATTTTTATTGCGAATTTTAAATTCTAAGTTTAACAAAGCATTAGAATTAGATTATTATAACGTTATTTAAATATTAAACGAGTAAAAGACGTGGACGTACACATATTCAAATCTACAGATATTCACATATGGACAAATAGACGAGTATATACACACGCGAACACAGACACATGCACAGACGAATATACACACACATATATACATACACAAATTTAAAAATCTTGTTTTTATCGACGTGTCAATATATCCGCTAAACCCCAAAGCCAGGTTTGGAAAGCGTCCGTAAAGGCTACAATATTGGATACATGTAAGAGCGAAATCGTAAGATAGCAAGAGCCTTGAATGGAATTTGAGCTGCCTCTTCCTGATGTTAAGTATAAGTTTCTTATTTGTTTGCATTCTCTCCAAAACCTCGTCGTTGCTCACATGTTCGGTCCATGGGCATCCTCAGCAGCCTTCTGTAGAAACACACTTCTGTCGCCTAGAGCCTCTTTTCTTAATCTTTGAAGAGATTCTCCAGCATTCGCTGCCATACAGAAGGGCAGATACCACGTAATAGTTCAGTACTCTTTTCTTTGTTTCTAACGAAATTTTCCTGTCTCTTAATATTCTGCTTAGCTTTTGAAATCCATCTTTAGACATCCCAATACGTCTTTAGATCTCAGTATCGCACATTCCGTCCTCTGTTAAAACACCTTCCAGGTATTTAAATTTCTGCACCCGCTTGATTTAATATCCCCGAACTGTAATTTGCATTTTGGACTGCTCTTTTTGCTACAAATACCTTTGGGAAATGTATGAATCTCCCACTATAACTGTAAGTTTAATAGTAAGACATCAGTAAATCATTATTATCGCAAAAAGAGAAAAATTGTTAAAGTTCAAAAAATATTTTCTGGTCTTGAATAACCTGCAAAGGGTTGATAAGTCGTAAAGAACAAATCAATCGATCAATGAATCACAAAATCAGAAGGTAAAAAATGTAAACATAAAAGTAGACAAAAACTATAAAAATGAAGATAAACAAGTAAAGGAAAAGAAAGAAGAAAAAAAGAAAGGAAAAAGAAAGAAAGAAAGAAAGAAGGTAACAAAACAAAAAGAAAGAAAAAGAAAGAAGAAAAGATAGAAAGAAAAAAGAAAGAAGAGAAAAAAGAATAAGAAAGAAGTCAGACAGTTAAGTGCCATACGTGATACAAGCTTTGGGCGATCATGTCTTGAAAGAGACATGACTGACTGGACAGAAGATTATCCCGCAGTAGGTTGCCATTGCTTTCTGTGGTACACTGGTTGCCAGCCAAGGCTATAGAACCCAATCTGTCCTATTATTTAACCCATAACTGGAAAGAAGAGACGCATTAATACCTTTACCAAGGGTATTTGTGCGTAAGTGAATGCAAGGAATTCAACTGGAATTGGAACTCGGCTCTTCCCGATTTAAAAAAGTAAAAGAAAAAAAGAAAGAAAGAAAAATGAAGAAAGAAAGAAAAATAAAGAAAGAGAAAGAAGAAAGAAAGAATAATATATTATTATCATACAAGAAGTTGTATGAGAATCCTATTCCATCTTATTATAACAATAATTATAATGTAGTTTTGTTGCTTGTCGTGTGCCAGACCTGATTTTAAAAAAGATATATTCTTGACTTGGTAACGAAGCACCTTACGGCTGTTGATTGGTCGGGTTGTAGCATTGAAACAGTTTGTGACAAAACAAAGTTGAAGAGGCGGAGAAAAAGAAAAGAAGCCAGAAGAATTGGTTAGGAAGATGATAAAAAGAAGGAGGTATAGAACGTAAAGATCAAGGAGGAGGCGGGAGAAGATAAAAAAAAGGCGGGTTGGGGTGGACATATTAGCTGCGGCGTCGTCATTGTTGACTGCAGAAGGCGGCAGTAATCTTCTCCATCCCAGGGAAATCAAGCGACAACACCGTTTAAATGCACTCTATTCTGTGGCGGACCAATCGATAACCTAGAATATGAAAGTCGGTTTTGAACTAATTTCTTAGTCGGTTCACTTGAGATTCATTCGCGCACGTTGTTGCCACATAAAATAATACAATAAAAAGACATGTTGGAGGGGAAAAAAGGCGTGGTGGGGGGGGGAGTTTGTTTCCCACTCGGCCCGAGGAACACGCGCGAATAACCAGATATACCTCTTTCTTTCCCCACATCTAAGGACCAGCTAAGAATCGAGTTGGCCGTGGGAGGAAATAATCTTTGTATTTAAGAATAATTATCCAAATATAAAAAACTAATTACTTACATTGAATACATTCAAAAGAAGAAGATAGGGGAAAGGAATACCTATAGTTTCTTTTGATAGATGTCAAGATAACCCAAATTTTAAATTTGTACGCTTGGTCACTTCAACTAAACGAAATGGCGGTCTTAATCGTATCATTTTCATTTTTGCCTCTTCTCAATTAAAACGTCGACCCCAACTGCCATATTTTAAGATGGTATCTACGCTATAACTATTCCCTAGCAATTAGATTTAATTAAATTTGACAATTAAATTGATACAACGAATTACATTCCTTAGTTCCGCCAGTTATGTCCTTCACGGCTAAGACCCGCCATAAAACTCACACCGTAGCGAACTAACTTCATTTCCTTCGTATTCCATTGGTGCGACCTAAGTTTCACTCGAGCATCTTCCGACAAACCGCTGCTTTGCGGAACCGACATCCAAATGGATGCTTTCCTGATCATTACAATATTAATTTGTTCAAATCTAGGATTAACTGCTATCTTTCCTACATATCACGTAAACAGTGCCTCTTACTCTGTAACCCTCTACCTCGAGTTGCTCTCGGGCCTTCTACAGGGCGATCATAATTGTAAAAAAACAAAACAATAACAACAACAAAAAGACGACGGAAAATATGACACCGAAATACGGAATAACATTTTAACAGCGAAAAATACTTCCCAAATACAAAACAAAATTTCGTTAGAAAAAAAAAAAAAGAGTTGAGCTGCAACTGTAATATTCATCCACCTCTATATTAATGAATGCTAGACAATTTCCTCACAGGTGATGAGTAGATTTTAAGCAACAGAAACATGGCTCTACAGAAAAAATGCTGGGAATACCATAGGTGGAACACGTGAACAACAAGGAAGTTTTAACGAAAATGAAAACAAAAATGACAGTTTCATTTAAAACCAGAAAGAGACAGTTGAAACTTCTGTGACAAATAAAGAGGAAATAGAGCTTAGAGAATTTGATACTCACAGGGCATGTTGAAGGTAAGGTAGTCAGAAGGAAACATCGGGTATTCTACTTAGCTAGCTTGTGTAATTGGGTGGCAGAACAGAGACTAGGAGTAATAGTAAGGGAACAGGCATTGCATTGGGCAACAAAGGGTAGAAAGGGTAGAAAGTTGTAGAGAGTCGTGATAATATTAAAGAAAAATAATATATAAACTAATATTTTTTAAGAATAGCATATTAAATAATTTCTGCAGGTGAAATAACACAGTGAGACGGATGAATTATTACAGCGGGCCGGATTTGGTAGACTAGTTAATTCTTACGTTAACCTGGATATTTATTCAGTGTGTTTCGTTTGTTATATAGCCATATATGGATAGAAATTATAAAACTAATGTAAGATTATTTTTTGCCAATAGCCCAGATATGAAATCAGCACAAGAGACCATATGTTTAACTAACCTGTGGTTAGTATACAACTGTTTCGTCTAAGAAGACACTCATAGAGTTGTGAGTGAAACATAGATAGATAGATAGATAGATAGATAGATAGATAGATAGATAGATAGATAAGGGGAGATTTACAAGGGCATATAGAGAAATTGTGCGTAGGATTATTGTGTTGGGCAAATCAGCTAAGCGTAAAGGGCCTGTTTGCCTAGAAAATCTGCATCTGTATTTCCATTTTTCATAACTGTGGTACTTGTCGACGGTAAAAGGATTTTTTGGTTTTTACCGTCGACAAGTACCACAGCTATGAAAAATGGAAACGCAGTAATATTCTTCTTCTATGTGTCACGTCCCTTTCTAGTGTTGGAGATCATGGCTCTTCATAACGTCCTGTCTTTTGCAGCTCTTAGTAAGGATAGTCCTGCTAGCTTTCCTTATCCCTGTTCGGCCAGCTATCAGATCAGAACGAAATGTCTGTTCGATTTTTACGGTGAAAATTTTGAACAAATTTATTTAAGTACTAGCAGTAAAGCCCGGCGTTGCTCGGGTGTAATGAAAGCTTTAAAACTAATCCATGGTCCTGGAGCTCAGACTATTTGGACGTTGGCACGAAAGACTAAAAAGCAATAGTTGTTTCCAGTTAAAGCCAAACCGTAGACTGAAAGAAAAATGAATGGATATAAGTCAAATTTTGATTTCCTGGTATCGATATCAAATAAGTTTTTTTCGTCGTAAACTGGATTTTGAAGGCTAAATAAGTCCTCTGAGTAAATGGTATCATGACTGAGACTAAGAACTACAATTATACTTACTTAGAGCCAAACCCGAAGCAAAAACTAAAATAAAAGGGCTGAAAAAAATACAGACATACAGGCAGATAAAGAGACATACACACACACAAACATCTTGCCTTATATTATCGATTTTCTGCACTATTGTAAGAACTGTAACCTTGAAACTTCTGAATATCGTTTCTTATGTCTTTGTCTATGAGTGTATTAAATTTGATTAAAATCGGACCACTCCTTCAATAACCCGAATTTTTCGATTATCGATTTTCGATATTTATCGGGGGTACCTCGACACAAAACCTAAGAACACTCGCAGACGCTTATAGCAGAACTGTGTAAATTTTCAAGAAAATCGGTTCAGCCGTTTCGGAGTCTATAGGTAACGGACACACACACACATACACACACACAGAGACAATGTTCCATTTATAAATAAGTTTAGATTATCTCTTTATCTTGCTTAATAATGCTGCTATGAGTAATTTATGTTTTTTTTTTCAAATTATAAGAAAAATTGTCCCTTTGTTCGTCCCAACTAAAGAACACGAGAGATGTTGTACCCTACGAGCCATGCAAAGGTGTCAGCGCAAATATGCAAAAGTCTATCCGTCACGCTTGTGGGGTCAGGTAAGTGAAAGGACCTAATTCAAAGGATTTGGAAGCTGCTTTTACAACAAATCCTGCCAATAGGGGAACTTAATCATACAACGGTCTTACGCGAATTGAAGAGGACTGGAAAGGTTTCAATGATTGAAAAATGGGTCTCGCACGACCTGTCTCCAAAGAATCGCCAACAGCGTGTTGATTGTTGAGAGTCATTGTTTACACGACAGGTTCAAGTTTTTTTTTGTCAAACTTGTTACTAGTGATGAGAAGTAGGGTCCTAAGCGCTATCGTCAGTGGAACAGACAAGCATTTGACAAAGAACTTTGAGTGTATGGGGGAGGTATTCAATGAATAATCCATTATGAACTGTCGGATAATTATCAAACAACCAATGTTGGTGTCTTTTGCCAGCAACTTCGTCGTTTGAAAGCTGCTTTAAACAGAAAACGTCCATCGTTAGTCAACAGTCGGGAGGTAATCTTCCATCACAAAAATACCCGTCTTCACACTGCACTATAGACTAAAGAGCTTTTAGATGAGCTACATATTACCTCTGACCTTGCTCTTTCTGATTAACACAGGTTTAGGATGTTTAGGACCATTTGGGTGGTCTAAAGTTGACATCAAGAACTTGAAATTAGGTTGATCTCGTATTTTACATAAAAAATGATCTTACAAAGTGGTATCTATAACCTTTCTGGCAGATGGAATTAAGTTCTAGACATCTATGGAGGCTATGCTAATAATTGAATATTTCTATAAACATTAATATCTTATCTTGGTAGGTAATAAGCTGCTTTCCCTTGACTTTATTATCTTCAAGATGTCTTGTGAGCATTAAATTCTCCAATCTCTACCTGACTGCGCATGTTTGCGCGCTTTTGATGATGTTCCTATTAGTGGCTTAGGTCATTCCTAAGCATGGAGGGAAGACTGTGTTGCGCTAAACTTTAAATAGGGATAGTTTGATTGCAAAATCTTTGATTTTATCCGGTGAGAAATATACAACCGTTTAACCCAATTGTTCTGAACTTTTTTCTATTCATGGATTACTTTTATTCTTTTTTTTTTTTTTTTTTTGTGGGACCCGTAACCATTCGATGAATGAAAAAGTTTATTTTACTTTTTACTCATACATAAGTTCAGGAATTGTATTATAGAAATAGTAAATGAATAAGGTCGGTGCAAAAGTTTTTTGCCGGTTTAAAATTTCATCTTGAAACCGAAAAACTGTATTTTTGAAAATCTTTATTCATAACAATAACGACTTTTACTCTCTGTAACTTGATTCCATCTGACAACGAGTTTATAAAAATGCCTCGTTTGCAAAATTCTTTAGGTTTTGCTGTGAAATGTGAATCTAACTCATATTCAACCTTCTCTCGTGATGTTAACCTAAGGCAATCTAAATGGTTTTGTAATCGTCGAAATAAGTGATAATCCGAGGGAGCTAGGTCAAGAGAATATGCAGGATGGGGTAAGATGGCACTTCTCATCACTTGTGACAAGCCTACCCAAAAATGGTGTCTGAAGATGTCGTGAAAGCAAAGATTCGCAACACTATGGACCTCGGTTGAAAACCACTGCTTTAATCTAACAAGTATTATAATTTGTATAGTCTGGCAAAAAGCCATTGTAGTGGAGCACCGTAAGTTATAACTTACTGGAATAAATAATTATTTGTGGCATGAAATAAACTTACTAACCAGCGTGCTATTTACTGATAAATTCCCTTCGTATGAGATAAAAATTCTATCATCAGCGGAATCTAAACCTCTATGTATAAATAATTAACAAAAAAAAAAAAAAAAACTAGAGCCTCTAGCATAGTTTCTACTTGATATTATTATTTTCACGTCATATACATTGTTATTAGTTGTGTTACCGAAGTGGTTGTTTTTGCTTGTTACCAACCCTTCTCTAACAGCCATTTTCGGGTCTCGGTCAACCGTTCGAGACCTGTTTTGTCTTTAGCTTCCCGCTTTAACAAGCTGAGCAGAGCATGCGCATTAGCTTCGTTGGTTCTTGAGCTGTTTGCTTTCTGTGCTCTGTGAACCTGAGCAGATGTACCCCGGCACACGCCGAAGCAACGGGAGGGCTAAAGAAGAAAGAAAACTGAAGAGACGTGGCGTAGATCAGGATTTTGGAAGGGAAGTGTTGTGGTCGGGGTACTCACTATCGAAATGAGGCATAAAAAGATCATAAAGTTTATTATTAAGAGATAATACATGAACACTCCTTAGCGAATAAAACCCATTGTTTTTTTTTAAAAATATTTTTTCATTTTGTTACAGTCTTTTTTTTATCTCTAGTTTCCAAATCACCTGATTTTCTGTTTGTTTCTTTCATTATTTGTTTTTGATTTGTTGTGTATCTTTCTATTAACTCTCATTTGTATAAGTATTTCAGATTTTCTTTCTTTCTTTCTTTCTTTCTTTCTTTCTACTTGTCTCTATTTCGGTTTCTTTCATTCTTTCTTTCTACTTGTCTCTATTTTGATTTCTCTCTTTCGTTCTGTCTTTTTGCTGGTCTGTTTATTCATTTACATTTCTCTTTTTCTTTTTTTCTTTCTAATTGTCTCTATTTCGACTTGGCTCTTTCTTTCTTTCTACTTGTCTCTATTTCGGTTTCTTTCTTTTTTCTTTCTTTCTTTCGACTTGTCTCTATTTCGGTTTCTTTCTTTCTTTCGACTTGTCTCTATTTCGGTTTCTTTCTTTCTTTCTTTCTACTTGTCTCTATTTCGGTTTCTTTCTTTCTTTCTACTTGTCTCTATTTCGGTTTCTTTCTTTCTTTCTTTCTTTCTTTCTTTCTTTCCACTTGTCTCTATTTCGACTTGTCTCTTTCTTTTTCTTTATTTATCAATTTTTTTCTGCCTCTTTCTTTCTGTTTTTCTATTATTTTCTAAAGTCTACCTGGTTTTTGCTTTTTGCTTCTTTTGTTTTTGTCATACCGCATGCATATTTACAGAATAAGTCAAATATTAGGAAGATCGTATCTAGCTGATGTAACGTAGATATGCACCATTGCAAATAAATTTGTTACTTAATTCTTTCTCTTTAAATAGATGAAATTTATTCTGTCGACTAAGAACTTGAGTCCATTTCTGGCTGAATTTCCCATAAAACGATTTTAGAAGCAAAAGTTGTTTAAGCCAACAAATATCTATAGCAGCTATGAATTCGTTATCTGATCGACAGAGAAGATGCTTTCTGGATTAGGTCAATAATCCTCAAATCGAGAATTCCTAAGATTCCTGGAACTATCATCATAGTATCTACATGAAGTATATATTTTAGAAATTCTAAATTCGTTAATATATTATTTTAACTTAGTGGCATATGCGAACCAATTCCACTATTTGTACTTTATATTACATTATGGATTTAAGCTAGGTAAAAGTACTGATAGTCTATGGCGTCTGGTTAAACATTAAACTACTACGTAACGCAAATTCGCATATAATACTCAGGAGATCATTTTGAGTCATTTTTGTGAAAAGAAGGGGTGGATCAAACATGTCATCAAATACGGTTCGTTGAGGCAAGGCGAAAATTTGTAAAAACACAAAGATTTCACTAAACCCTTTGATAAATAATGGCGCCAGCAAGATTTATTAGATAGATAGATAGATAGATAGATAGATAGATAGATAGATATGAGGAAACTGAAATAGATAGATAGATAGATAGATAGATAGATAGATAGATAGATAGATGGAAACTAGAAATAGATAGATAGATAGATAGATAGATAGATAGATAGATAGATAGATATGAGGAAACTGAAATAGATAGATAGATAGATAGATAGATAGATAGATAGATAGATATATAGGAAACTGAAATAGATAGATAGATAGATAGATAGATAGATAGATAGATAGATAGATAGATAGATAGACAGACAAATAGATAGATAGATAGATAGATAGATAGATAGATAGATAGATAGATAGATAGATAGATAGATGTGAAGAACTTTAGATAGATTATCAATATATATACATTGAGATTATGAGGTAGATATAAACGTATATATCTACTGAGAGAGAAAAATATTAAGATAGATAGATAGATAGATAGATAGATAGATAGATAGATAGATAGATAGATAGATTCCAGTCCTTTGTTGTTTCTATGTATGTTAGTAAGCCAATAGTTGTTGTCTTGTATGACAATTCTAAAACTATCGCCCGGTTCACACTCACGTCTATTGAACAGGTGAAGAGGTTCATCTCTTGTTCCTTGCTTAGGATGTGGTTTCCGGTTTTCTCTTTTCCAATCTTTTCACTCCTTTTCATTTCCTTTTTCAATTGGAGTAGATAGACTAAACTATCGCCCGGTTCACACTTCACCCACGTCTATTGAACAGGTGAAGAGGCTCATCCCTTGTTCCCTGCTTAGGATGTGGTTCCCGGTTTTCTCTTCTCCAATCTCGTCACTCTTACGTAGCCCCCTGCACATCAGTGGCGTTACCGCCTTGCTCGGGGTGATATGATTAAAAAAAAAAAAGAAAAAAAAGATAGATAGATACTGATGACTGTTCTGTAGCTGAAAAATATATCAGGAATTCTACAATAGTAAACGAAAAAAAGAAAGAAAATCCGTTTGGCACGAGGCCACATCTATGAAGTGTGTGTGACGAGTAACTACCAACTATTACTTCACAAGCCCTCTGCTCGTTTGACTTGATCGACACAATATTTAGTGCAATTTAACCAAATAAATATTACATAACTTATATACTAGTAAATCACTCATTTAGACAATTATTTTAGGGTTACATTTATAATAGTAGTTTACCAGAATATATAAAGTTGAAGCCTTGGTTGAATAGAACACGCAGCGTTGACAACGAACTTGCAAAAACTGTTAGCCTTAAATAAATTATATCCGCGCAATCTTCTATGGCAACAAGAAGCAGAGGTAGATAAAGAATATATGTTTACTGTAACAAACAAATTATTTCTTGCCAGCATCTTTGCCATTTTCTTGTCAGCATGCGCTACTACATCAATTAACAGTGTATTGTGACATCATTCATCTTCCGTATTTATATTATCTCCCTTTGATATTTTTGTTGTTGTCTGTTCTTAACGACTATATGAGCGAAGGGCTTACGTGAAGTGACATCTATCAGTGTAAAACAGTTTAATCAACGTCACACCGGTAAAACTGGATGTCAAGTTAGCGAGTAAAAGAATTAATAAATAAATAATGCTTTATGATATACGAATAGAAATCAGATTTTGAAATAAATGTTCTTTGACATCAAAATGGCGCACACCGGATGCGTGGATATAAGACGACAGATCCCCCAGTCAATCAAGTTCTAATAAGCTAGTTTCACCTGTCGAATGAATTCCATCTCTCCTTGCCAACTGTACTGCACTGTTCATAATATTCATCATGTAGAAAAACTAAGAAAAAAAAATTAACGTTAGATAACTTTATCAAAAGCATACATACAAAGTGCGACAGGGAGAGATGGTGTTCTTGAAATGGCTATTACTCAGCACCAGGAGGAGGGACATATGTCCGATAGGTACCATTCTGTCTGTGTTCTCTTATCATTTTCTTTTCTTTTCAGTTAAAACCACGGTGCTGGGGACGATTTGACCCCCTAATTTATCCATGTGTAATTACTTCTTGTGACGAAACCTGAAGGCAAGTGTGTATAAGCATAAGCCCCGTGCACTGAAGGATTTGAAGGAAGCTATTCGCGTGGAAGTCGCTAAAATTGACAGAGGAATACTGGAAAGAGTGAAACCAACTTCTAAAAATGCCTTCAGAAATGCATCAGTGTAAACGGACACGAGATATTTTGTTTTACACATTTGATTTTGTCAAATGCTAATTCAATACGAACATATTAATGTCAATAACATTTTTTGGAAGCTAAAATTAATAATTTTGTGAATTTTTCAAAATCATCCTTCTTCTCTGCCGCATATCAAGAAATCATCCTCAGCCTAACTCTCTGAGCAGACCTCAAGTGGAATGATAATATCGAATCCATAGCTAAATCGGCTGCTAAGAAGGTCGGTTCACTGTGCAGAGCCAGGAAGTTTTTCCCGTCTGAAACCATCCTGCACATATATAAATCTACCATCCGTCCGTGCATCGAATACTGCTGCCATATCTGGTCAGATGCCCCAGCTATTCCTCTCGGGGTTCTTGACAAAATCCAACGGAGAATCTGTAATGTGATCGATCCCGACTTAGCAGCTCAGCTATAGTCACTCTCTCACCAGCGTAATGTGGCTTCTCTATGTCTCTTCTACAAATACTTTCACGGCTTCTGCTCCAACGAACTAGCTCACTGATGCCTCCTGTGTATGAATTTATTCGAGCTACTAGACTAGCAACTAGGTCCCACCCTTTTACAGTGAAACCAATAAAATGTAACCGCAACTTCTACTCTAACAGCTTCTTTTCTCGCACCTCCCACATGTGGAATTCCCTTCCGTATATTTGCTTCCCCGGCAGCTACAATCTCCAAGATTTAAAATGTAAAGTCAATAGTGATCTCTTATCTCATTCTTTCTCTGATGCTATTTTCAACGTCCACTCTACTCTCATCACACCAGTATTCTCATCCTTCCCTGACCCACTTCCTGACACCCCCTATAACTTGTCCCTCTTTCTCATCACTTTCCTCCTATGTAACACCCAGCTCACCAGTGGCAGTAAAACTGTCTTGCTTGGGGTGAAATGATTAAAAAAATGAAATAAAATAAAAAATATTAGCCGTATCCTTATAAAGAAACATTCAGCATTGATGGAACGAGCAGCTAGTGATACTGTAAGTTGAATTGTATAAAATCTTTCTCTTAAAATACATTTTAGGGAAATAATAGTTTTCTGAAATGCAGTAGCTGATATCACATTTTCCACTATTGATTGCGGGGGGGGGGGCATTCTTCTTTCTCAACCTCTTCTTTGAAATAATGTGGAACGCCAACAACTTGATTATATCATTATTTTCTCTTCTAGTTACATGCGATATCCATTTTAGTTGTTGCAGCTATAGGAAGTCCCCAAGTGATGTCATTTCCGTTATTCTATACAGTTCTTTGTTTGCGATTGTGCAGCGCCAGTCTACAAGGTTCGAAGAAGGATGGTCCTCGTTGAGACCTACAGCTTTAAATTACTTAAAGCCACTTTTAAACATTTATCGGAGGAAGAAATTGTTGGCTATGTACTATATAGCCAACAGTACCTTTCACAACTCCTTCCATGTCTACTGTGACGATCCTATTCATCTGCCATATCTTGATAGCAAACCTTTCTATTTCATCTCTCAATCTTCTTTTTTAGTCTTTTTTCTGTCGAGTTGGTTACCCATTGTGCACCAGTCGAGCAACCTTTTACCTCATTTGTTATCGTTTCTTTTTACAATCATGAACCTTGCTCACATCTATTTGTGATGCTTAATCACTTGTATGATATCTTTTAGGATATCTTGTATGATATCTTTTAGGATATCTTGTATGATATCTTTTAGGTTATTCACTGATAGCTTTTTTCTCTCTTACCATTGCGGTTCCTGTTCTTCTATGTACATCTATCGATCTTGTTTTTCAAAGATTTTATTAATATCTACATTTCGCGTCCGTGTGTCATATCTAGCAATATCGAAATCGAGTTATTGTTATCTTTGTTTCTATGACCGTTTATATCTATCTATCTATCTATCTATCTATCTATCTATCTATCTATCTATCTATCTATCTATCTATCTATCTATCTATGTCCGTTCATATCTATCTATCTATCTATCTATCTATCTATCTATCTATGTCCGTTCATATCTATCTATCTATCTATCTATCTATCTATCTATCTATCTATCTATCTATCTATCTATCTATCTATCTATCTATCTGTTCATATCTATCTAACTAACTGGCTAGATATTATAAGGTGCTGTAAGTTTGGATGTGCAGGTGGTGTAATGGATAAACGAATTGGAAATCGGAGTGCCGAGTTCCAATTTCAATCGGGTTCATTATATTCATTTACACAGATATACTCTTGATAAAGGTATGAATCTACCTTTTCTCTCACTCAGCTATGGGTTAATTAGTAAGACTTGCATCAGTAAATCATTATCATCCACAAAATATTTTTACACTCTTAAAATATTTCCTTATTTGAAATAACATGAAAAAGGTTGCAGAAAACGTAAAAAAAAAAAACCAAAACAAAAACAAAACAAAAAACAAAAAAACAAAAAAAAAAACAAAAAATAACAAATCAATCAATTATTAATTTAGAACTAGCCAGATTTCGGATGCTGATTTTCATTACGTCTCCTTGAAATATTTTCACTTGTATCATAATCTTTGTTGTCTTCAGTATTATATACACTCACTAGCCTTCCTAAATGGAAGCATTGTCTTTATTCTATGAATAATTCCCATTAATATTCTCATCTTTTTTTCTGATCCCTGTATTTCGAGCAATGTCAATTAGACACCTGATGAAAACCAGAATATAGGTGCAACAACCAATTCAATCGAAATAAGACTAGTCGATCGAGTAGATTAATCTAAGTCATAATAGTGAAAATGTTTTATGAATAGCTCTCAAAAAATAACCGAATACAAAGTTATATATTCATTGATGCATGGAATCGTACAGAAATCGCTTTTCTGTGCCAAAGACTAAGTGGAATTATCAAAATACATGCTTGGCATTCAATAAGCGAGGTTTTCGAAATGCCGAAAAGAAGCCAAGACCTTCTTCTTTTTATGGATTTGGAAACACAAAGGAGGAAGAAGACTGAGAAAATGCTACAAAGATATTTTTCGACATGAAAGAAAAAAAACAAAACAAAGCAAAAAATAAAACAAAAGCAAAAAAAACAAAAAAACAAAAAAAAAAACCCCCCCCCCAATAAACCGGAAAACAAAACTAAAAACAACGATTATCACCAATACATCTCCTCGCTAGCAGAAATAAAACAGACGACAATTGATATTGAATTATGTGTCAGTCATAGACAGTTGAATGAATGATTCTTTTGGCATTCATAACAACAACAACGATTTATAAACAAATAATAGAGCTACGTACATTGTTACTTATCTCTCTCCTTCTCTTTTTAAATAGATAGATAGATAGATAGATAGATAGATAGATAGATAGATAGATACATACATACATACATACATACATACATACATACATACATACTGAACAGACTGATAGATAGATAGATAGATAGATAGATAGATACATACATACATACATACTGAACAGACTGATAGATAGATAGATAGATAGATAGATAGATAGATAGATACATACATACATACATACATACATACATACATGAACAGACTGAATAGATAGATAGATAGATAGATAGATAGATAGATAGATAGATAGATAGATATGAACGGTCATACAAAGATGATAACGACACGATTTCAAGCAATGGCATCGATTGATCCTTTCTCAAATAAGAACAGCGCAAATGTGGCTTTCCAATATTGCTAAGACCTTACATTCTGTTGCTCAGATGTGGCAACTTTGGGCTCTTTTTTTGCAGTGGTTGCTACATAAATGACGCATAACGTAAAGAATAATTTCTCTGGTTGCCATCCTAGGTATCTCGTTGTGGTGTAATGGTTAGCATGCTTATCTCACTAGATCCACTGACAACTGCGTTGTCAGTTCGATCCCTGCTAGTTACTTCATTCTTTCGGCTTTGAGCCTCACTTTAGCGGCATCTAGAAAAACGACTCTCTGTACGCGTCGACTTTGGTGAGATTTTATTTCATGCCTGTTCTATTTAGACAAATGTTACCACCTTCATTACATGTTTGATCAAATGTTGTAGTGTCATTTGCAGGAAAATCAACAACAGGGCCCCTACGAATATCTCTCTTGAATCTTTCATGCACAACACGATTCTGTTCAAAGTCTCTCTTACCATTGTTCACTGTTTTCGACAAGAATGAACGATCTAGAGCAAGGCCTTCCCGGTCATTTTACATGCTGTTGGCCTTCTTCAGTGTGTTCTGCTTGCAGTATTTTTTTACCTCATTTTCGATTTGTCTTTTTTTCCTTAGCCAATCGCTCATAAAGAAACTGATTAGTTATCTTATTGCTCTTTCTCTTGACTACATATTTACTACATCACAATCGCCATTGAAGTCTCAGTGTTCTCTATACTAGTAGGGCTGTTTGCGTTCGAGGATATCAACGTCATTCACACACGTTTGACAGTTTTCTGATGTAAATGATCCAGTAAATGATCCAAGTCTCATATATATACATCATAGAACAGACTAACAATTTTCGAATTCTCGTATTACTTTTGGGCATACACTGTAAGGGTTGAAATTAATTATTGAAGAAAGAGACTTGCTAAGGAAAGAGAATTGACAACGTGACAGAGTTGACGAGTAGTGAGAATGGCCGATCCGTGACAATTGCTGGGGGGGGGGGGGGGGGTAGAGCTAACGAGAGGAGAGGGTTTACAGCTATAACTGTCGCGGGAAGAGACTAGCTAAGTGGAGATAATTTCCAAGGGTAAAGAATTGCTGAGGGAAGAGAATTGCTGAGGGGGGAGAGAACTGGCAAGTTGAGAAAGATAAAGAATTGCAGAGGGGGGAAAATTGCTGATGGGTGAGCTGACGAGGGGTGCAAAATGTGACAATCTATTTTAAAACGCAAATTCGTATCTTGAATTTTAATCTGCGAGCAGAAGAAACAGACATCTTTCAGGCTGAATTGTTGATGGTGGTTCTCAGGAGTTCCGGCATTATCGTGTCTATCCGATGTCTGATATATTTTATGAACACTATATTTAAATACTAGGATGTGCGTTGTGGTGCATTGGATATCGACTCGGAACGAGAAATCGGGGAGCCGAGTTCGAATTCCAGCTGAATTCATTGCATTCACTTACGCGCAAATACCCTTGGGAAAGGTATTAATCCGTCTATTCCTTCCATTTATGGGTTAAATAACAGGACAGATTCGGCAACCAGTCTACCGCAGAAAGCAATGGCAACCTACTGCGGGATAATCTTCTGCCCAGTCAGTCATGTCTCTTTCGAGACATGATCGCCTAAGCGTGTATCACGTATGGCACTTAACTGACTTATATCTAAATACATAATTTAGATATAATAGGGTTGATAAAGCATATCATAAAACATGGTCACAGACTAAGATATATATCTCCCACCATCCCAAATAAGTTTACTGTCTATACATTATTTATTTTCTACTGTCTCTACCCGGCAATTAGCCTCACTCTTGTCTAGGCGTTTTTATTATATACCTGAATCTTGAAGCAGATCAAGATTTATGTAAATATTAATAGGGTAAAGCTATTTAATGTTTACGTGTTTGAATACCTGAGTCAGGACGTAGGTATTCATAATATGCAGCCATCTTTTACTTAGAACACTAGGAATATCCGGGTTTAAGTTAACGCATGCGCACGACTCAATATGTCCACCCCTCTCCCAATAAAAACACAAACAAAATAAAGACCGAACTCCTTGCACTAATTAAAAGGAAATACACTTCTTATAATCACACCACCCAAAGCATCGTCTTATTTTTGCCGACATTAACCACCTCGCTCTACAAACCCATCACGTTTTTTTCCTTTCTACCTCATCCCCACCCAACTTTTATTTTTCCTGTTCTGTTTTGTTTCCCCACCACTTCTTTTCACTAATATCTTTTTGTTTCTGTCTTTTATTAAATAAGTTAGAAGTTGTAGAGGGCGCTGCACATTGCAAGGAACGCTTTCATCCCTTAATAAGGGGAGTCTCTGTCACCTGCCTTTTCACATAAGCGGGCTTCTCTCCGTTCGAATCCCGTCGAATAGAGGAAGGGGCAGAACTTCTTACCCAACCACTTCAGTTCTTTTAGGTCTCGTCTATTGCTTTCCACACTGGAAACATTGTTTTTCCGTTTTTTTCCATTTTTTGCTTTACAAAAGTTTATTTTTCAGTTCTATGTTTAAAACATCGGCATCTTTTTACTTTTTTTCATTTTTCGTTTTCTTCATTAACTTCATTCGCTATTACTTTATCCATCATTTTCTTTCGTTCGTTTATCCTTTCTTTTTTTCTTTATCTTATTTATTCATTAATTCTGTTTGTCATTTTTCTTTTCTTTTTTTCGTTTTTTCTTGCTCATCTTTCATTTTTGTGCTTTTCTTTTAGTTCCTTTCTTTACTTTTGCTAATCTTTTTTCATATTCTATTGCTCAATCTTTCTCTCTCTCTCTCTCTCTCTCTCTTTCTTTCTTTCATTTTCTATTGTTAAATCAACATTTTCTTTCGTACTTTCTTTTTTTTAAAATTTTCTATAGCTCCATTTATTTCATTCATTTTTATTGTTCAATCTACCCTTTCTTTCTTTCTTTCTTTCTTTCTTTCTTCATTTTTTATTGTTCAATCTTTCTTTCTTCCTTTCTTTCTTTCATTTTCTATTGTTAAATCGACATTTTCTTTCGTACTTTCTTTTTTTTAAAATTTTCTATAGCTCCATTTATTTCATTCATTTTTATTGTTCAATCTACCCTTTCTTTCTTTCTTTCTTTCTTTCTTTCTTCATTTTCTATTGTTCAATCTTTCTTTCTTCCTTTCTTTCATTTTCTATTGTTAAATCGACATTTTCTTTCGTACTTTCTTTTTTTTTAAAATTTTCTGTAGCTCCATTTATTTCATTCATTTTTATTGTTCAATCTACCCTTTCTTTCTTTCTTTCTTTCTTCATTTTCTATTGTTAAATCTTTCTTTCTTTCTTTCATTTTCTATTGTTAAATCGACATTTTCTTTCGTACTTTCTTTTTTTTAATTTTCTATTGCTCAATTTATTTCATTCATTTTTATTGTTCAATCTACCCTTTCTTTCTTTCTTTCATTCATTTTTTATTGTTAAATCAACATTTTCTTTCGTATTTTTTTCATTTTCTATTGCTCACTCTATTTCTTTCATTCATTTTTATTGTTCAATCTACTCTTTTTTCTTTCGTTTATTCTTTTTTTCATTTTTTATTGTCCAGTTTTTATTTCTCGTTCTATTTCTTTTTTTATTTTCTATTGTACAATTTATTACTTTCTTTCTTTCATTTGCTATTGCACACTCGACCCTTTCTTTCTTTCTTTCTTTCTTTCTTTCCTTCTTTCTTTCTTTGTCTATTGCTCCAATGATTCTTCTTTTCTTCATTCATTGCCCACCCTTTCTCTCCCATTCTTAATTTTCTTACTCATTCTCTTTATTCCCTCACTTCCATCTTGAAAAAGTTTTCGCCTTAATTTCTCTATGTATAACAATGTTGTTTTTTTTTATTAATAATTTCTGCCTGCAGCAGCATTGGTCCAGTGCCTCTCCCTATTCCTCATTCATTTTCTACCACATTGTCTACAAACTTTCGTCTTCTTATTTCGACTTCTCGGATTCTGTATTTGAGTTCACATTTAATATATATATATATATATATATATATATATATATATATATATATATATATATATATTGTTATAACAATGGTTTATAAAAGCATTATATCGCTACACAAAAATTTTAATGTTTTAGAGCAATACTATTCTTCTTCAGGTGATATGTTAAAATAAATGATGAAAATGATTTATTTTGAAAATATAAGATGAATACATGGTTATTTAGAAAATTAGGGAGTGGTAGCTGGAGAAAATGCTTTAGGTGTGTCAATATTGTTCAATTAAAAATGAGAATTTTATAACCATGCAGTTTTAACATTTGGGTCGTGAAAGAAAGCAGTATGGCCTGGTGTCTAGACATGTCACGTTTTAATTTTGTCTGGATAAGATATATAATGGGACCATAGATTTTTTAAATGGGTAGACAATAATTTTTAACAGCAGGTTGGATTTTAGATTTTTTTTATTGAACATTAGATTTTTTTTGTACTACTATTACCTCATGAGTAAAGGGGCTGGAATGTTTAGGTTATAATTAGGATTAAATAATTATGGTATACTTAGTTATATTGTATTAAGAACAACTATCAAGTATTGTGTGGGTCACAATTTAGTAATTTTTTAATAATTATGTTAGAGTATAAGTTATAAATGAAACATTGTAATTAATTAAATTTTAAAGAAAATTATTTTGTCTGATTAATGTACATAGTGGGACCACACAATACTTAAATAGGTAAACAAAAATTTTTAACAGCAGTTTGGATTTATTTATTTTATTTTATTTTATTTTATTTTAGGTGAAAGAAGTATGACAAAAAAATGGAAAAAGTTTTCGCCTGACGCGTTTCGTCCTTTTGGACTTCATCGAAGTAAGTTTATGTTTGCATTGACAGGACTTCACATGCGCACGAACGAAAGAGAGAAACCGAAAATTTTTTTAAACATAAACATAAACCGATGAAGTTCTAAAAGACAAAACCCGTCGCAGGAAAACTTTTTTCACATTGTCATATATTTTTCCCTTAATCTTAATTGTTCTTGATATATAAAAAAGATATATCGTTATCTTCTCTGTCTCTCTCTTCATATATATATATATATATATATATATATATATATATATTCTTCATTTGTAAAATATGCAGGAAGGAAAAAAGAAAAAGACGTGAGTAATTTCAAATTCAATTTTAAAACCACGAGTTATCTCCCTTCAATCAAAGAATTAATTAAATTTGAAAAAGATATGATTTCCATATTAGAACATATAAAATTTTAAAAAAATCAATAACAACTTTCATAGATTATTAAAAACTGAAGTAAAAAGAGAATTTAAAAAAGAAGAAAACATACTAACTCGTTACAAATGAAGAATATTCAAAAGTCCTACAATATAATAGTATTGAACACTTTTTAATACAACTGTGTACTGGTCTAATTTTATTATGACCAAAAACTAAGTAATTGAACAATATATATATATATATATATATATATATATATATATATATATATATATATATATATATTTTAAACAGAAATAGGGTTGTTCCAACGAGTGAAATTAGTATAGAATAAAATGTGCGAGAAGCCGTGAACGTTTTGTTTAAAGTATGGATTTAGTGTTGTTATTATTTATATTACTTGCTTTTGGTATGATACATTAAGTTTCGATAATGGCATTTGTGACGCTTCACGTGTTTTGAGTCTAAAGTTGACTCTCTTCAGGAGAATAAACTTGTGACATTACATATCGAGATCCGTTTGCTTTTCTCATGGCCAAGGTATAGTGTCACAAATAACATTATGGACACTTATTGTATCATACAAAAGGCAAGTAATATAAATAATAGTAACAACAATAAATCCACACTTTAAACAAAATATTCACGGTTTATCTCACTTTTTATTATATATATATATATATATATATATATATATATATATGGTACTATGGGTAAATTGTCGCCATTTTATATGCAGCATTTTTTTATCGGCTGCATAGGGTCATTTTGGCACCTTCTGTGACGAAAAGAGCACCATGACCCAATTCATCAGAAATTTAGAAACTGCACCTGTACTGACCTGTATTGCTTGACATTCACGACGCAATCTCTAATACGAACATTTCCGAGTGTTTGGGTGTCAATCTGAGGACGGCGCAGAGGATTCGGAAAGAATTGGATGAAATATCCAGTTAACATCGCAGTATTTGGTGTGATTACTAGTGATGGCGACGTTATGTCTCCATTCGTCTTCCCACAGACCCCCAGACTTAATACGGAGGCCTGCATCAAGGTGGAGGTAGTGCTGCTTTGGGTCAAGACGGTGGCTGCTGAAAGACTCTATGTCTGGCAACAGCACTCTGCACCATGCCACACAAGCAGAAGAACCCAGTCATGGCTGTCTGACATTTTCTGCAACAACATCACCCCTTACATCTGGCCACCCAACTTCTCAGGCAGTAACCCCCTTGATTTTTATGTGTGGGACGAAGTTGAGCGAGACAAAAACTACATGTAACACCAAAGATGAAATAGGGGCAAGGATTATGGCAGAATTTAGCAACTTAAACAAGGAGATTGTTCAGAAGAGAAGCAGGAGATTCCGAAATCGTGGTTGAAGCCAATGATGATTTTATTGAATAAATTTACTAATTAGTATTTCAAAATATTTTTTGTGCTATTGTGGTAAATATGTCTGTTAAAATGATATGTCAATGTTATTTTCATTTTTGCGTCATTTAGTCGACAGTTCATCCCTCGCACCTGATATATATATATATATATATATATATATATATATATATATATATTCTTTGTCCAAATACATAAGAAAAGTGAGGAAAAAAATGATGGTTTGCTATGTAATATCAATCCACTTACATGCCAATGAATGTTGGACAATTTCCCCCCGAATAAGACGAGAACTGGAGGCCACGGTAATGTGGTCCTACAGAAGGATACTGAGAATTCTAGGGACGTAGGGAACAAGTAACGAGGAAAGCTTAAAGAAAATATCAAGAAAAGAACACTTACGCTCAAAATCTGGAAGAGACAGTTAAAATCTCTTTGACACTTAATGAGAAAGAAGAGCTTGGCAGCGAACCACCTTCCGAACGAGTTTGTGCGAATGGATGGCGGAACGGGGTGTTGGAGCCAGAGCAAAAGTAGGAGACATCATCGCCAATGTCTTGGAGTGAAGCGGCATATACAAGTTACAAAAGAAAATGTTACGGAAAGTTCCGAAGCTTTACAAAATAGATTAACAACCGACATATTTAATTTATTTGTTTGAACGTTCATTTTAATAGATACTCGTATTTGAGTAGATATTCTGTTTTTAATTACACAGTATATTTATATATATTACTCTACCACCCTGAATATTTATGAGAAATTTTGTTGGGAAAATGTGTGTCATTCAGCAGGATTCGAACCTGCAACTATCAACAACATAGAGGAAGCCATCAATTGATCTGTGTTGTAACCTCATTGGTTATTGTTGTGACCTAAAAAGTTACTGATGTGTTGTGGTATCAAATGGTTGTATTGTCTTGGGTCTTGGTATATCACTTCAATTATTTAGGGATTTGTAGTAATAGTCATTACTATGAGTTGATGTTTTAGTATCTTGCTATTGCAAGATAGTTATTTGCATATCTCCCCAATAGTATTGTATTAAGGTTCCTTTTGTTGACACCTAATATACTCTCTTGAAAGTCCTTTTGAGTAAATAAAGACTAAATAGTGATATCACACTGAACACTGCTACTTGGTTGTAACTAGTATGACTGCTGCTGTTACTCATAATCCAGTTGATCCTTGGTTGATCCGCTCGGTTGATCTCCTTGATTGATCCCCTTGGATGATTCACTCAATTGATCCTCAGCTAATTCTCTCAATTGATTCACCCAGATTTTCTTATAGTTTTATTTGTTATTTGGTGATCAACATCCAACCACATGTTAATTAAGCAGTATATTTATATATGTAACTCTATCGGCCTGAATCTTTTTTAGAAATTCTGCTATGAAAATATGTATCATTTGGCTGGATATAAACCTGCGATCCCTAACAACATAAAGGAAGCTATGAATTGACCTGATGTTTCTTAGACCGCTCGACCACGAATGATTTCACAGTCTAAACGAAGCCGAATTAAGTCTTGTATAAAAAGAGAAAATGTCTTTTATTATTGTTTCGAAGAAAGAAGTTTTGAACTAGTGGAACTAAGGAGAGTAGCATGTTTGAACATTTGCCATAGTAACAGAAATAGAGTAGTGAGAAGCTAGCAATGTTTCGCCCGCAACCCTTACGCCAGAGACGAAATATTTCTAGCCACTCACTGGTATACTTCTATTACTGTGGCAGATATTTAAACGACCTGCAATCCTTAGTTCAGACCTTCACATCTAGGGCTCCTTATGCCGTCAAATAATTTTTCTTCCCTAAATCTTTGGTAAGGTGAGGAAGTCCCACTTGAACAATTTCTTCCCCAAAACTGTTAGTTAGAACAGGCTCCCGAGAGGTTGCTTTCACGTGCTGTACAATCTTAACAATTAAAAAAAATCAGAATCATTATTACATCATCTACACATCCAAGCCTACACTCCACCCACGTCTTTTGAACAGGTGAAGAGGCTCATCCCTTGTTTCCTGTTTAGGATGTGGTTCCCGGCTTTCTTTTTTTCTTTTTTCTTTTCCAATCTTCTTTCACTTTTCATTTTTCTTTTTTCTCTCTCCTTTTTTCTCAATTGGAGTAGATAGACTAAACTATCGCCCGGTTCACACTCCACCCATATCTATTGAACAAGTGAAGAGGCTCATCCCTTGTTCCCTGTTTAGGATGTGGTTTCCGGTTTTCTCTTTTCCAATCATTTTACTCTTAAGTAGCCCATGCGCATCAGAGGCATCACCGCCTTGCTTGGGGTGATATGATTAAAAAAAAAAAAAAAATTCCAAAGTGGTTACCCATCTAAGTACTGACTAGGTTCGACGTTGCTTAACTTCGGTGTTCCAACGTGATATGGCCGTAAGACTTAACGTCTTCAAATCTAAGTTTTACAGATATCTATTTCATGTATCCTCATAATATGCATCCTTCTTCGTTCCCCTCCCTTAGACCCACCCAAAAATATTACTCAGTAATTCTCTACCTTGAGTGACTCATGGGCCTTGTATTAGGTGAACTAAAGTATAAAAAAATGAGAAACAAAAGAATAAAAAATGTAACGATAAAGAAAGAAAGAAAAATAATAGAAACTAATAAAATTTCGCTAGAAATTAATTAAAGAAATAAAGATCGGAAAACGAAGGTAAAAAGAAGAGTTTTGACTAAGAAATAAAAATTAATGGAAGAATTGGTGCAAAAGAAAGTAAAGAAATAAAGAACACGAAAGAAGAGAAACCATTTGATTTAATAAATAAAGATGGCGGCTATAAATGAAAAGTAATAACATTGAACACGCCAGAAGAAAAATAAAAGGTGAAAATACAGTACGAGAGAAAAGCGAGAATATTGGACACATTAGAAACAAAAGAAAAAAAAAATTGAAATAAATGAAACAAGTAGAAAAACTTATAAAAAAAGAGAAGAGTGGAGAATTCGAAAAGACTTGTAAGCGTAAAAATCGAAACAAACAGAAAGAAAGAAAGAAAGAAGCTTGGGAAAGAAAAGAAGAAAAAGGGGTGAGATTTTTAAAGGGGAAAATCAATAAAAATAAATAAAAACACAAAAATGTAAAAGAAGAAAGAGAAAGTGAAAGAGAGAGAGAGAGAGAGAGAGAGAGAGAGAGAGAGAGAGAGAGAGAGAGACCAGAAGAGATAGAAAATATTTTTAAAAGACGAAAAGAAAGATATTTGAAAATTAACAAAAAAGAAAGACGCAGAGAAAGAAACGCTTAAGATATAAATAAATAAATAAATAAATAAATAAATAAAACAATGAAAAACTGAAAGAAAAACTGACAGAAAAAATCTATTTATTTGATTCTTCTTCCTAGTTAAAAAAAGAAAAAAATGTCGATAGAGAACAATAGAACAAAAAAGACGTGAAAAAGAGCAAAGAGAGTAAAATAAAGAATGACAAAGAAGGTAAAAGAAAAAAACAAACAATTTAAGAAAGAGAAAAAAAAGTTCAATATGAACGCAAACTAAAGAAGCAATCATTGCACGTCTTGAATAAATTGTTAGCAAAGATGGCGAATGAAGTTGCAGCAACATATAACGGTAATATTAATTGCATTAATTCTGTGTAGAAGAGTGTAAAGGGTTGGAGTAGAGGTCTAATGGCGGTGAATGAAACAGTGGTGGGAGCAAGTTAACGACATACAATTATTAGCATCGAGTTTGGCAAAAGGGGTCATTATTTGTTGGTTTGTTTTTATGCACTGAAGAAATATATTAAAACGGCCATTACTAGCAATGCAAGTTGGAAATCTTAGTTATCTTCATTCTGTTTACCTCTTCTTTTCATTTTGTTTTTCGTTTCTAGCCCCGAGGAAAGAATCGTTAAACTAAACATGAAAAGAAGATCAATATTGTAAATTGGTCAGTTTGCTATCATTTCACCAACCTAACATTCCCCTGTCAACATTTCCTTAAACCCGGCATTTCCCTAGACACCAACCGCCACACCACGACTCGTATTCAACTTCCGCATTTTTAAAAAAATATTATCACCAACCGCGATTTCTTCTCTTGCGTTTAAAGAAAAGCAGCAAAAACTCTTTTAAATTATCTGATTACTTTTCTGTCGGGCGTTGCCACCGTTTCTTACTTAGACAATTATCTACAAACATTCGACTACAGATGATCTAATGTTACTCAGGACAATGCAGCTTCCTTGGTCATCAACCTAGCATATTAGCCGAGTTTTTGATACCAAAGTTTACGATAAAAAGTAACACGTTGCCTTACACTTAACCGCTAGCTTTAAGTCGATGCGAAGGACAAGGCGCAAAGATTGGATAATATATTCCATCAAAATGATTTGAATGAAAAATAATATTTCTGTTGAGAAAAATGTTAGAAATATTTGTTTTTATCGTTATTTTTAGTGGGTACCCATATTTGAGTAGACGCTCCGTTTTTTAACAGCAATTTATTATCGTTTACTGAACTGAATATTCGAGAAATCTTAATAGATATGCGCCTTCTCGTCCCTACACAACTATTTGCCTGACCGCTCCCACCACGCCAAATGAAGGCTTATTTTTCAACGTTGCCACAATGTTATGAGAACGTTGTGAATTGTTGTAGCTGAAAAATCCTGAACGGGTTTCATAAGACCAGAACACTTTCTTCAATTTGGTGATAAATTCTACGAACTTCGAGGCAACATGTAAGCGTACCTGTTCTCCTTAATACCGTGGTCTTGGGATGATGTCTAGCGCTTTAGTGGTTTATCATCAGCAACTGGGGTGGACAGACATGTCTTACCTTTACGTGTGCTAAATAACAACTGGGACTTTTTTTTTAACCAAAGTCATTTACCGGCCATTACAAGATCCTATTTTATTGACCTCCAAAAATGACAAAAACGTCATTTTATTAGCTGGGTATTTGTAATATTTTAGGTTATTTTCAGTATTTCTTAGAAGATGACGTTCTCCTCGAATTAACCGTTTCGTCTTCCTATCAAGCCAAGGTTTATTTACAGCCTTATTTTTCATTTGAATGAACTTTCAAAAACAAAAAAAAAAAAAACAAACTCTAAACGTCATGTTGTGAATAACTGAACAACTAAAATCACCAACTTAGGTTTTTCTGGAAGTATTGGATTCCGGTAAGTTATGTGACCTACCTCTTTGATTCTCGTATAGTATGTGGCCCACCTGGTTTGAATATGTTCTGCCTCAGTAAGAGTATATTATAGATATAAGTATTCGGCTATTTATTAAAACAAATTATTTTTCCTAAACCTACCTTAACCCTTAACCCTAACCATTACCAGACAATTATAATTCTTTCTTAAAATATCTTTGTTGTGGTAGGCCACATACTATACCAGTGACAGAATTTTGTAGGCCACATTCAAAAGGTAAGCTACATACTATACCAGTGACAGATTTGCACTGGCCACATTCAAAAGGTAGGTTACACACTGTACCAGTGACAGAATGTCGTTGGCCGCATTCAAAAGGTGAGTCACATACTATACCGGCTCCTTAGATTTTATTATCTAATATTTATCGTTTATACGTGAAAAGAAGAGTGTGTAATGCTTAACCAACGTGCAACGCTATAATTCCTGTTCCATGTTTCTGACCCGAAGGCTAACGATTGCCATACTTTGGTCGGGTGACATATGGCGTTGTGGCGACGTTTCTTGTAAAGTTGCAATCGACTATTTTCCTGGCCTTAAACTGACCGATCATCTCCAACATCGTAATGTTTTGTCACTGAAAAGTTTCACACACATCAATTATGATATCAGAATGTCTTCTTCACTTAATAAATATAGAATATTACAATTTTCTTTTCTTAAAAAAAAAAATGTAGAATCATTAAATTCGTTCTGATATCATCCTCGAATTTTGAATCCATTTTCTGTTACAGTCACGTTACAAGGCTAGTGTTGATAACGTTATAAGGTAACGATTCAGGCATGTTGTGAGAAGTCTAAGACAAGCAACACGTTTTTATAACCTCGCCTTATACCCTCCCCTCGCTGACACTTGAACAATAATATTGGTTGGCTTATTTTCTACGTCTTATCAACACTTTGCATGTTGATTTAAAGCCAGGCAACATTTATTTTTTATATTGTAAGAATCTTATTAAGATAATAATGGTTTAGTGACACAAGCCTTACTAATTAACCCATAGCTGAGGAAATAAGGATAAGTGGATTGAAACCTTTCATATAAGTGAATATAAAGAATGCAACTGCTCAGCCCGCCGATTACCATTATCCATTACACAAATCGAACATCCAAGCTAGCAGAACCTGGTATTTCCTAGCGGTCACTCATTTAAGAACTGACCAGGCTCGACGTTGTTTAACTTCGGTTTCCATGTGATGTAGCTTTACACCTCTATTTTTTTTTATTTTTATTTTTTACTATTGTTCATTATTGTAAAACAGCGTTATGACAGATGCTAATCATTTTGTCTTGGGTAATCCAAACTTTTGGTTTCAGCTAACTCTAGTTTATCAAATGGGGAAGAGAATTTTAGCGAGAGTTTTTCATTTGATGGTTGCGTATCAGACTTTGTTAATGGATTAAAAAATAGATTTAAAATCCATCATGAATGATTCTTGGACAAAAATCTACAATACAGTGTCCTTCTTATTTAATTTGTAGGAAAAGCTTTTCGAGTTTTAACGTTATTTTATTTTTATTTTTTGTTCAGTAGTGAATTTCTTCTTGTATTATTTATCTCTCAAATATTTTTAGCAAAAACAATAATAAAAATATTCTCATACTAGCAGTATAGCCCGGCGTTGCTCGGGTGTGATGAAAGCTTTAAAACTAATCCATGGTCCTGGAGCTCAGACTCTTTGGACGTTGTCACGAAAGACTAAAAAGTAATAGTTGTATCCAGTTAAAGCGAAACCGTAGACTGAAAGAAAAATGAATGGATGTAAGTCAAATTTTGATTTCCTGGTATCGATATCAAATAAGTTTTTTCGTCATAAACTGAATTTTGAAGGCTAAATAAGTCCTCTGAGTAAATGATATCATGGTTGAGACTAAGAACTACAATTATACCTACTTAGAGTCAAACCCGAAGCAAAAACTAAAATAAAGGGGGTGAAAAAAATACAGACATACAGGCAGATAAACAGACACATACACACACACAAACATCTTGCCTGTTATATATATATATATATATATATATATATATATAATCGATTTTCTGCACTATTGTAAGAACTGCAACCTTGAAACTTCTGAATATCGTTTCTTATGTCTTTGTCTATGAGTGTATAAAATTTGATTAAAATCGGACCACTCCTTCTATAACCCGATTTTTTCGATTATTGATTTTCGATATTTATCGGGGGTACCTCGACACAAAACCTAGCTAAGAACTCTCGCAGACGCATATTGTACAACTGTGTAAATTTTCAAGAAAATTGGTTCAGCCGTTTCGGAGTCTATAGGTAACGGACACACACACAGACACACACAGACAAAATTCCATTAATAAATAAGTTTAGATATTTAATGATAATGTTATACTTTTATTAGTTTTATTCTTTTCTTGATTATTGATTCATTTTTGTTACAGCTATTAAATTAATAATAAGTGGTACACTTGATAATGGACCGTTCTCTCCGACATCCAGTGTAAAATATACTATCACGATAGAGGGATTACTTGTCAAGGTACAAGGCTCACTTGTCATTGTAGAAGGCTTACTTGTCTCAGTGATTCCAAGAGAAAAATCATTTGGAGTTCTAACACCTGCAGGGTCACCCATGGTGGTAAGGTTTGAAGAGGAAGGATCAACCAAATCCTGAAGACACCAAACGGCGAGATAGGCAAAGATATACACAATCTCAACGACCAAATCGGCGGAAGAGGGCAGCACCAACCGGGCTTGCGTAACCAATGCGGAGCTTAGAAAGCAAACAGACTGATACAACGAGGTATGCCAGATCTTGACAGTCGCAAGGAAGGCGCTTCTGGCCAAGTGTGTGGACTTGTCTGTTGCGCAAGTTGTTCATCAAAATCAAATTCATGGCCTCGTCAAATTTTCTTTGATTCACAGCCATTTTCACCACTGCTATTTGAGGAGAGAAACGGATAAGGAGAGAGGATGACGATCCCAATGCTCGGATGCGGATGGGTGCCGACAATGATAACCTGGAACAAATCGTTAAAGAGAAACCGGAAAGTGTTTTTAAACAATCTGGCGACAGGTGTATGAGTGGATTCAGAAATTTAAAAGTGCTAGGACGCAGAAAGGAGGAGCAGGAAAACTGTCGACCACCACCGCCACTGGCGAGAAGATTCATCAAGCTCGACAGATGGCAATGGCGAACCGGTGAGTTATCGATGATGTAGCAGGTTCTTTGCAGATTCGGTTCACTTCTTATTGTTCCTCTCGGGTGCACACTATTAGCGGAGTGGTCATGTTTACACTGTAACAGCAATGAGAAAACTAGCACGAACCAGTTCAAACTTCAATCACGTGACCACAATAGTACCAGATATAAGCACACGTGAACAGAAGGCAGTGTAACAAAATTAAAAATATGTTATGGCGAAAGTTGGGATAATTTTTGACTTACCCTCGTAATTCATTATGACTTATTGTTGTTATACCTCTTATTGTACCTAATAAATATATAGTAAAAATAAATCTTAATCCTCTTAAAACTTTTATTATGGTATATTATTTTAATTATTCTATGTTAACGATACATTGCGAATTTATGATGGCTCTTAATATGAGCTATTGTTATTTTTGTTATCTTTCTATATAGCTATAGTTGTTTTACATTCATGACAGTATATCATTATAATTGTCCTTTTTTATTATGAGTTATCATTTTAATCTGTTATTATCCCTGATAAGATCTACAGTAAGAACGAATCTTCTATCTGTGCGCGTCTTTCTCTCTTTTGTAGATAGATAGATCAGAACAGTCTGAGGTGGATGAATAGATAAATATATATAGTGAGATTATGTTCTACACACACACACACACACACACACACACACACACACACACATATATATATATACTGAGTTTGATAGATAGATAGATAGATAGATAGATGTTAGCCAACTGAGATAGATAGATAGATAGATAGATAGATAGATAGATAGATAGATAGATGTTAGCCAACTGAGATAGATAGATAGATAGATAGATAGATAGATAATATATAGGAACCTACTGAATAAGTTAAAAACAAGAATAAGATAAAATGAGAGTGGTGTGTGTGTGTGTGTGTGTGTGTGTGTGTGTGTGTGTGTGTGTGTGAGAGAGAGAGAGAGAGAGAGAGAGAGAAAGTGTGTGAGGGGTAAACAGACAAGCTGAAAATGAGCAGACTTCGATATATATATATATATATATATATATATATATATATATATATCGAAGTCTGCTCATCTCTATCAAATAGATAGATAGATAGATAGATAGATAGATAGATAGATAGATAGATATAGGAAAACACCGGCTGCTTACGATATAGAACTTGGTCATTACCCTTACAGACCATCAATTCAGTTCCCCATCTTCAAACAGACGATTAAAACATAGCCGTTGGGCTGACAATGTCATCATACCATTTACATGTAAGTGAACCAAACCCACTCAAGTGCTTATTCAATTACGTTTAGATCAAATTCCGCTATTTCCCTTGTTATCCTCTTTGCTTTTAACAATCGTTTGCGAATTGAACGCTGCTTCCGACGTAATCGACTGAAGACACACGACCCTCTTCTGCTTTCCACCGCCCCCAATTCACTCCAAGACAGAAGGACCAATTAAGGATACGCAGCATATTGATGCAAATACTCATTCTCTCTGTCGTCACATTTGTGGAGGTTTGTTCAAAAATGGTCAGAGCAGTGGAAGGGCAACCGAAAGGATAACAGTGTTTTCGAATTGCAGACAACAGATTATGCAAGAACTTGAATAGAATTAACTTCCAAAAGATATATATATATTGCTCATTCAGAAACGAATTAGAGCACTCTAGCTATTGGGCGTGTATAATGATATTATACATGCTAAAAAGTCTGCCTTCTACCGAGCACCCATAGCTCAGAGGTAGAATCGCCGACTGACGCCACTTCGGTCGAGTTTCAATCCTGGGTTAAAAGCAATCGGAGTCTAACCGTACTGATGAGCTGTGATACAGCTAAACAGATCTGTCTGCGGATGCCTATATATATATATATATATAGGTACAAATGTAAAAGGAAGGATGAAAACAACCGCGCCTAAAAGGTATAGGCAACAAAAAATGCTCAATACAAAATTCAAAATACAAAATCAAATATGTAAGGCAAAGTAAAAAGATTCTTCTACTTGCCTGAGAAAACCTCACGGTCGAAACCCGGGTTGCAAGGTTAGTTGACATTTTAGCCTATACTCTTCAGTAATGAATTGAGTTCTGATTTTAACTTTTACCGTCTTTCTTTTTAAGAACGCTCTTGTGACGGTGTTTTATTTGAACGTTCACGTGACAGGGAATTTTTGAACGCACATTGTTTAAATTAAAATGAATTATAACGTTTTCACCCATGGTTGTATGAACCTAAGGTATTAATTCATCTCCGTCCCGCTATGGATTGAGAGTAGGGCACATTGAGTTTTACAGCCGCAGATGGCAACCAGTCTATCTCAGTCAGAAATGGCAAACTACTGCGGGAAAATTTTCAAGTCATGGATCGAAAGAGTCATGATCACGCACTTGTGTATTAACTATGCCATTTAATTAACTGACATTTACTCTTCAGCAATGAGTTCTTTTGGTGACTGGCGTATGTATACACCGCTTATATATAACATGCTAAAATGTCCCCTTTTTCATTCTATGGCTTAGGAAGCAAAAATTCCAACTGACACACAGTTGGTCAAGTTTCGATCCCAGCCAGAATCAAGTAGATGTCTAGTCACACTGATGGACTGTGATACAGAGAAACAAGCTTGTATGTGAATGACAAATATATTATACTCGCATTACGACTGATCTCTCTTAAGAGGAAAATTTTAAAAACAGTTATTACTTATGCAGTTACAGAGTTACTTTTGAGTCATGAATTGAGTTCTTTCGGTGACTGGCGTGTGTATACACCGCTTATATATAACACGCTAAAATTTCTCTTTTCTCATTCCATGCGACTATGGCCTAGGGATTAGACACTCCGACCGATACTAAATTGGTTGAGTTTTGATCCCGGCCAGAAGCAAGTAGATGTCTAGCCACACAGATGAGCTGTGATACATCGAAATAGACTTGTATGTGGATGGCGTATATATAAAAAATTGTCATAATTTTTCCTGAACGGAATTGAATGAAAGCCTCTATTCATTTTACCGTATGATTTTGCAATTAAACTAATGTAGTCAGATTGCGTAATATCATTCTCTTTACGAGGAGAGTTTGCTTGCCTTGAGCACCAACAGTCAAAACCGTGTTTTTCGTTTAAATATATTGGAACAATGAATATATATGATACAAATATAGTTTCAAGATATGCTGTATTTATAGGTTAAAGTGCTCAATATAAAAGAGAGAAAGAGAGAGCATATGTCAATTGTCAGTCCATATAAACTAACGGTTGTGTTTAACATGAAATAGACTCCCACCTCTGTGTGTTGACTCCAATGTCAATATATATATATATATATATATATATATATATATATATATATATATATATATCGGTCGAGTTTCGATCCCGGCCAGAAGCAAGTGAATGTGTCTAGCCACACTGATGAGCTTGTATGTGGATGACTAATATTATATATATATATATATATATATATATATATATATATATATATATTAACCCATAACTTAAAAGAACCCTTAAGAAAAAATTTGGTTGAAAATACAGAATAACATTTAAATCACAATATCAAAGGCACCTTGCTATAAGAGAGGCACTATATCTAAAAAAAATGTTACCCTACCATCAACCTTACACTATTTAACAACAGAAATTGAGTTTTGAAAGTTTTTAAAAATAGACAGACGCTCAAATGATGCCCGCTGCGAGCATCCCGTGACAGCTTTAAAGAACTCGCTTTTTCAAAAAACAAAAAACACTAAAACACTAAAGGGAAAAATTAGATTACAGTCAAACATTACAGTCAAACATTCAGAATGTTCGCAGCTTAAATTAGGTTTGAAGAAAATTTCTTATTATTTAATAAAAGTGGTTGTTAAAATAAGGATGTTTCGAGTGGATGTTACTCCAAAACGAATAATCTCACCTGACTTGTCTAAGCATACTTTCATTCGATATATCTAAACTTATTTATGAATGGAACGTTGTCTGTGTGTGTGTGTGTCCGTTACCTATAGACTCCGAAACGGCTGAACCGATTTTTTTGAAAATTTACACAGTTGTACTATAAGCGTCTGCGAGTGTTCTTAGCTAGGTTTTGTGTCGAGGTACCCCCGATAAATATCAAAAATCGATAATCGAAAAAATCGGGTTATAGAAGGAGTGGTCCGATTTTAATCAAATTTGATACACTTATAAACAAAGACATAAGAAACGATATTCAGAAGTTTCAAGGTTGCAGTTCTTACAATAGTGTAGAAAATCGATAATATATATATATATATATATATATATATATATATATATATATATATATTATTCAGATACTTTAATCCAAGCGGAAAAAGTAGGAAGGTAAATTCCAAAAACCCGATCCTAATTAATATTAAAATTTTATTTTAATATTAAAAAATGATACAGAAAGAGAGCTCCATGTAATAAAATATTACAGAGCAAATATAAATTAACTAGGATTAATTCAAGGATGTTGAATGACCATTTCGATATGAAATCCCCACAGGGGATAACACATCACCTCAGCAACAAAAAAATCCTTTTCGAAACTGGAGAAAAAAATCAGTCTATTTTTTCTTTTTAAATAGATTTGCAAAAAATTAAAAAGAAAGAAAAAGAAAAAGAGAAAGAAAAAGATAAAATAAAATAAACAAGAAAAGAAAAATTGGCATCTTCTGGGTTCGCAAAAAGGAAAGAGAATTGTAATGTAAAAGGAACAGACGGGGTGTTGAAATGATATTAGGTTAAGCAAAACGGAAAAAAGGTGGGAGGTAAGAGAGATAAAGGAAGGGAGGGAAAAAGAAAAGAAAGAAAAAAAATTATATATTACAGACGCTGGACATATTAAAAAACCTAACTTCCCAAAAACGTTGCAGTATTAGAAAAAGGCCTTTTACTTAAAAAGGTATAATTATTTTTAAAGGGAATAAAAAGATATAGGATTTAAAATACTTTTTTAAAAAAATTAGATCATTTAATTTAAACTAAATAAAGATACCGCTAGATATAAAAAAAAAAAAATTTCATTTACAATTATACATACATATATGTGTAGACACACACACACACACACACACACACACACACAATTCTTCAATTATGAATACATATATACATACACACACACACACATACATTCAATTACATACACACACTTACATACGTATATACACATACATGCGCATACACACACATATATGTACACACATATACAAAAAATCCACACACACAATATATATGTACACACACACACACACACACACACACACACACACACACACACACACACACATATATATATATATATATATATATATATACATTATACATATGCACACATACACACATACATATAAAAAATATAAAAAATATAAAAATATAATGAATATTATGAAGGGAAATATAAGAAGAGCATTTAAATAGCTAAAAAATTTTTTTACACACATAAATACATATATACACACATACATATATACATATATACACATATATACAAATATACACATACACACACAAACATACACATATACATAAAAATTATAAAAAGAAAATTTAAAAATTTTAGTTAACCCTATTATTTACTAACTTATAAGTTTTATAAATCTTATGTATGTTGTGGTGCAGTGGATATCGGCTCGGAACGAGAAATCGGGATGCCGAGTTCTAATTCCAGTTGAATTTCTTGCATTCATTATTGGTTTGCTATTTGTCGATTTATCAGGGAGGTGACTATCGGTCTGGAGAGTCGGCACCTTTAGAAAATACCTGAAAAGCATACCACGGGTTTACGCAAGCCTTGTGAGAGAAATGTGTAGAGGGAACAATTTGACAGGCGTGGCACGAAGCCACAAGTCATCGTGACTGAAGGTTTGAGAGTACTGGCCTTGTTCAAACTGTTGATTACACCAAATCACTTTTCTTTTCAAGTAGCTTCGAAGGTTTTGGTCCCGATGGTGAAGGAACATCTCCAATTGGTACGGTCTTGTCCTTGGGTTTCAAACGATTTAGGCTCAAGTCCAGTGGCTTTCATCGTTTTGAGTTGGACCTTGTATCGTCATCGACTTTATCTTGTATCCAAGAATTTTTTTTATCTCTTCCTTTAGGAAGATGGCGTTGATGGCTAAGTAGACCAATTCTGGCATGGAAGAGGTGATGGCACAATAATGTGGATGGCGGAGGAGATTGACCCATTCTCGCTTGGTGTTTGACGTCTTCCTTTTCTATTCGGGTGGGTTGGAAGTTGTTGGTTCCAGTGGTGATGTAACATCGACAGTTTGTACTTTTCTTGTGCTTTGGTTCCAAACGATTTAGTCCACTGTCTTTTAGTGCTGTTTTGAGTTGGTATATATATATATATATATATATATATGTGTGTGTGTGTGTGTGTGTGTGTGTGTGTGTGTGTGTGTGTGTGCCATTCGGCAGGATTACGATACATTTCAGAGCAGATATGGTTGTTTGCGATGAATCGAAAATTGTGTTATATAGGCTTGATTAAAACCTCGTTTAGACTGGAGGCTATTCGTGGTCGAGAGGTCTAAGACGTTGCCAGATCGTATATATATATATATATATATATTCGGACGCACAGTAGTAATTTAACTGGGAATTTAGATTCACAACGGGTAGTCGCATATATACACATTTTTAAGATAGTACGATTCGATTGGATTTCAGAGTTTTTTTTCCTAGACTGGTTGCTACTCAAGGCTATCGGACCCAGTATTTCCTGCTACTGGACGTGCAAATTAATACGATCTCTGCTACGCTTTGTCAGTATTCTTTCAGATGGGGAGTCAAAAGGAGCCCAATGTTCTATAAAGAATGAGAAAAACTCTCTCTCTCTCTCTCTCTCTCTCTCTCTCTCTCTCTATGTATATATGGAGCAGATGAAAAATTCAAAGAAACGTTTCTATGAAAACAAAAAGGGTCCTGTACATAACAATTTCACAAATGCATTAGTCATACATATAAACAAGTTTAACCACAAATTCCACACTAATTAAAAGACAAAGTAAGTAACTTAGACAACAATTGTTGAGAGTGTTTGTATCGAGTCTTACCAAAATAACAATCTGCGGTCAGTATATATATATATATATATATATATATATATATATATATATATATATATATATATACAGACCGCATATATATTTATATTAATATAAATAATAGATGTTCTAAGTCTATTGAATCTATCCATCGTCATTTCCAAACTTTAATAAAATTCAAGGTTTTTAATAAAATATGTTCAGAAGAATAATTGCTTTCTAATCATAGTATATATATATATATATATATATATATATATATATATATATATATTACTCGTCATTTTTACAGTCCACTGCAAGACTTGGCTTTTTTTTAGTAATTTCGTGACGTACTGGTCTGGGCCAAATATTTGTTGTAATTTGATTTCATCTGCCAGCGAACCCTATCTCTTACCCTGTCCCTTTGCTGGTTGATGCCACCTGGCGTCTTATAGTTTTCTTGGCTTTATTCTTTAATCTCTCAAAACGAGATTTCGCGAGAGCCTGTGAGATTCCATTTCCTGTCGGGGATTAAACAGACATCAAATATTGATATGACATTGTGTCTTTCGTTTAACTGAAAATTGATATACGTTGAATGGTTTTCAAGCGAAAGAGTCTTTTTTTTTTTTCGTATTCTACCTCATCCTATCCCACCCTTTAAAAGAGGCTGCAGAAATAAAGTGGAGAGAGAAGTGAAAAAGAACAATAAAGGTGGGGATTTATATTTTATGGCGTTGTCAGTGACTAGCTATGTATAATGTGTGCGGAGCTGAATAAAACTGTGTGCAGTTATGCATATTCATGCATACGCACACAACACACACATTTTTATGTGTCAGCATATATATATATATATATATATATATATATATATATATATATATATATGAGTGTGTGTGTGTGTGTGTGAGAGAAAGAAAGAAAGAAAGAAAGAAAGAAAGAAAGAAAGAAAGAAAGAAAGAAAGAAAGAAAGGGAATGAAATGTAACGATAGATGAGCTTGATGTACGGAAGCAAACCCGTGTAAGTATCCGCCTTTGATTTTCAAGTCACAAGGAAGAAACCATACATAGAAAATAAGAGTAAATTGTTAATGGTGGATTTCTCAAATACTTTCAAGTAATGTCATTTATGAATTTTTTTGTTATTATTCACTAGATAAAATTTATTTAGAAATTATCGATTTGATAGTAACGTTCACGACAAGTAGAAAAAAATTTGCAGACTTCTCCGAAAACCGTACTGCATACGGTAAGTTTAGTTTATTCCTGGTTTGGTTAGATCTCAGTAATTCCATAATTCTAAGGTTAGAAAAAGTGGTACTTGAATCACTCTCAAAATAATTGCCATAGACAAGGAAATACTGTCCATCATGTGATATAATGATAAAAAACCGCCTCAACTCCATTTATCCTCTCTATTATAATAGAAACCGTTGTATATATATATATATATATATATATATATATATAGATAGATAGATAGATAGATAGATAGATAGATAGATAGATAGATATTTTACATTTGTAAACGAGTTCACTTACAAATGAAAAATATTCAAAAGTTCTACAATATAATTGTATTGAACACTTTTTAATACGACTGAGCACTTGTCTAATTTAAACATGACCAAAAAACTAAGTAATTAAATAATTATATATATATATATATATATATATATATATATACAATGATGCCAAGTAAGTGAACGTCGAGGATAATCCAAAATGATCTATTTAATATAAAATATTACGCGATAGAGCTGTATAGAGAGCTCAATAGAAATTATCCAGAATCATATGATATACATTAGGAAAACTCAACTAATCATCTAAAGTGGTTATAAATCATAATCCATTTCAATGAACTAATAGGTTTATCTCTTCAGACCCCGTTTTATTTGATATAAATATTTTCCCGGAATATCCCAAACAAATTTTTAACGAAATGAAAATCAAGTAACATGACCCAGAATAAAAATCTTTAGCATTATCTTGCAAGGGTGACCAAGGTTCGGGGAGAAAAAAGTCATTGGGCAGAATGAGTGACCATAATGTCATTACACGCCCACTCACAAATCAAATACATAAGAGATTATACCACAACTTTTTCAATATGCAAAATTATCAAAGAACAATTTACACAAATAGGGCAGTGAATCCACAAGAGTTATACGCATATACAGGAATATATATCGGTAAATTTTCGTTTTAGGTCCCGAAGGCTTTTATTCCTTCAATCTTTTTCAAAATATCCTTATTTCCGTGCAAATGTATATGCTGAACTCAAATCCACAATTAGATATTGAAGAAACCTACCTTTTTTATATTAACGACCAGAAAAAAAATATCTAACTTCTCGCTCTTTTTGCCACCCACTACCAGCTGAGAGATAAGACATTTGCTGCTGAATGACTTTAGGTGTAGAAAGCTAATTTCGGCCTATTTACTTCCTTTACTGTAAATTCTTTGCAGAAATTACTACGCGATTTTTTTGTACTTAATTTCAGAAGAACAATTGCGTGTACTTAATTTCAGAAGAAAGTTAATTTGAAATATAAGAAAATAAGTGATAAGTGTAATTTAATTAATCTTCAAATATATTGCGTGAATTTGCGTGTTTTTTTTCTTTTTTCTGTTTTTTTGTACTTAATTTCAGAAGAAAGTTAACTTTCAAATATGTGAAAATAAGTGCAGTTGTACTTAACCTTCAAATATATGAAAATATGAAAATACTTATAAATTATAAATACCAAAAAGAACAAAATAAGTGGTACAGTAAAGCATTTTTTATACTTAACATTGAAAATAAAACATCAATTGTAAAGGAAGTTAACAGTTAAAAAATGGAAAAAATGAAAATGTCAAATTTTTAAAAAATGCAGTAGTTTTCAGAAAGTTGCGTGTATTTGCGTGTTTTTTTTCCCTTTTTTTTGGTACTTAATCTCAGAAGAAAGTTGCGTGCACTTAATTTCAGAAGAAATTTAACTTTTAAAAATATGAAAATAAGTTGTAAGTGTAATTTTACTTAAACTTAAAGTAAACTTTTTTTAAAAAAAATCTATATTTTCATATATTTGAAAGTTAACTTTCGTCTGAAAAAAATAAGTAGAACTACAATTATCATTTATTTTCATATATTTGAATATTGAATATTAACTTTCTTCTGAAATTAAGTACCAAAAAAAAAAAAAAGAAGGAAAAAAACAACACTCAAAAATACATGCAAAAGATTTGAAGGTTAATTAAACTACAGTTATCACTTATTTTCATATATTTGAAAGTTAACTTTTTCTCAAATTAAGTACACGCAACTTTCTTAAATTAATTACCAACAAAAAGAAAAGAAAAAAAAACATGCAAATATATTTTCATATATTTGAAGGTTAAGTAAAACTACACTTATCACTTATTTTCATATATTTGAAAGTTAACTTTCTTCTGAAATTAAGTACCAAAAAAAAAAAAAAAAGGAAGAAAAACACGCAATATATTTGAAGGTTAATTAAACTACACTTATCACTTACTAGCAGTATAGCCTGGCGTTGCTCGGGTGTAATGAAAGCTTTAAAACTAATCCACGGTCCTGGAGCTCATTCTCAGTCTAAAGAATATTTGTGTGAAGTTTGGCAAGAATCGGATAAAAATTGTGGATTTCTATAAAGGACATAATGACAGATAAACAGACACACACACAAACATCTTACCTTATATATATATATATATATTATCGATTTTCTGCACTATTGTAAGAACTGCAACCTTGAAACTTCTGAATATCGTTTCTTATGTCTTTGTCTATGAGTGTATCAAATTTAATTAAAATCGGACCACTCCTTCTATAAACCGATGTTTTTGATTATCGATTTTCGATATTTATCGAGGGTAGCTCTACACAAAACCTAGCTAAGTAAATTTTCAAGAAAATCGGTTCAGCCGTTTGGGAGTCTATAGGTAACGGATACACACACAGAGACACGCACACACACATAGACAAAGTTTCATTTATAAATAAGTTTACATTTAGATTTTCATATATTTGAAAGTTAAATTTCTTCTGATATTAAAAAAAAAGGAAAAAAAATAACACGTAAATACACGCAATGTATCTGATGGTTAATTAAACTACACTTATCACTTATTTTCATACATTTGAAAGTTAACTTTTTTCTAAAATAAATTCTATATTTTCATATATTTGAAAGTTAACTTTCGTCGGAAAAAATTAATTAAAACTACAATTATACCTTATTTTCATATATTTGAAAGTTACCTTTCTTCTCAAGTACACGCAACTTTCTTAAATTAATTACCAACGAAAAAAAAAAAAAAAGAAAAAAAAAACACGCAAAACACGCAACTTTCTGCTGAAATTGAGTTCCGAAAAAAAAAAGAATCGCGTCGTAATTTCTTCAAAGACTTTTCAGTAAAGGAATTAAATAGACCTAAATAAGCTTCCTACACCTAAAATCATTCAGCAGCAAATGTCTTATCTCTCAGCTGGTAGTGGGTGACAAAAAGAGCGAGAAGTTCAATTTTTTTCTGGTCGTTAAAATAAAAAAAAGGTGGGTTTCTTCAATATCTAATTGTTGATTTGAGTTCAGCATATACATTTGCACGGAAATAAGACTATTTTGGAAAAAATTGAAGAGATAAAAGCCTTTGGGACCTAAAACGAAAATTTACCTATATATCAAATACATAGGGGACCATAACCACAGTTTCTTTAATACACAAGGATTATCAGAGGTTAGTTAACATTGTAATTATGGTCACCTATGTATTCGGTATGTATTTTTTTTTTAATCATATCACTCCGAGCAAGGCGGTAAGGCCACTGGTGTGCAGGGGTTACGGAAGAGTGAATAGATTGGAAGAGAAAGCCGGAAACCACGCCCTAAACAGGGAACAAGGGATGAGCCTCTACACCTGTTCAGTAGACGTGCGTGGAGTGTGAACCGGGCGATAGTTCAGTCTATCTACTCCAATTGAAAAAAAATAAACAAAAAAGAAAAGTGAAAAGTTTGTAAAAGAGAAAGCCGGAAACCACATTCTAAATAGGGAACAAGGGATGAGCCTCTACACCAGTTCAATAGACGTGAGTGGTGTGTGAACCGGGCGATAGTTCAGTCTATCTACTCCAATTATACCGGTACATGTTTATAACTACATCGTATTATGCATTTAATTTAAAATATAGGTCCTCTTTTTGTTTGTATAGGTGGACACTTATGTATATGTATGTTAGTATTAAGTTTGTATATACACGTATAAATCTTGTCTTCACAGGTGGGTCCATGGATGTGGAAAAGGGAAAGTGTGTATAGATAAGAAATTTATATCTATATGTAGAAGGTTTTGTCTATGTGTATGCGTATAAAAATATGTATATACATACATGCGTGTATACGTATGTATATATATGTGTGTGTGTAACCATATTTTGTGCGTATATGTGATGTTAGTATACTTGCGTAAATATGTGTTAGTATTAATTATACGCGTATATGTCTGGTTTTCATAGGTGTATATGTGAGTGTGTGAACAGGATATTTATATGTAGATATGAATGGATGTGTGTATATACACTACCAGCCATAATTATTTGGCCACCCCAGTTTTTTAAAAGAAATTATGTATTTCATACTATTTTGAAGTTGATAATTCTAGATGAAAATAGAATGGTTCTTTTGTTATTATTACTTTACAAAATTTGACAAGGCATAGAAGCAAAGATGAACTCGTCACCCTAAATTTTCTTCATTCTTTCATTGATGAAACTGCAATATAGGTAATTATTAAATATTTATAAATTCATTTGATGCATATGTTATTTTGCAGTATTAACAAAAAACCATTCTATTTTCATTTACAATTATTCACTTGGCAATTAATACTAAAAATATTATAAAATACATATTTTTTTAAAACACTGGGGTAGCCTAATAATTATGGCTGGTAGTGTATATGTGTATACATAGGCACATTTATGTGTATATACGTATAAGTATGTATATGTGTGTATATGTATATGTGCGTATGAGTGTATGCGTATGTACGTTCATATATAAGATATATGCGTATACGTATTTGTGTGCTTGTGAGTAGGCGTGTCATGGCTTTATGTTCACTCATTCTGCCCAATGAACCTTTTCTCCCCTAACCTTGGTACCCTTGCAAGATAAGGCTAAAGATTTCTATTCTGGGTCTTGTTACTTGATTTCTCTTTCGTTAAGAATTGTTTAGGATATTCTGGGAAAATATACCAAACAAAACGTGGTTTGAAGAGATTAATTTATTAGTTCATTGAAATGGATTATGATTTATAACCACTTTAAATGATATGTTGAGTTTTCCATTATATATATATATATATATATATATATATATATATATATATAGTATATCAAGGCAGCAAGTAATTTTCTAGACATATGCTATTAAATATAAGAGACAATGAATGTCTATTATGTTTAATTATGAGCCGTTCTAAACGTCGTATTTTTGCTTTAATTTCAGTTGAAAATAAAGACAAAAATTCTCCAACATTTGGATAATTATTTATTGGTTTTCTTCTAAGCTTTCGGCTCACATGAGCCATCTTCAGAGAGGTAGTTTAAACTGAAATATTATAAAATCCACCATCACCGACGATTTTATTTTGTGTTGACATAAAACTCCGCTTGGCAACGGCAATAGTTACCAAAAATAATAAACGCAGTTCTTAAGTTTGCGATGCGGTTTTATGACGTCACACCGCGGGATAGATGAAAAAACTCTCAAAAACATAAAACGTAGAAATGTTAAACCAGTCGAAAGTAATAATCAAATTAAACTCATTATATATTATAAAAAGTTTAAAACAATTGACCTCATAGTCTATAATAACCCAAATTCTTTACAAAAAACCAATGTAGTGTACCAATTTACATGCCCATTCAGAGATTGCATCTCTGATACTACTCAAAAACCTAGTACATATATTGGTTTTACCACAACCACGCTCTCCCGTAGACTTACATGTCATCTTTCTGATCAGAGTACTATTAAACAACATTTCTCTGAAAAACATAAACATGTAGGTAATATCAGACAGATTTTGGTCAACAATACGGTACGGTGATCCTTACTCATACACACAGTAAGAGGAACCTGCAGATATTGGAGCCCATGTACATCAAATCAAAACAACCAACACTCAATAAAATCAACTTTAAAACAGGAAATAACATGTTACATTGCATTTGACTAGATGGTTTTGTTGTCATTTCGCGCTATCCCGCGGTGTGACGTCATAAAACCGCATCGCAAACTTAAGAACTGCGTTTATTATTTTTGGTAACTATTGCCGTTGCCAAGCGGAGTTTTATGTCAACACAAAATAAAATCGTCGGTGATGGTGGATTTTATAATATTTCAGTTTAAACTACCTCTCTGAAGATGGCTCATGTGAGCCGAAAGCTTAGAAGAAAACCAATAAATAATTATCCAAATGTTGGAGAATTTTTGTCTTTATTTTCAACTGAAATTAAAGCAAAAATACGACGTTTAGAACGGCTCATGATTAAACATAATAGACATTCATTGTCTCTTATATTTAATAGCATATGTCTAGAAAATATATATATATATATTTGTTTGAATATTATTTTTAATCGATACTCGTATTTGAGTAGCTATTCTGTTTCTAATTACACAGTATATTTATATATACTAACAGAACCTGTGGTATTTCCACGGAAGGATAATTATGATTTCATGGAAAAATTTTACTTTGTTATACTACAAATGATAGTACCGTCTTAATAAATAAAATAAATTAATAAAATAATTAAATTTTAAAAGAATTGTTTTCATTTTTTTATTATTATTAAATAATTTAATAATATATAAAGTTTTAAAATATTTTTAAAATCTTCAAATAATTGATTGCGAGTAGACTTTTTACTTAAGAATTGATGATTATATTGTTTATCTAAAATTGAAAAGTTTAATAAAATCGTTTTATTATTAATCGAATATTTTTTCAGAGTATAATGTCCTTAATAGTTATTATTTATTCCAGCAATTAAAAGCTTATCAAATTAAATTATATCAAAATTTTATTGCATTTTTTATTTTACTCTTCTGATTGCAAACTTAAAATAAAAAAAATAGATGATTTCTATTTCTCAATGAGTCTTGCGTTGAACAAATAAAACAAAAGTTAGCCATCAATATAAAATTTCTTAAGATTTCATGGATTTACGTGGAAGTGAGTAACAGAGCTAAAAAATATTTTTATCAAGGTTTTTAAAAAATAATAATTTCAAAAACAATTTCATTTATTTGTGAATGAGTACTGATAGTTATATTAAAATCCGACAAATATTTGGTTTTTGCGAGAATTTCCAAATTAATGTGTTTGTCACCGAAAAAAGTGGGTGATGCAATCATTACGTTTCCATTGTAAAACAGTCGTAACGTTTCTTTAGCCGCTAACTCAAATCAAAACAAAACTTTCTGACAAAATTTCGAAAATGTTAGAAGGGATTAAAAAGTTTTAAAAAATAATCAAAGTTACTTTAAAGGCTCCTGTGTCCATTGTAAACAGAAAAAAACAACTGAGTAATGGCCAAGGGTGTAAAAGTGGCCAGAAATTTCGTTATTAGGTCGCGAGATACGACAACAAGCCTGCCTATTTTTACTATATTGTACCGTACACACACATATACACGCAGCTTAAGTACACACACACATATACACGCTGCTACGGTAATGCTTTCTCCTCTTACTCCCTCACTCTTTACTACTCTTCCGTTTGGCAAAGTCGAGAGAAAGGTTGAGGAGAGTAGCGTTTAAAAAGATAGAGAGGAAGGAAAATCTCGTATAGAGAGTAAGTGGCGTAACAGACGGACGAACTAAGTAAGTAAGTAAGTAAGTAACTAACTAACTAACTAACTAACTAAGGAAGGAACAAGCAGAATTATTATATAATATTTCTACCAGCTTGATTATTTATGAGAATTTTTTGTTGCGAAAATGTGTCATTCGGCAGGATTCTAATCTGCAACCCTAACAGCATAGGGGAAGCCACCAATTGATCAGCTGCGTCTTAGGCCGCTCGACCACGAAGGATTCCACAGTCTAATCTAATACCATAAATAATCAGAAATATATGTATAAGTATACCTACATTGCATTTAAATGTTTGAAGATAAAAAGTTGACTGGAAAACAAGAAGTTAGAGGAGAGTCCTACAAGCGAGAAGTGTGAGAAAAAGAAACTGTTAGCATAGAGTTTACAGTTACATCAAGCCATTTTGACTGCAAAATGATGAGATCTTGCAGCCAATCTCGTAAGCCACTAAAGTTCATAAAAGTCTAGGTACCATAGAGAAGAGTTCATCAGATCATTTACTATGAAATTATTTACATAAAAAGGTACAGGGAAGCTACATTACGACAGTGGGAAAGTGGGTGAAGTCGAGATGCCAAGTCAAGACCAATAGCATTGCAGATTCATTTTTGAATTTTATCAAGGATATTTAGATATATAGCAGGAGAACCAGACCCTATGTAGCAGCAATATTCAAACCATGGACGAATGGTAGACTTATAAATCCGTAAGATAGAGTCTGGAGAGAAAAGATTTCTAGCATGACACAGTAAATTACATCCTGAAGGAACACAGCATTAAATACATAAATGAATGATTAACTTAAATTAAAATCAATCTTGGTACCTACTCTGTGTAATTTGGTACCACAGCAAATTAAATAGAGACGAAAGGGAAATTGTGACACTAATTCTTCAAGGTTGGCGTTTCTATCCGATTACATTAAAAATTAGCATTCAAAGATGCTATATGAACTACGGATCATGGCTCTCCACAACTTCTTATCCTTCGTAGCTCTAAACAAGATTTTCCTCTTACTATCCTTGCAAGTTCGTGTTAGTCATTCGTTTGCACAAACTCGTTAGATCAGCTATTCAGTGTTTCCCTCTGTCAATCTTGCCTTCATGTGAATATCAAATTCTCCAAACCTTCTTTCCTTTCTGATGTGTCCGAAAACAGCCAATTATCTTTATCTGATTTTAAGACACTAACCAGGTAAAGTATGAAGTCTTTTAGTTTTTTTTTTTTTCTCATGTCACTCAACGCATATGGCAGGTACCGTGTAACTCAGTATTACCTACCGCATGGTCGGATCTTCAGCGACTAAACCTATTCCCCCCACCAAGCTGTTCAGATGAGTAGGGTGGTTGAACACTCAGTAGAATTAAAAGCAAGACTTGTCAAATGGTGAGATGAGACTTTTTTTAGGGGTAGAAGATCATCTAGTACAATAGGGTAGACTGGACTCCGTAGCTATGTATGCGACCAGTGCGGTGATGAAACGGCATTGCTGGGTGGGGAGCCTCAAACTGAAGTTAACAACCAGAGTCCCCCTTACTCGATGGAATCAACAGTCACGCGTCTGTGACCAAGGCAAACCTTCAAGTTGGAAGATATCGGCCGTGGTTTGACCTGGAGAGGGATGGGCTCCGTCAGGTCTTCTTGCCCAAGATCCACCATGCATGAATGAATACCTCTTCAGCCTTTCAATACAGATATGTGGATGGAACTGATATGGTGCTCAGCTTGGCAATAAACTTTACGACCACAACTGGCCATGGGAGCGGTGATGATGATGATGTAGTTTAAAATCCCATTTACTCTAATTATTTTTCTTTTGAAATTATCAAATTCGATTAAATCAACATTGTATTAATGGCAGTACAGAAAGTCTATTGTGGGTGATATATTACACATTAATTTAGCAGTGTAAGTGAATCGACTGTGACCAAAATGTCGTCTGCTTTCGTCACATTAAAGATCGTCTTTTTCAGTTACCACATTTGTTCAGCATCTCTTATTAACGGCCAACAGCAACAATGGAGTCCATATTTAGACTACATGAGCAGATAATTCATTTAATAATAGTAAACTGTATATTGTTATCCGAGTCGCGTGATTACTAAGACTGGATCTAATTCAGTTCTTTTATTGAATTATTCATATCGATCGACATCTTTACCACATTTAGTTCGTCAGACAGTAGACTATTGTAAGGCGGAGATCAAGATGAACAATTGCTTGACGAATAAAGAGTGATGGTATTTATAAGATGTTTATGTTTGGACTTTTAGTTAATGAACAATCTTCGTTGGCGAAGTCAATGGCTACTAATTATGTTAATTTAAAATCTCGTTTCCATAAACGACATTGGAAATTGGTGAGCGAATCACTGGACTTTAATCATAATTATAATTATTATGATAATAAGATAACTATTTTAAGTTAAATAAAAATCATGTATAACTGTCTTGTTTAATTATTTTAGTAATGAAAAAAATACTATCTCTAATTATGAAAATAAATAATGATTATATAGATAATTTAAAATCTTATATTTTCTAGGTAAAGTACTCGTCTTGGAACTTGCGGAAAATGTAATAGATATCGACGATGAAATGGCAATTGGTGATCCCGACTTCAAAATCCGAGATAGTCTGCTTTATTTTATTTTTTTTTCCGCATTAATGCTCTTGGAAAATACATGAATCTGTCTCTTTTTCTCCAGTTATAGGCTACATTGCAGAGTAGACACACCTCTCTAGCTTTGGATATCAACTAGTCTAAGAGAAAGAAAACTGAATTAAAAAAAAAAGGAAAGAAAGCAAAAGGAAACCACTCTATCTTTTCCATGAATTCCTGGCAATTTAGATTCCAGTATAACCCGGATATAAGATACCCTGATATAAGAGAAACCCGGATATAAGAGTTATTTTCTCTGGTCCCAAATTAGAGCCTGTGGTCAGTCAGTTAAGTGCCATACGTGATACACGCTTGGGCGATCATGTCTCGAAAGAGACATGCCTGACTGGGCAGAAGATTATCCCACAGTAGGTTGCCATTGCTTTCTGCGGTAGACTGGTTGCCAGCCAAGGCTATAGAACCCAATCTGTCCTGTTATTTAACCCATAACCGGAAGGAAGAGATGGATTAATACATTTCCCAAGGGTATTTGCGCGTAAGTGAATGCAAGGAATTCAACTGGAATTCAAACTCGGTTCCCCGATTTCTCGTTCCGAGCCGATATCCACTGCGCCACAACGCACATCCAAGCGTTGTGGTAATGTATATAAAATAGACCAAACCCTGATATAAGAGACCCTCTGTCCGGTCCCGGTAACTCTCTTATATCAGGGTTACACTGTATAAAATGAATCTGCGAAAATCGCCTATGCTCTGAAGAGAGGTTATAGATAAAAACGTCTACGTCAGGTGAGAAATCAATTATTAGATCATAGCTGGTGATAACGACAGGAAATGGGCGATCATGGCTCTCCACAACTTCTTATCCTTCGTAGCTCTAAACAAGATTTTCCTCTCACTATCCTTGCAAGTTCGTGTTTGTCATCCGTTTATACGAACTCGTTAGATAAGCTATTCTGTGTTTCCCTCGGTCAGTCTTGCCCATGTGAATATCGAATTCCCCAAACCTTCTTTCATAGGGATGTGTCCGAAAACAGTCAATTGTCTTTATCTGATTCTAAGTGTACTTAAGATTTTTCTTAAAACTTCCTCGTTGCTTACATGTTCTGTCCTTGGCATTCTCAGCATTATTTTGTAAGACGACATTTTTCTGCCTCTTGAAGTCTCCTCTTCTTCTGTGAGGAAATTATCCAGCAGTCTCTGCGATAATGGAAGATTAATATTACATAGCAGTTTCACACTGTTTTTTTTTTTTTGGTTTCTAACGTTTTTTTTTAATTTTTCTTAAAAACGTTGTTTAACGTTGTCTGTAAAACCTTTAAATATATATAATGTCTAAAACGTTTGTGAAAAATCATTGGCAATAACCGATGTCTACAATTGTACTTAGGCAACAAAGGGGCACTCTCAGAATATTTAATCCATTTAAAATCATACATATATATATAATTTTAAAATTTATATATATATATATATATATATATACTCAAATATTTTATAAACTGACATAAAAAATTTAACTTTTCACGGCATCCTTTTTCTCTCCCCCACATCTACCCTCTTAACTCATTCTTCTATTCATCGTTGACTTGCTTTCTATTGGTTAACCTAGTTCAACCCTTTGAATTCCACAATTCATGGCTTCTGCTCCGACGAACTTAGGTCACTGCTGCCCCCTCCACAAGAATTTACTCGTGCAAACAGACTGGCAACAAGGTCCCATCCTTTTACAGTTAGATCAACCAAATGCAGGCGACAATTCTATTTCACTAGCTTCTTTTCTCGCACTTTCCGCTTGTGGAACTCCCTTCCGTATACTTGCTTTCCTGATGGCGACAACCCACAGAAATTTAAATGCAATGCCAATTCCCATCTCTTATCCACTTGACTCTAGTCTTTTCTACATCACCCGTGTATCTTGTTCTTTTCCATTCTCTCTACCTTCGCAACTGTCTTCATTTCTGTGTTCCCATACTTTCTCTACCCCCTGTAACTGGTTCGTCATTCTCTTTACTCTCCTTCTGTCTAAAACTTTAATTCTCTAATGTAGCCCCCTGTGCATCAGTGGCGGTACCGCCTTGCTTGGGGTGAAACGATAAAAAAATATAGTAAAATTACCAACAATACATTTTATAGCAGAATGACCGACAATATATCTTATCTGTAGTTGAAGCCATAAAATTGTGATCAAAATATTTAGCATTAAATAATCTATAGAGATGCTGATATATCGCTCAACAAAATCAACCAACCAAGTTTAATTAGTTGCCTCTTTCGTATTTGATAGATATTTACCTATTTTAGAAGCCTGTGCTAGTGTCTAAGCAAGAGGGCAAGTTTTCGAATGCTGATTTTCTAAGCAGGCATACTCCGTCTTCTCGAAAGATTGGCATAATACAGTCTTCCTATCTCCTTTCCTTTACCTTGTTATGTTTAACAAACAGCTAGGTGTCTACCGTGGGGCAACAACTGACATTATTTTATAATCTAATAACATAACGAATTCTCGCTCAAATGATCTCATATTTTAACAGAATGTGTAAAAACTAAGTTGACTGTGCGAATTTATCTCAATGAAAATCTACCAGTATGATGGATCGGACGTGACAGTAATAAGGATGATGTTTCCTCGGTTGGACTATGTAAAAAGACAGGTCTATATTACCTCTCTTCCTACAAGCTTAGATTAACTTAAGCAAAAGAAATAACTGAGACACTGGAGAACGTTACGTAAGACATGCTACTGCGTGTTTGGCAGGAGCTGGACTACCAATTTGACTTGTGTAGTGTCACAGGAGTTTGTATATTTAACAATTATGAAGCTTTGTGAAATCGGTGATAAAATCTACATCTCTTTGAATAACTTGCCCGAATTTTGATAAATCGCCCGGTTCACACTCCTCCCATGTCTATTGAACAGGTTAAGAGGCTCATCCCTTGTTCCCTGTTTAGGATGTGGTTTCCGGTTTTCTCTTTTCCAATCTTCTCATTTTTTTTTTCAATTGGAGTAGATAGATCTATCTATCGCCCGGTTCACACTTCTCCCATGTCTATTGAACAGGTTAAGAGGCTTATCCCTTGTTCCCTGTTTAGGATGTGGTTTCCGGCTTTCTGTTTCCAATCTTTTCACTATTACGTAGCCCCCTGCACATTAGTGGCGTTACCGCCTTGCTCTGTGTGATACGAGTAAAAAAAAAAATATATATTTTATTGTTTAACCTGAAGTCTATTTAATTTCGTTTGCCTGACAAACGCAGTTACTCAGATATTCACATTTTAAATGATGCCAAGTTTTGTTTTTTGGAGGGGGCTGTATATTCAAGAATTTGTTTTAATAAATTTTAGCTGAGAAGGTCTCTTCATTGATTTATTTTTATTGTAGTTTTCTAATTTTCGATTAAGCTGTTTCACTCGGAGCAAATTTGTTGATAAATTGTCCGAAGCTCTGATTTTAACATTTTTGTTCAAGTTCTTTCGACTATCTCAATCATTATAAAAATTAAACGCTGTTTTTATCTTAAATTTAAATTTTATTAGCTACATCGTGTCAACTCAATCATCAGGTGTTGAGTAGAGTCTTTGAAGATTGTGTTCTGTCTGAAACTCGTTTTATCTAATACTAGCAGTATAGCCCGGTGTTGCTCGGGTGTGATGAAAGCTTTACAACTAATCCATGGTCCTGGAGCTCAGACTCTTTGGACATTGGCACGAAAGACTAAAAAGCAATAGTTGTTTCCAGTTAAAACGAAACCGTAGACTGAAAGAAAAATGAATGGATGTAAGTCAAATTTTGATTTCCTGGTATCGATATCAAATAAGTTTTTTTTCGTCGTAAACTGAATTTTGAAGGCTTAATAAGTCATCTGAGTAAATGGTATCATGGCTGAGACTAAGAACTACAATTATACCTACTTAGAGCCAAACCCGAAGCAAAAACTAAAATAAAAGGGCTGAAAAAAATACAGACATACAGGCAGATAAACAGACGCACACACAAACATCTTGCCGTATATATATATATATATATATATATATATATATATATATATATATATATTATCGATTTTCTACACTATTGTAAGAACTGCAACCTTGAAACTTCTGAATATCGTTTCTTATGTCTTTGTATATGAGTGTATCAAATTTGATTAAAATCGGACTACTCCGTCTATAACCCAATTTTTTCGATTATCGATTTTCGATATTTATCGAGGGTACCTCGACAAAAACCTAGCTAAGAATACTTGCAGACGTTTATAGTACAACTGCGTAAATTTTCAAGAATATCGGTTCAGCCGTTTCGGAGTCTATAGGTAACGGACACGCACACAGACACACACACAGACAAAGTTTCATTTATAAATAAGTTTAGATATATGTATCTATACTTATCGGCTGACCTTCCTAATTTTAATATTTAAAAGTTAAAAGCACTACATGTTCTTTATCTTTTATTTAAATGTGTATTGATCACTTTTTAATACTACTGTTTACAAGTATAATTTGACTCTAACCAATAACTGTTTAATAATTATGGACAATTCTAAAAAAAAAAAAAGAACAAGAATCTGTAAATCATTCTATGACCTCTGCCCTCTGTGCCTGAATGAAAAGCTGCCTATTATAAAGTTTTCTAAAAATAAAGTACAACTAAATCATAGAAATGAATTGACAGTATTAAGTCAACACCGAAAAATATTTCTCTTTAAAATGTAATTATAATGTTCTTTTATAACTTAAGCTCTGGTATTACTTTTATATTTTACATTTTATATTTTATTATTATTATTATTATTATTATTATTATTATTATTATTATTATTATTATTATTATTATTAAATTTATTAAATTTATTATTATCATTATATTATATTATTATATTTATTATTATATCATTATATGAAATTTATTATTATATTAAATTTATATTTTATATTTTATATTTTATTATTATTTTATATTATTATTATTATTATTATTATTTATTATATTATATTAAATTTATTATTATATTATTATATAATATTATTATATTTATTATTATATTATTATATTATATTATTATATGAAATTTATTATTATATTAAATTTATATTTTATATTTTATTATTATTTTATATTATTATTATCTATTATATTATATTAAATTTATTATTATATTATTACATTATATTATTATATTTATTATTATATTATTATATTATATTATTATATGAAATTTATTATTATATTAAATTTATATTTTATATTTTACATTTTATTATTATTTTATATTATTATTATTATTATTTATTATATTATATTAAATTTATTATTATATTATTACATTATATTATTATATTTATTATTATATTATTATATTATATTATTATATTTATTATTATATTATTATATAATATTATTATATTTATTATTATATTATTATATTATATTATTATTATGAAATTTATTATTATATTAAATTTATATTTTATATTTTATTATTATTTTATTTTATTATTATTATTATTATTATTATTATTTATTATATTATATTAAATTTATTATTATATTATTATTATAATATTATTATTATTTATTATTATTATTATTATTATTATTATTATTATTATAAATTTAAATTTATTATTATTAAATTTAAATTTATTTTATTTTATATTTTATAACTTAAGCTCTGATATTACTTAAAAATTATTTTATTAAAATTAATGACTCGCACAATATTTATTTGCTTTTCATTAGTATACCATAATTATTTAATTCTAATTTTAACCTAAAAAGTCCCTTTAACTGATAAAGTAGTACAAAATTGAATTTTAAAAAACCTAAAATCAAACCTCCTGTCAAAAATTATTGTCTACTCATTTGAATAATGTATCTTCCTAGTATGTATCTTATCCAAACAAAACAAAACAAAAAGTTTCATGTTTAATGTCAATTAGCTACTATGTTCTCCAAATGTTCAACTCCATAATTCAACATAATTCTCACTTTTGATTGAGTAATACTGACAAACACATAGTCATATTGTTTAACTTTCTCCAATCACCCCTACTTAATTTTCTGAATAACCATGAATTCATCTTATATTTTCTAAAATAAATCATTTTCGACATTTATTTTTAAAATATCACCTGAAAAAGAACAATATTGTTCTGAAACATGAACATTTTTGTATAGTGATATAATGCTTTTATAAATCATTGTAATAACAAAAAAAAGTATGTATAATGATTTGTTTGAACATTATTGTTGATCAAAACTCGTATTTATGTAGGTATTCTGTTTTTAATCAAACAGTATTATATATTTATTTCTACCAGCCTGATTATTTACAATAAATTTTTGTTACGAAAATATGCGTCATTCGGCAGGATTTGAACCTGCGACCCCTATCCACATAGAGGAAGCCACCATATGATCTGGCGCGTCTTAGACCTCTCGACCATGAATGACTCTCCGTCTAAACGAAGTCAAATTAAGCCTATAACACAATTTTCGAATTCATCGTAATAACCATATCTGCTCTGAAATGTATCGTAATGTCAACAAACGTAAACATATTACGGAAATCAACGAAGATTAACGAAACTGGTTATAAACATGACTGACTGGGCAGAAGAGTTTCCTGCAGTAGGTTGCCATTACTTTCTGCGGTAGACTTGTTGTCAGCCATGGCTATAGATCCTAATCTGTTCTGCTATTTAACCCATAGCTGGAGAAAGAAACGACGGATTCGTACCTTTCCCAAGGTTATTTTCACGTATGTGAATGCAACAAATTCAACTGTAATTCGAACTCGGCTCGCCAATTCCTCGTTCTGAACACACTTGTACAGAACCAACCACCCTTTTCGCATATTCTGTTAAAGTACTTCATAAATATTTAAATGGTTGTACATGTTTTATTTGGTATCTCCACTTTGTAATTTTTATGTTTTGCTCTTCTGCTTGCTACTAACCATACATTTTGTCTTCTTGCAACTGATGGTTAGTTCTTTCTTCTCCTTTTCTTTCACTGTCTAAGAGTTCTTGTAGTACTTTTCTGTGTCCGCTATCAACACTGTGTCATCTTGTAATCTGATGTTGTTAAGATTGTGGCAACCAATAATGAATTCTGGTATTTTTCAGAATCACCTCACTGCATGAGTTGCATAAGTGCGGTGATAAATAAATTAAAAAAAACAAAAAAAAACACCCCCCTTCCTATTTTTGTACATTTGCTGAATTCATTTTGCATGCGTAGGTGGTTTTCTGTCAGTATAGCTGTTAACAATCAAAAGGCATTTTCTAATAAAAACTTTACGTTATAGAGAAAAGTTTGCACATTTATTTTTATACATAAACATGATAAATAAATTGAACGATTGATAAAAGTTTTTTTAAAAATTCAAATGACTGCAGAAAATCATCTGAATTTAATTGATTTTTAAAACAGAAAAATATGGTGTTCTATTGATATAAAAAAATCCACCATTAATGTTTCTTTTTTTATCTATATTGCTTTAAGATCATTTTTATATATTCTCCACTTCTAAAATTATTGGAAATCGGGAATGTAGCTTTTAAGGGTGAAGAGAGTCAAAGAGTTGAGAAAGGAAGGGAACAGATATAATTAGGAAAAAGGGAAAGAGTGGACATAGGGGAAAAACATAGTCGATGTAGAAAGAGGTGGCATAAGATTAACGTTGATGTGAAGTCAGGTTTAAATGATTCAGTAAAGCTATAGTACATCTTTACTCTCACCCTCTCACTGTTACTTTTATCTAAGTGCATTATATATATATATATATATATATATATATATATATATGAAATGAATTGTTTGAACATTATTTTTTATCGATACTCGTATTTAAGTAGATATTCTGTTTGTTTTTTTTGTTTTTTAATTAAACAGTGTTATATAATTATTTCTACCGGCCTGATTATTTACGATAAATTGTTATTACGAAAATGTGTGCCATTCGGCAGGATTCGATTTAAACTGGTGGAATTCGAGAACATTGCTACTTTATGGCGGATCTTAGTGTTACATAGTCTCTTTTCCAACGGAAACAATTTTTCTCAAACAAAATGCTGGGACCATGGTGTCTGGACAAACGATGAATAATGACGAACGACTGGACGAACACTGCAGTAACCACGGTGTCGAATGATGACAGAAATTAAACTTCATAAATTCGGCGGCCTTCACGGCAACCGCTACGATGATTATTCTCAAAACTTCTGAGGCGACTCTTAAAACTTTCAACTCAAATCATAAATGCTTTTCGTCGGGGACCACTCAACCCGACTTGTCCGCCAAAATCAGTTTCATAATCATCTTCTTTGTACTTTCGTCGTCCCCGTTAGCAACAATAAATACAATCTGCAACAAACGCCTCCGTCTAAAACAATAGGACCAGACACAAATGTAAATAAAATATATTTTATTTTTCCTTTTTCATACAAAGACATCTTCGGTGACATACCATGGGTTAGGGGATTGTTTGGTCAAAGCTGTCAGCACCTTCCATCGGGAAGATTCGATCTTACTCAACCGTACGCTTTGACGGTTGTGTCCAGACTCCTCTAATTCAAAATTAAAATTACTACTCAAAATTTCAAATTTCGGCTTAACGTCACTTCCGTGTCATTGACAGCTATCTTGCGGTTCAAACAGTAGGACAGTAGTTGGCATTTGACCTCTGTAGACGAAAAGTCTAAATCCGAAAATGTTTTCCCTTTTGCGCACCTGGCTAACCTTTTTCAACAAAGTACATTTCACTCAAATTTCAAAATACCTGTCATCAAGTGCAAATACACTTCACTGTCAAAAAATTCATGTTGCTTAAAAATATTGTCTAACGAATATTTAACATTAGCGTTAAGGGTCTAAACTGGTACAACTCAGTTTATTATAATGTAGGTTTATTATAGCGAATCTTAGTACTAAAAGTCTAAAGTTGTGAAACTCAGAAATGTAGATTTTTTTAATCTTAGCGCTAAAAGTTTAAACTGATGGAAATCGGAAATGTAGCATTTTTACGGCGGATCTGAGCACTAAATGTATAGACTGGTTTAACTCGGTAAAATAGCTATTTTATGGAAGATCTTAGCACAAAATATCTAACCTTGTAGCGTTCACACTCCACCCACATCTATTGCACAAATGAAGAGACTCATCCCTTGTTTCCTGTTTAGGATGCGGTTTCCGGTTTTCTCTTTTCCAATCTTTGCAGTCTTTTCTTTTTTTCTTTTTTTCTTTTTCAATTGGAGTAGATAGACTAAACTATCGCTCGGTTCACTCACACTCCAACCACATCTATTGAACAGGTGAAGAGGCTCATCCCTTGTTTCCTGTTTTCTCTTTTCCAATCTTTGCACTCTTTTCTTTTTTTCTTTTTTTTTCAATTGGAGTAGATAGACTAAACTATCGCCCGGTTCACACTCCACCCACATCTGAAGAGGCTCATCCCTTATTTCCTGTTTAGGATGTGGTTTCCGGCTTTCTCTTTTCCATTCTTTTTACCCTTACGTAGCCCCCCTGCGCATCAGTGGCGTTATCGCCTTGCTTGGGCTGATATGATTAAAAACAAAACAAAAAAAAAAAAAAAATCAGAAATGTAGGTTTATTATGGCGGATTTTAGCCCTAAGATTCTAAAGTGGTGAAACTCGGAAATATTCATTTGATGGAGTATATTAGCATTAAAATTATAAATTAGTAGAACTTGGTGATGTAGGTTTATTATGACGGACCTTCATACTACATTCCCAAATAGCTGGAAATCGGGAATGCATGTTGTTTTTTTTGCGGTGGCTCTACATGGCCGTATCTGACTACCGGGCACACCGGGCACATCGGGCACACCGGGCACGGGTCCGAGCCGATCCGTGCAATCATAGTGAAAATCCGGGCAAGGAAAATCAAACTAAACAATTCACGAAGAAAGAAAGAAAGAAAGAAAGAAAGAAAGAAAGAAAAACGAAGAAAACATCCGAATGAACGCAGTAAAAATCTGTTTGCTTATTTATTAATTTTGGGAGAAAAGACTGGTTATACAGCAGAAAGTCCGAACCCGATTTCCTGCTTTCGTTCACGTTCTGTGCATAATTTCCACTGGAATAGCCGAAAAAAATCCGCAAAAATCATAGTTTCTGGAAACGGATGACACTGATGACGTCATCACATTGTCAACTAATAAATCCGGGCAATTTTCTCTGTGCCCGGTGTTTTTTTTTGTTTTTTTTTTAGCATCAGCTACGGTCTTGGCTCTGAAAATTAAAAGTATAAACACGGGGAAATCGTTAATGTAGCTATTTTATGGCCGATCTTAGGACGTCTAAACTGGTGAAACTCTGGAATGTAACTGTTTTTATGATGGGTCTTAGCACTAAATGTTTAAACTGGTAGAACTCGGGAATGTTGCTATTTTATGGCCGATCTTAGCATTAAATGCGTAAACTAGTCAACTCATGAATGTAACTATTTTACGGCGGACCTTGTCACTAAAGATTGAAACAGCTGGGACTTGGAAATGTAGGTGTTTTATGTCGGATCTCAGCACTAAATATCTAAACTGCTGTAATTCGGGAATAAAAGTTTATTATGGCGGATTTTTGCACTAAATGCCCGAACTGATGGAACTCGGGAATGTAGCTATTTTGTTGCGAATCTTAGCACTACATGTCTAAACTGGTGGAACTCTGGAATGCAGGTTTTATGGCGGATTTTACCACTGAAGGTCTTAATTGGTAGCAATCGAGAATGTAGGTACTTATCTTAGCACTAAATGTCTAAACTGGTGAATCTCAGGAATGTGACTTTTTAATGGCGGATTTTAGCACTAAATGTCAAAGCTGGTGGAACTTGGGTATGTAGATATTCCATGGTGGATCTTAGCACTGAAATTCTAAATTGGTGGAACTCTGGAATGTAGATTCTTTTGGCGAATCTTTGTACTAAATTCCTAAACAGGAATATAGATATTTTCTGGCGGATCTAAACTGGTGGACATCGGGAATGTGGTTTTTTAATGGTGAATCTTAGCACTAAATATTTAAACAGGAAGAAGTCGGTAATCTTGGTTTTTTTGTGTGGCAAATCTTAGTACTAAATGTTTAAACTGGTGGAACTAGATAATGTAGCTGTTTTATGGGGTATTTTAGCACTAAGTGGATGTGCGTTGTGGTGCAGTGGATATCGGCTCGGAACGAGAAATCGGGAAGCAGAGTTCGAATTCCAGTCGTATTCCTTGCATTCACTTACGCGTAAATACCATTGGGAAAGGTATTAATCCGTCTCTTCCCTCCAGTTATGGGTTAAATAATAGGACAGATTGGGTTCTGTAGCCTTGGTCGGCAACCAGTCTACCGCAGAAAGCAATGGCAACCTACTGCGGGATAATCTTCTGCCCAGTCAGTCATGTCTCTTTCGAGACAGGATCGCCCAAGCGTGTATCACGTATGGCACTTAATTGACTGACTGAATATATACAATATATGATGCCTACTAGTGCGTATTATAGACTGTTTTCTATACAACGCATGTAGAAAGATATTACGGTTAGTGTCTCAATATACAGTTGAGTGGTGTGACCTTACGTATTTTTGGCATAGGTTATCGTATACTGTAGCCTATCTTCATTTATTAGTAAACCTAAGTTTTGGGCCACTGGCATCCTACCGTATGTTTTGGGTCGACCTATAGAACAGGTATAGGCTCAGAATTTTGAGCTAAAAATCTTGAGGTCGGCTTGTACGCCACAATTATAATTTCCCAGTAATACTTTCCTCATCTTGGTTTTCTTTACTGTTAGTCACTATATCCGTGCGTAAATATTTAATGACTTTATCTCATCAAATCTTTATTATTATTATGATTTGAATGTAGCAGCTGTACTATCCTTGTGTAGATGTTTTGAAAACCAGTGAAGATACTACTGGTTGGTTCACAAGGACGGCAGGCAGATAATACTTTTCGAAGTCTGCTTCAGTTAGTTGCCATACGTGATAGACGCTTGGGTGATCATGTCTCTTTCGTCACACATATATTTAAAAAAATCATTGTTTTAATACACGTGTATTAATACTCACACACGCATATCCACATATATTAACTAACGTTACTGTCCAACATACATCTAAACAGACAAACGTTTCTATACAAACATACACGTACACATTACCATCCCAAATATTCCACGCACATACATTAAAAAATGATTGGCTATTTTAAAATATACGTGACACATAAGAACTAACCCCAAATCACAACGTACCAATATACTGAGTTTTTGTTGTATTTTAGTGTCGATAATGTGGTGGTAATATTTTACTAAATTTATAGCGGTTGTTAGCAGTACTTCAGTGACGTGCATTCCTTCTTTTTTATTTTAGTAACCCATTCTATAGCCTCATTTCTCTCTCTCTCTCTCTCTCTCTATATATATATATATATATATATATATATATATATATATCAGCACTCTGGAAGAATGGTAGACTTTGAAAAACAGTAGCTACTCTGGCATGTACGCATCGCTCATTCAGTAATGAATTAGAGCACTCTGGCTATTGGGCGTGTATAATGATAATATACACGCTAAAAAAGTCTGCCTTCTTCTACCGAGCGCCCATAGCCCAGAGGTAGAATCGCTGACTGACGCCAATTCGGCTGGGTTTCAATCCTGGGTTAAAAGCAATCGGAGTCTAACCGTACTGATGAGCTGTGATACAGCGAAACAGATCTACCTGCGGATGACTATATATATATATTTTTTAACCTAAACAATTTTGCTCCTTTAACAAATATAGTATTATAAAAACTAAATTTAAAAAAACTAAAATCTGACCTGCTGTCAATAACTAATGCTTACATATTTGAATAATATATGTTCCTAGTACGTATCTTCCCCAGGCAAATAAAAAGTGTCATTTTATCATGACATAAGCAACAATTTCCTTCATGCGACCTAAATGTTCAACTTTATAGTTCAACCTAATTCTCATTTTTGACTGAGTAATACAGACACACCCATAATCATATTGTTTAATTTCCTCCAACTACCCCTTCTGAAATTTCTGAATAACCATGAATTCATTTTATATTTTATAAAATAAGTATTTTTTTGCCATTTGTTTTAAAAAAATATCACCTGCAGAACAATAAAGTTCTGAAACATGAATATATATATATATATATAGTCATTTTTTTATTATATATAAATATATATATATATATATATATGTGTGTGTGTGTGTGTGTGTGTGTGTGTGTGTGTGTGTGTGTGTGTGTGTGTGTGTGTGTGTGTGTATTATTTTTGTAAATCGCCTGAAGAGATTAAATGGTTGAAACTTGGGTTGAGTAATAACTCGTTATGAATATATATATATATATATATGCTTCAGGTGACAGATAATATGTATATTTATTAACATATTTTATCTGAATTTACATATAAATAAATAAATAAATAAATAGAGTTGCGTGAAATAATAAATATACATATGAGAGTGAACGCATGTAAAGTATTATTATGCAAGTGTTAATAAAACAGTGCTCAATGTAGTATGAACAGAGCTATTTTATATGTAAAATATATGTATTGTCCTACATCGATGGCACGACTCGGACTTTCATGCGTTATGCAATCATCAGGTGCATTTTTCGAAAGAGAGATAAAAGTAACGAAAGAAAAAAAACTAATGAAAAAAAAGAAAAAAGGATTTTGAGGAGGAGAGGAGATTCTAAGTTATTAAAAGAAAGAAAGAAAGAAAGAAAGAAAGAAAGAAAGAATTTGAGAAAAAGAAGAAATTAAACGTAAGTAAAATAAATAAATAAATAAATAAATAAACAAAGTAAGTAAGAAAATGAATTTGAGAAGATGAGATTCAAAATGATTAAAGGAAAGAATAAAAAAGGAAAGAATATGCGAAGAAGGGAAGATTGAAAATGAGGAAACGAAAGAAATAAAGAAACAGAGAAAATTTGAGAAGATCAGATTCAAAGAGAGTCAATGAAAGAAAAAATAAATAAAGAAAGAAAAATAATTAAAGAAGAAGATGAGATTCAAAGTGATTAAAACAAAGAACAAAGGGAAGTAAAGGATTTGCGAAGAAGAGAAGATTTCAAGTGAGCAAAAGAAAGAGAAATAAAGAAGAAAAATTAGAAATGAAGAGGAGATTCAATGTGGTTTAAAGAAAGAAAGAAAGAATTTGAGAAAAAGATTCAATGGAAGTAAAATAAATAACTAAAAAGCATGTGAGAAGAGAAGAATGAAAGTGAGTAAACGAAAGAAAAAAGAATGAAGAAAAAGATTTGGAAAGAAGAAGAGATGCAAAGCAAATAAAAGAAAGAAAGAAATACAGAAAGAAAAATCGATTTGAGAGGAAGAACAGATTCAGAGTGAGTAAAAGAAAGAAAGAAAGAAAGAAAGAAAAGGATTTGAGGCGAAGAACACATTCAGAAAGAAAGAAAGAAAAAAGAAAGAAAGAAAGGAAGAAAGGAAGAAAGAAAGAAAGAAAGAAAAGGATTTGAGGCGAAGAACACATTCAGAAAGAAAGACAGAAAGAAAGAAAGAAAGAAAGAAAGAAAGAAAGAAAGAAAGAAAAGAGGAAAGAAAAAGATTTGAGGCGAAGAGGGGATTTAACGCCAGTAAAATAAAAAAGATAGAAAAAGAAAAAGATTTGAGAAGATGAAATTCGAATTGAGTAAAATAAACAACCTACAAAGCCAGAAAGAAAGCTGCAAAATTGAAAATAATAAAAAAAGAAACTAATACGAACTTGAAAGAAAATGTAAATGAATCAATTAAAATAAATATAAAATATATGAATGGCTAGATAATTCGTTATGTGCATAAAAGCAGAAGAATTTTTTTGTAATTAGATAGAATGAATGAAAAAAAAAAAATAAAAAGAAAGACAAAAGAAGAAAAAGAAATTCTCAAATTCTTCAGTATTCAAAAAATGGCAAAGATAATTTACGCAAGCACTAACACTAACAGTAACTAGAATTGAACGGAATAAATAAATAAATAAATAAATAAATAAAAATAAATAAACAACTAATATCGGACAAGGAAAAGAAATGAATAAATAATGAATTAATGGAAGAAAGAATTAAAGAAAAAAATGAGATAAGGCGTGAGAATGGACAAATAAGATAAAATAAATAAATAAATAAAAGAAAGAAGGAAAGAAAGAAAGAAAGAAAAACAAATATGAGACATGGAGAGAGAATGGGCAAATAAATGAAAGAAAAAATACCCCAGAGACTGCAAATATTTGACAAGAAGAAAGAATAGCTGAAATAATAAATGTACTTCTCCTAAAAAACGAAAGCAAAGCAAATGTGAGTCAAGGAGAAAGAGTGGATAAATAAAAGAAAGAAAGAAAGAAAGAAAGAAAGAAAGAAAGAAATATCAAAAAGCAGAAAGAATGGACAAATAAAAATTAAATAAAGAACAACAAATATCAGACAATGAGAAAGAAAGAAAGAAAGAAAGAAAGAAAGAAAGAAAGAAAGAAAGAAAAAGAAAGAAAGAAAGAAATAGATGCCGGCATTTTAAGAATGAAATAAAAACGTGTTTTGTGTTAAGCAAACACTGTCTCATTCTCTTAACATGATTGGTATACGATGAATTGCGTCATCAAGGGCAAGGGTTACATTCTCCAACAAAATAATTCCTCTTCCAGAATTTGTTTTTAAAGTCTTCCCTTGCTCTGCTTCTACCTTGTTTTCTTCACCTCCTCCTTAAATCCCCCTTTATCATCAATCTTCACCACTTTCCGTTCCCCCACCTCCTTCTCTCTTAAAAAGCACTCAAGCGACTCCTGTAAAGGTTGTGTGATTAAAGCTATTGATCGTATTAATAACATTTGACCAATCAGAACTTTTTTGTTTGTCGCCGCCCACTCTTCCTCTCCCTACAACCATTCTGCTTCCCCGTGCTTTACCATGTAATTCGGAATTATTTTAATAATACTGATTGTTCCTTTCGGCTTTCCCTTCTTCTCTTCTTCTCCTTGCCCCCCCCCCCCCCCAACACGCCTTTTTTCCCCCACTGTTGGTACTTTGATGTCCACCGCCTGTATGGGAACCACGACATCTTGTTACTTGCTTGAGCCTATGTAACGTGCTCCTTGGCCGGAGGCCTGTAAGCGTTCCGTCTATGTGGAGTAGATTAGGGAGTGAGAAAAGGGAGGATGGATGATTTAGAGGAGAAGACAGGAATCAGTGGGAGAGGGGGTAGGCAAAACACAGGTAAAGAAGAGAGATAGAAGGTAAAAAAAAAAATATGGGAGTTAAGATTAAAGACTCACGCGAGAAAAAGAAAAGAAGAGAAGAGACTACACTACAGAAACTATTGATACCGATGGAGACTGATAGAAGCTAGCTAGCTAGCTAGCTAGCTAGCTAGCTAGATAGATAGATATAAGCTGACTGAAATAGATAGATAGATAGATAGATAGATAGATAGATAGATAGATATGAGCTGACTGAAATAGATAGATAGATAGATAGATAGATAGATAGATAGATAGATATAAGCTGACTGAAATAGATAGATAGATAGATAGATAGATAGATAGATAGATAGATAGATAGATAGATAGATAGATAGGATATGAACAGACAGAGAGATAGCTAGATAGTAAGTAGTGAACAGACTGAGACAGATAAGAACAGTTTGAAATAGAGATACCCCTACTTTTTTGCTGAAGACAGCATTCCATGATGAAAAAAAAACCCCAAACAAACATAATAAAAACAAAATTTTAGCGTTAAAATTTTTGTTATTAAAAGGAAAGAACAAAGCAATACTTCTATCATTTTATTAAATTTTGAAATATGTTCTAGCACGTTTGAAATTTGGTTTAAAAATCTTTTTTTTAATGTCAGCGGTCGACATAATATTTACGATTAGTGTTTTTGCGAGAAAACTGATTTGGAAATTCTTGTGATAATCAAATTCAAATAATTGTCGGAACTTAATCAAACTTTCAAGACTTATTCACAAATGAATTAAATTATTTTTAACATTTTTGATTTTTAGAAAATCTTGATAAATTTTTTTTTTTACATATGTTATCACCCCGCTACTTAATTTCATGAAATTAAATTTTCATTCGAATTTTTTTATTTGTTAGAAACAGGGCTTTTTGAAAAAATAAAATCATCAATTTTTTTTAAAAACTACTACTCATTTCCCGAAAATCTGCCCCGAATTGTAAAATAAAAAATGCAATAAAAACATGACATTATTTAATCAGAAAAGCTTTTAATTACTTTTATAAACAAGATTTATTACGACACTATTGTCTTAAGAAAAAGAAATCGATAAATAATGAATTTTTACAAAAATTTTCATTTTTTTTTTTAGAATTTTAATTATAATGAGTTATAATATATAACTTTTAAAAAACTCTACATTACTTTCATCTGGCTAGATGACTGAAAAGCTTAATACAAATAATTTTACACCAAGATTTTTTTTAAAAAAGTGAATTTTTTTATGTATATAAAATATTATATCACGTGCATATTTTTTTAAAGTATGGACGACCATACACGACATCACCAAAAAATAAGAGCGATGAGTATAGTAAATTTAATGTCAACATTTCTGAATTTAGATTATGAAGAATATTTTCCAATAGTTTTAAGATTACTGAGTACTTAAAATTTACATAAAAAGGGAATCACTCGACATTTTCTTAAATTATGTTTTAACAGATGAAGTTTCCGTAGAACAACAATAAAACTGTCAACACCTTTATCAGCACTTGTTACGTGATTGACGAACAATGACAAGTACGCAATTGCCGTTTGTCTTAAAATACATTTCTCTGTTATTTTAAAATTAAAGTATATGATATTTTTGTCAAATAAGATTAATTATACATTAAAATCAGACTAAACTATCGCCCGGTTCACACTCCACCCACGTCTATTGAACAGGTGAAGAGGCTCATCACTTGTTCCCTGTTTAAGATGTGGTTTCCGGTTTTCTCTTTTCCAATCGTTTCACCCCTTTTTCTTTCTTTTTTTTTAAATTGGAGTAGACAGACTAAACTATCGCCCGGTTCACGCTCCACCTAAGTCTATTGAACAGGTGAAGAGGCTCATCCCTTGTTCCCTGTTTAGGATGTGGTTTCCGGTTTTCTCTTTTCCAATCTCTTCACTCTTACGTAGCCCCCTGCACATCAGTGGCGTTACCGCCTTGCTCGGGGTGATATGATAAAAAAAAAATCAGCTAATATTCCTCAAATAAAGTTTAAGAAAAGTATATTTCATTTTTGGAAGATAATTACGTTGGGATGAAAGACTAAAAAAGCCGATAATCGGCTATTAAAAAAAATAATAATAAAAATATCAATTCCAATCAATATAATTATAATTTCTGTTTGAAATACACCAGTGTATTTTGCTTACTGGAAACATTAAATTTAATCTTTCAGCTTTCAACTAAAGATCCAAGAAAGCTTCAAGAATGCTTTTTCATTTTTTAAAATTAATTTTAAACCTTAGGTATTTAAAATTAGTGACGGTCAGTCAGTCAGTTAAGTGCCATACGTGATATAGGTTGCCATTACTTTCTGCGGTAGTTATAGAACCCAATCTGTCCTGCTGTTTAACCCACAGCTGGGTTAATGACGGTACCTAGTTCTAATTGTATAAGTTTTTTTTGTAATACTGTAAATATAAAATTATTCTTTTAAATGAAAAATCTAATAGTGTTTTTTTTTTTTTGTTATAAATTCTTTTGAAAAAAATGTATAAATTCACTTTCATTATGTTTAGTTTTTATTAACATAAAATATTGCCAAAGAGTGAAGGTAGTGAAAAAAAAGAAGTGGTGTTATGAGAAAAACTGTCCGTTTGACTTGGTGGGAACCTTTGTCTATGTTTGCCACAATATTTTTTAACTACAAAATAAATAAACGTTGCAAACCCATTTTCAAAATATGTGAAACAGTTTTGTTGAATCTAATACTTAATGACTTTAAAAAATAATTCTTGGAAAACATACTGAGTTTGTATTTTATTTTCTTTTTTCTTTTTGCGTACCAACGATAAAATATTCAATGTCTGTATAATTGAAAATTGCACAATATTACGAAGGAATCATATCCCCAGCAGGTTGCTTGACGTTTTCGAGTAGATAAGGGTGAAGGTCATATGAGTGAGAGTCGCGCAAGGCGGAAGAGAAGAGGATATCGGGAAGGGGGTTAAATTCCAGCAAAATGCTTTTTCGACAGATTAATTACGGAACTCTACTCTTTCGTCATCGTCTTGCAATATAAGAAAAATAGGAAAAAAAACAGAGAAAAAGATAAAGGGAGAGAAAAAAGAAAAAAAGAAACGTGATAGTAAAAAAAGAAAAAGAAAAGAGAGAGAATAAAGAGAGGAGCATGCAAACGATTTTATTAATGAATAAAACTTCATTAAAATTTGATTCTAATTATCGACAATTCAGGACCGTTAAACACAGCACTTAGGCTGCACGCAAACAGATTTGCTAAGGTAAATAAAAACAAAATTCAATTGAGATTTATTGACCACATTGAGTGTGGAAAAGAAAATAAGATGACAATAAAATAAAATAAAATAAAAATAAATAAGTGAAATAAAAATAAAAAATAAACAAAAATAAAAGCGAAAGATAATTGTCGTCTATGACTATGAGGGAAGAAACGCGTTGAATGAAATTTTCAAATTGTCGAGCAAAATGCAATAGCCTCTAGCATCACGTAGTTGACATAAATTGAAATAATTAAAAGACACGTCCATGTATCTATATATCAACATATGCGTATGCGTATGCGCACACACACACACACACACACACACACACACACACACACATACATACATACATACATATATATATATATATATATATATATATATATATATATATATATATTCATTTTTGGTCATAATTCAGTTAGACCAGTACTTAGTTGTATTAAAAAGTATTCAATACATTTATATTGTAGAGCTTTTTAATATCTTTTTTATTTGGAAATAAGTTATTTCCGAAATCTAGGTTTCAACCTTTCGATATCTTCATGCGATTTATAATTACTGATTTTCTAACGTTTTTCGAACATACAAGCAGGGAATTTACAAATTTTTCAAGAGTACAAACAGAGATTGTATATATATATTTGAACAAATTATTAGTCGTACAAAACTAGTAAATTACATGACATTTTTACTAAAAAATAAAAAAAATAAATAAATCAATAAATAAATAAAGTTTTCGTCCCAGGGCTGACTAAGTTTATTTTCTGGGAATAGTAAACATGTATATTAAAAGATGATTAATGGGAGCGAGAAAAAAATGCAAGGAAAACTAGAGTCCAATGCCATTTAAATCCAGCAAGCAATCTCTCTGTTTGCAGAGAGAAGGCTTGCAGGATTTCATGTACAGTGATGATATAAAGAGTGGGACCGTGATAGAATAGTGAAAATGTCCAAACTTAATCCACATACACAATTTCTGCTAGTTATAACATGTTGTGTAATGGGCGACCCGGATGTATTAACAAGTTGGCTACTACTGGCAGCAGTATTAAGAATTCTAGAAGGTGTATGTTGTTTAATTCTAAAATCCAAAGGCTGAGACGTCCTCCCTATGTAGTAGTGTCCACAAAGTTCAAATTTGTAAATTACAGAATTAACATGAGGGGGGATGGAAGAAAGAATTGGATGGACAGTTTTATAAAAGTATGCGGCTCAACCCTGAAAAGATTATTGATGATATCACGAATAAAAGAATCCAAAACCTTCAAAGGATATCTATTTTTAGAAAGTGTCATCTTAAAATTCGTTTCACCGCAAACGAAGGAAACGGAACAGATCTTAAAAGCTCTGTAAGTCAAAATCTTAATTAAAGTAATTTAACGTTGTCGGGTACAAAAAGAGTCCCAACGTGTATATAGTCCCGAAAAAGTAGCCTTCCTAAATACAGAAGTCAAAAACTCATCACCGTTCCTATGGACAAGAACATCCAAAAAGGAAAGGCAACAGTTAGACTCCTTTTCTACGGTAAACTTAAGGGAAGAATGGACAGAGTTTAATGATGTGAGAAATGTCAGCTTCACCCTCGTTATTAAAGAGGCAAAAAGTATCATCCACATAAAGGTGATACATCAGAGAACAATCAATTCGAGAAAATAATAAAACCTTGTGAAAACCGAAAAAAATATTAGCAAGGAAAGGACCCATAGGCGAACCCATCGCTACACCAACAATCTGCCGATAAATAATATTATTAAAACTAAATTTGACAGATGAGATGGCAAACTTCATAGATCAACAAATACACTCTCAGGAAAATTCGGAGGAGACAATGAGGAACGATATAAAATATCACAACACATCTCAATTGTCTCGGACAGACGGACACAAGTAAACAAGGAACATATGTCAAAAGAACGCATGAACTCACTACTGGAGGAGAAATTACATATAGATTCCATAAAAGAAAAGGCATCATTAATACAATAAGTGCTATAGTGCAACAACACAGGTTGTAGCACTGTCGAGAGCCAACTAGCAATTTTGTACTGGGAGGACCCAACCATAGAAAGGATGGGTTGTAATAGGACACCATATTTATGAATTTTCGGTAGCCCATACAAACGGGGACGAATAGACCGAGCGGGCCTAATCAACTTAGAAATTTCAGAAGAGAGTAAACCACTCTTGACCCACTTGAACAATTTCCTTTGAAACTTGGCTTCAATAGAAGCAGTGCAATCGTGAGTCTCAACTGGATCTAATTTTAAGAATTTAGTTGTTTATTTAGGTATATAGTCCATCTTTGATACATAATCAGAATAGTCCAGTAGCAACACCAGCACCTTTATAAGGTTTAGTAATAACCAGATTATAATTGTTCTTTAAAATTTTAATAACCCGTCGGTGCTGTTCTCCCCATTTAGACTCAGAAAAAGAAACTGAAGAACTAGGAAAATAATGGGCATAATAATAATAATATATATATATATATATATATATATATATATATATATATATATATATATATATCTATATATATATATATATAAGAAAAAATAAGGCACACACGTTATTTCATGGTGAATCGGAAGTTATAGGCCTATTTCAGACGAACCATCATCAGCTTCCGTCTTCATTTTACAAAGGATTTTACAAATAAAGACGAAAGCTGATGATGGTCCGCCTGAAATAGGCCTATAACTTCCGATTTACCATGAAATAACGTGTGTGCCTTAATTTTTCTTATATTTGCTCTATATGTATTTATATACATATATATTTAGAGCTCTCTTAGAGAGTTATCCTACCACTGTATGTACAGGATACTCCTTTGGATTCTCCTATACCCACACTGCGTGCTGATATATATATATATATATATATATATATATATATATATATATATACTAGCAGTATAGCCCGGCGTTGCTCGGGTGTAATGAAAGCTTTAATTCATGGTCCTGGAGCTCAGAATCTTTGGACGTTGGTACGAAAGACTAAAAAGCAATAGTTGTTTCCAGTTAAAGCGAAACCGTAGACTGAAAGAAAAATTAATGGATGCAAATCAAATTTTGATTTCCAGGTATCGATATCAAATAAGTTTTTTCGTCGTAAACTGAATTTTTAAGGTTAAATAAGTCCTCTGAGTAAATGGTGTCATGGCTGAGACTAAGAATTACAATTATACCTACTTAGAACCAAACCCGAAGCAAAAACTAAAATAAAAGGGCTGAAAAAAATACAGATATAAAGGCAGATAAAGCAGCACACACACAAACATCTTGCCTTTTATATATATATATATAAATTTTTTTCGTAATAAAAATTTATCGTAAATAATCAGGCCGGTAGAAATAAATATATAATACTGTTTCATTAAAAACAGAATATCTATTTAAATACGAGTATCGATAAAAAATAATGTTCAAACAATTCATTTCAAATTGTCGGTTGCTTATAACCAAGTTTCGTTAAAATTCGTTGATTTCCGTAACATGTTTACATTTGTTGACATTACGATACATTTCAGAGCAGATATGTTTGTTTACGATAGATCGAAAATTGTGTTATATAGACTTGATAAAAACCTCGTTTAGACTGGAGGCTATTCGTGGTCTAAGACGTTACCAGATCAAATGGTAGCTTCCCCTATATAGATAGGGGTCGCAGGTTCGAATCCTGCCGAATGGCACACATTTTCGTAATAAAAATTTATCGTAAATAATCAGGCCGGTAGAAATCAATATATAATACTGTTTCATTAAAAACAGAATATCTACTTAAATACGAGTATCGATAAAAAATAATGTTCAAACAATTTATATATATATATATATATATTATCGATTTTCTGCACTATTGTAAGAACTGCAACCTTGAAACTTCTGAATTTCGTTTCTTATGTCTTTGTCTATGAGTGTATCAAATTTGATTAAAATCGGACCACTCCTTCTATAACCCGATTTTTTCGATTATCGATTTTCGATATTTATCGGGAGTACCTCGACACAAAACCTAGCTAAGAACACCCGCAGACGCTTATAGTCCAACTGTGTAAAATTTCAAGGAAATCGGTCCAGTCGTTTCGGAGTCTATAGGTAACGGGCACACACATACACATACACACACACACACACACACACACACACACACACACACACACACACACTTAAAGTTCCATTTATAAGTAAGTTTAAATATAGTAAATAATAAGCAAATAATAAACAAATTAATAAAGCACGAATGCACACATAAACACAAGTAAACGTAAAAATAACGACGAGTAACAAATAATCAATAATAAATAGTTAGTAACCAAACAAACGGCACTATAAACTGGCCACAAAATTGCATTCCGATCCACAAATACTTTCACCCAATATTCCCTAGAATAATTCGAAACATAATCGTTATTGTCGACATAAATAACCGTTAGAATCATACAATAGATCTATCCGCAATGCATGATTGACCAGTATATATAAATAGTCCGGTCAATACACAAAGCACATAGCCTGATTATTGCATTCACGCATAAAACAAACTCTCGTCGCTTGGTGCTGATCTCGATATCCACTGAAATATTTACACACGAACTAATCCTGATATATTTGCAGAAGACCATTTCTTCACTTGATAATTTTGTTGTGTCAGAATTTTATTATTTCCATCATTTATACCTGGGCTATCAGTCTGCTATGGACCAGTAAGCCATCCTTAGTGAGTGCACTGCCTAAGTATACAAATATGTTAACCACCTCCAGCCTGGATTTGTGAATGTTGGGCTCTATGTTAAGCAGCCCAAGTGGAGGCTTTAGCATGGCTTTTGTCGTTTTCAGACGTTGGTTAGCCCAAAAGCAATACAAGTCCCCGAGAAATGGTTCATTATTACTTGCATGTCATCTTTGACAAACATTTTATACAGAGGAACACAGTGTTCAATGCATTTCTCTTGCAATTGATGAGCTGAAAAATTCATGACCATGCTTCCTCGTTCAGAGCTAAATTCGCTCTGACTTTCTGAGAAAGTCAGAACGAATGACATATTCATTTTACGAAGTGGTGATGCAGAATTTTCGAAAAAAAACTTTTCCAACTGCTTCAAGTAAGCTTATTCCTTGGTAGTTACTACAATCTGATTTTGATCCTCTTTGGGGTGCAGTGGATAATAGGAGAGTCGAGTTCGAATTCTTTGAATTCGTTGCATTCACTTACGCGTAAATAGCCTTGGGAAAAGTTTTAATCCATCGCTTCTCCCTTCAGCTATGGTTTAAATAACAGGATATAGACGTTGGTTAGTTCCTGTGACTTGACCCAAAGAGTTGTGAGTTCAATACCAGGCTACAGCAGTGGTGAACTTGCAAGGTTAGAGGGAGATAACTCATGACTTCTAAAAGAGAACTATGCAAGGGATGAGAATAATATACCCTAGTGATTGTAATAAAGAATTCGGTTCAAAATTCCTTACTTCAAGAAGGCCAGAGCGTACAACGGCCGAAACGTCTTACAAATGGTAACAAAGATGAGGACAATAGTCCGAATAATGTAAATACTGTAGCGTAACATTGTTCGATCATTCTTAGATGCACCAAGCTACTTCCGGTGTGCTTTATTTCTGGTTTCTAGAAGCTTTGCTCATTTCGGGATCATTTTCATGAAACCAATCGCGATTCTTACGCCCAACATAACCAATAACCTCAGCACTTGCTTCGTATACATTGGTCTTTAACTGATCCCATGTCAAATCAAAATTGGTTCTCTCAAAGACTTCTTGAAGTTCTTCTTTCACTTTGGGATCCTTCAGCCTAGAAACATTCACACGCTTACCGCCGAAAGTAACTTTACGCCTAACCCGAAGTTTTAGTTTCGCTCTCTGCATCATATGTGGTGCAGTGGATATCGGCTTGGAACGAGAAGTCGGGCAGCCGAGTTCTAATTCCAGTTGAATTCCTTGCATTCATTTACACGCAAATACCCTACAGTTATGGGTTAAATAACAGAAGAAATTGGGTTCTATAGCATTGGCAAGCAACCACTCTACCGCAGAAAGTAATGGCAACCTACTGCGGGATAATCTTCTTCCCAGTCAGTCATGTCTATTTCGAGACACGATCGCCTAAGCGTGTATCACGTATGGCACTTAACTGACTGACTCAGCATCATATGCCCTGTACCACAGTCAGCACCCCACATAGCTTTAACCGAGCAAATATTTTGGGTATCACGTTTATGTGACCATGTGACCTGGAAGGTATCTAGGTTACTTTATTGATTTCTTTTTGATTAAAGAAAGAGTTGCAAATAAACAAGATCAAACTGAGTTTATACTTCAAGAAGAAGACCACCTTCGAATCCCAGGTGTTTGATCCTGGCCTATTCTAGCATTTAAGTCTCCGAGCAGTAGGATTTTATCATCTACAGCAATCTTTGTCAATAGACCTCATGTTTTGATAAAAGGCAAGAATCACTCCCTCGCTGCTTGTAAATGTGGAAGCATAGACGGAAATAATAATCATGTAACGATTTTTTGGAAGAGGAAATCTTAGTTTTTTTTTTAAACGTATCACCCCAAGCAAGGCAGTAACGCCACTGATGTGCAGGGGGCTACGTAATAGTGAGAAGATTGGTAAAGAGAAAGCCGGAAACCACATCCTAAACAGGGAACAAGGGATGAGCCTCTTAACCTGTTCAATAGACGTGGGTGGAGTGTGAACCGGGCGATAGATAGATCTATCTACTCCAATTGAAAAAAAGTGAAAAGATTGGTAAAGAGAAAGCCGGAAACCATATCCTAAACAGGGAACAAGGGATGAGCCTCTTAACCTGATCAATAGACGTGGGTGGAGTGTGAACCAGGCGATAGATAGATCTATCTACTGAAAAAAAAGTGAGAAGATTGGTAAAGAGTTGCATAGTTTTATCGCTAAAGCCTTAAAGCCCAGGTTTTGTGGCAAAGCTAATGTCCCCATCAGGCCTTTCTTCCTGTAGTTTACCGTTCCAGAAGAAAATATAACCAGACCCTATTTCAGAAAATATAACCAGACCCTATTTCAGAAAATATAACCAGACCCTATTTCAGAAAATATAACCAGACCCTGTTTCAGAAAATATAACCAGACCCTGTTTCAGTTAAAAGATTTTCATCATTTGGTCGAATGTCAGAGTGCAGCGCTTCTTTTATGTGCCGTGTGTTCCTTCAGGAAGTAGGTGATCATGGCTCTCTACACAAACTTTACTTTCGGATAATAACAGTAACATCTACATACAAACTAACGGTGTCAGTATGCGAAAACCATTAGGTCCTACTTTCTCGAATTTTTACATGTCGTATATCGAAAACAAAGTGTTTAGAACAACCGACAAACAGGAGATTTACGTCGACGACATTTTTGTCTTAATAAAAAAAAAAAAAATATGGACGAAATCGCGAATCTAAAATTAAATTTTGAAAATAACTCCTCACTAAAATTCACTTATGAACTCATGGACAATCACAAAATCTCGTTTTTTGACGTCAATATAGAGTTAAAAACCAACGAATTCAACATTTATCTGTATAAAGACCCCACCAGTAAGAACTCTTGTCTTCTTAATGATAATAGTCAATGTCTAGAAAGATAATAAATAGAAGTAATAATGAACTTCTTAAATAGAGCACATCAAAACTGCTCCTCTTCCCAAAGAGTATTTTTGAGCTAACCGAAACATAAAACAAACATTAGTTAAGAATAGTTTTCCTAACTACATCATTGATAAACAAATAAAATTATTCTTACAAAGAAAAAAAAAATGATTCTAGCATTAAAAATAACACACAAAAAAACATTAACATATTTTATTGCAGCCGAATGCACGTTGATTATAAACAGGGCGAATTTTCTATACGAAAAATTATTAAACACCATATTTCTGCCTTAATTACTCAAAAACATGTAAAATTTATAATATATTATGGAAAGTGGAAGACAGCAAACCTTGCTGTTTCTAATAATAATAACCCTATCAAGTCTAAACTTGCAATTACTAATATAGTGTATTAATTTTAACGTTTCAATGCCACCTATTTAGTAATAATAGTGCAATAAAAACATTTATTAACCCATAACTTACAAGAACCCTTAAGAAAACTTAAAGTTGAAAAAACAAAAATAGTATTTAAATCACGATATCAAAGGCACCTCGCTATAAGAGAGGCACTATATATCAAACAATTTTCTCCTACCATCAATCTTACACTATTTAACAGTGGAAATGAATGTTGAAACTTAAAAAAAAAAACAGACAGACGCTTACACTATGTCCGCCGCGAACATCACCTAACAGCTTTAGAGAACCCTCCTTTAATATATATATATATATATATATATAATTTGGAAATGAGTTATTTTCGTAACTTAGGTTTCAACGTTTCGGTATCTTCATGTGATTTATAATCATATATATACATAACAAATTGATGAAGCAGCTAATATTCTCTAACCAAGGGTAATTTCAGATTGTTTTAAAATTGAACATTACAAATAATTATTTTTGCTGTCGTAAATATAGAAGCAAAATAATTCAGTAAAAAATGTAAATTCATGCAATCTAGGTTCGCCACTGAGAATGATGTCCCAACATAATCTTCCTATAATATGTTTTTTGGAGTCGTATTAAGCCAAACTTAGTAAATATCAATAAGAGTCTGTTTAATTATTTAAATAGTTTTCACATTAGTGGTTAGGTTCGAGACCCAAATAAATCCAGTATTTTGAATCCTGATTTTTAAAGCTGACAGATCTTTTTTTAATCATTTAAAACACATGGCCAAGTGGATATAGGCATATTTTTAATCATTAATTAGTCTAACTAAAAAAACACAAAAACAATCTGACATATTTTAATACATTTTGTTCATGTTACTTTAAAAATGTATAATATTTAAAATAGCAACTTTGTCTCCGAATAATAGGTACGCATTTTTATATTTAATATCCTCTTCCAATCTGAAGGCAAAGCGCTACAATTTCCTTAATGCTATTTTCGACGATTGTATCCAATCATTTTTTAAAATTTGAAATCGAAATATGTAAACGCAGACCAAGCGATAAAAATATGTACCCTCGAATAGATGAAATGAAAGCGAGGCTTTCAACTGACGACGACGCTCTCTCTTTATTCGAAACACAAAACCGGGCTGAGCCTCCTTGAACGCTTTCAGAACAAGCCCAAAAGCGGATCCGGAAGAGGTACTCAGCGCCGACGCAGAAGAAGCCAATGGCCTCCAGAGTTCACAAAAGGCAGCATAAACGTGTGACCCTGATTGCTAGTCAGCGACAATGGAGCAGTGAACCGCGACAATCTATAATATGTGTCCGGTGCAGATGAGTCGGTTTGTAACTAATTATCTAGTGAATTTCCTGTGCGTAATGTCTTTACGTTCTCGCTTTCGAGTGGAATCTAAATTACTTTGGCACTGCACGTTTACGAGTGTTGTGATCTGCTAGTTACAACGATCGCGTGGTTGGCGCTGTGCCGTCCAGGTGTTTCTTTTGAAGGTTCTCATTTAGCAGTAATAAAACCGGCTCAGTGCACGCAGCTTGTAACTGGTCGTAAACGATTCGTAAAATAGTTGCTAATCGCGACAGATGCTCTTATATGCTAATATCTTGTAGTTGCATGCTTCTCTGACTGTGCTTTTACAAGCATTAATTTGTGCGAACGAGTTCGTTAATGTCTCCTTTGTTCAGACACGCATCATTAGCATGAAACTATCTACAACGTTTTTATTTATACATAAAAGTGTCGGGAATTTTAGGAGAGTGGAAAAGAATAGCGTAAATTGAAGTGCCAAAAAGACAGCTACCTGATGATATGTAACCTTTCTTTTCAACTGAAACGCTGAATTCGTTGCGAGTACATCATTTTCTGTGTGATGTGTCCCTTCAGGACGTAGACGATCATGGCCTTCTACATCTTCCTCTCCCTTGTAACTCCCCTTCTCTTGCTAATCCTCCCAAACCCTTGTCTGCAATTCATTTGTTCAAGAACATAAATCTAGAATATAAATGTATAGAAACTAGAATAGTCACAAAATGGGGGACCAGTTCATCTATTGATTATAATATAAAACTGATCCCACACTTTATATCGACATTATAATTTCTTATTTGTTTATAATATTCTGATTAGGTATGAATCCACCTCTTCTCAATACTGATTAGTTATTTATAACTCTTCTTCTATGTGCCGTGTCCCTTCAAGACGTAGGCAATCATGGCCTTCCACTTCTTACCCCTTGTAGCTTTTAACACCCTTCTCTTGCTACCTTTTACAAACCCTGCTCTGCCATCCATTTGCGTAAGCCAATAAAGTTAGAATATAAATGTATAAAAAGTAACATGGCCACAAAGTGAGGGATCAGTTTATATATTGATTATAATATTGAATTGATTCCCCACTTTATATCCAAAGTATAATTTCATATTTATTTATCAAATTCTGATAAAGTATGAATACACCTCTTCTTAATACTGATTAGTTATTTATAACTATTCTTCTTCTATGTGGCGTGCCCCTTCAAGTCGTAGGCGATCATGGCCTTACACATCTCTCTATCCCTTGTAGCTTCTCCACACACCTTCTCCTGTTACTCCTCTCAGACCCTGCTCCGCCATATATCTGCTCAAGTTCATCAAGTATGTCACGCGTTGCTTTCCCCTGTCTCCTTCTCCTTATCCGTTCCGTGTGTATCTGATTCTCTTAGCCCTCTTTCTTCATTACATGTCTCAGAAACTTCAACTCTCTTTCCCTGGTGTTGAGTATCAGTTTCCTTTTCGTGTCTATCCTTTCCAAAACCTCGTCGTTGCTCACGTATTCTGTCCATGGTATTCTCAGCATCCTTCTGTAGAACCATATTTCGGTTGCTTCCAATCTTTCCCTAATCTTTGATGAGATTATCGAACATTTGCTGCCATATCGAAGAGTGATATAGAAAAGTTTCACAGCTGTCTTCCCTGGGCGTGCTTGTTGAATGCGACTGCAAAGAATTTAGTGTGGTCTGCAGCAGGTCCCATACATGATCAATGGGAATTAAAACTGTTGGGTGCTGGATGCTAAAAGAACACTTGAAAATCAGTTAAGTGTCCCTGGAACAAGTTTCATTTTTACCTGCATACAATAGGTGGTTGTCTTATCTGGCTAGACCAGTAGCCAGATCTGTGGATACTAATTATTTTATAACCATTTCACCCTAAGCAAGGTAGGACCGCCACTGATGCGCAGTGGGGTACAATGAGAGAGAGAAAAAAGGCACAGTAGAAAAGGCTGTTACATGTAACGATTTCGATGGTAAAAGTATGGGACCTTGATGACAATCTAGTAGCACGCGTAAATAGTTGTGGTCGAGGCACTAGTAAAAGAAGCTTGTCAGAACAGTAACCATGAAAATACTTGTAGAAAAGACAGAGGAAAGCCACATCATGTCGGTGAGAAAGTGACAGAATGTGGGCTGCCAATTCAGGATCGATTACATTGCAGACATTCCTTTGGATTTTCAAAATCCAAAGGAATATATGCAAAATGAATAGTAGGAGCCCATATGTAAAGACGCTTTCTATTGTTCAATAGAACAATAGAACATAATCTCTATTTAACTCCTTGCGGATCAAAGGAATTAAATAGAGATTATGTTCTCTCATACAAAAGTCTCGTCTTATCTATTTAACTACTAATTTATTTTACATACTACTTTCTAAAAGTCTCAATGCATTTCAGTGAAATTTTGTGGGAGGTGAGTCATGGACTAAGGAAAATTTGATTGAATTTTTTAACATGTGTACAAATTTATTGTGCGTTGTGGTGCAGTGGATATCAACTCGGAACGATAAATAGGGGAGGCGAGTTCGAATTCCAGTTGAACATCTTGCATTCACTTACGCACAAATACTCTTGGGAAAGGTATTAATCCGTTTCTTCCCTCCAGTTATGGATTAAATAATAGGACAGATTGAGTTCTACAGTTTGGTCGGCAACCAGTCTAACGCAGAAATCTGCTGCGGGATAATCTTCTGCCCAGTCAGTCATATCTCTTTCGAGACATGATCGCCCAAGCGTGTATCACGTATGGCACTTAACTGACGAATTTATTATTATTATTATTATTATTATTATTATTATTATTATTCTCGATTAAGTATTATTCCATATACGAGTTCCACCAGTTCTAACCTCCAAGATTAAAACTGGCATAGCGAGTTCTAACCTTCACTGTTAGAACCCGCTATGCCACATACACACTTTAGCGAACTGCGTTCATTTCCATCGTATTCCTTTGGTGAGGTTTGAATTCCACTCAAGCTTTAACAGTTTGATCAACCAAATGCAGGCGACAGTTCTATTCCATCAGCTTCTTTTCTCGCGCTTCCCGCCTGTGGAACTCCCTTCCATATACTTGCTTTCCTGACGGCTATAACCTCCAGGAATTTAAATGCAAAGTCAATTCCCATCTCTTATCAACTTAACTCCAGTCCTTTCTACATCACCCCGTGTGTTTTTTTTTCCTTTCTCTCTACCTTCGAAACTCTCTTCACTCTTGTGTTCACATCCTTCTCTTGCCCTTTCTCTTTCACCCCCTGTAGCTGGTTCGTCATTGTCTTCACTCTTCTCCTGCTTAATACTTCAACTCTCTTATGTAACCCTCTGCACATCAGTGGTGTTAACGCTTTGCTTGGGGTGAAATGATTTAAAAAAAGCTTCTTCCCACGAACCGCTGTTTTGTGGAATCAACACCCAAGAGAATGCTTCCGATCACTACAATCTTAACCTGTTTAAACATAAGGTTCTCTTTCCCATATACTCCATACACTGTACCTCTTACTCTGTAACCCTTTACCTTGAGTGGCTCTTGAATCTTTTACAGAGTGAACACCAATGTAAAACAAAACAAGAAAAAAAAAAAAAACTAAACAGTATTATTTACACTGCCTATATTCGTACTATTGTCCTCATCTTTGTTGTTTTCATCACCATGTTTAGTTCGTTGTGCCCGCCGGTCTTAATCCCGGGTGTATTTGAGGGTGAGAACAACGGACGATACGTAATAATAACAACAACAAAGACGAGGATAATAGTCCGAATATGTTTAGTGGAAATATTGATAACTTCTCGTCTTAGAAATTAAAACAAAAATTAAGACAATATTATATCACTTGCTATTCGTATTAGCATTTTCATCTTGGTTGTTATACTTAAAACGTTTTGGCTGTTCTAATTTCCGACCACTTCAGATATCTCTAGTCGTACTCAGTAATCTTCCCAGAATTTTGATACGAACACCTTTACGAAACGAACACTTTACTCAAACCACGTGAATGTTTTCGTTTGTATATTTAAGGGAAATAGCTTATATTAGTTACTCAACATTTTTTTTTACCTTCATGTCGCTTGTCCGTTTCCTTTACTAAACCAATCTATATAAATTTACAACACTAACAGACTCAGCAACTGAACTAATAAATGCCAATGAATCAACGATTTAATCCATAGGGCCATGTGTCCCTTTAGTAATTAAATTAATATATAGGTCCGAATAGCAAGACATAGCAGGTGCACTTGGAATGATAAAAAATGGAACAAAACAACACATTGAAAGAATCCCTGGAAACCCCAGCTTAAGAGATATACAAAAAATTGTCTTATTAAGTACAGCCCACACACTAAGGAAAACTTTATCTATGTAATGCTGGGGATGATAGGGAAGATAGAAAAACATGAAATGGAGCCATAACAACACGCCACTACCTGCCTTAGGTCTCCCCGCAGACTTGGTTGGTAGTGAGACCAAAGCAGAAATCGAAATATGATGAAAAATGACATAATAATAATAATAGAACAATCCAAGCTAATCGCCCAGATTTCGTGATCACAGGCCACAAGAGCAGAATCTGCTTTCTCATTGACATGGAAGTCCCAGCAGAGTGTAATGTATCTTTGACGAGTTAAAAAATATATCAAAATACAAGGATTTCCAAGTGGGAATCTAAAAAAATGTGGCACTTGAGAACATCAATAATACGAGTTGTAGTTAGAGTCCTTGGATTCATTGAAAAAAGGTTCCGATAAATTCATTGAAGAGATGCCTGAGTTTGAGACAAAAAATTGTACATCGATAATTCGAGTTGTAGTTGAAGCCCTCGGATTCATTTGACAAATGTTCTGATAAATTCATTGAAGGCATGCCCGTCTTTGATACAAAAAAATGGTACATAAAAAAATTGAGTTGTAGTCGGAGCCCTCGGATTCACTGAAAAAAGGTTCCGATAAATTCATTGAAGAGATGTGTGCCCTTAATACAAAAAAATTGTACCCACAAGTATAGCTCATACATTATTTAGAGCTTTATCTATTTAAAATATACGTGATCTTAGACTTTTTTTTTCACAGAAAAAATTGTTCAGGGGAAAATGTCATGAAACCATTTCTGACCTTATGTCTCTGGTTGGGACTCTTAAGGAAATGTGTATACAAGAGAAATCAAAGATAATAATAATGATGATAATGATGATGATGCTTATTATATATTCTCAGTTAAAAAATCCGTCACAAATTTGGCTTATGGCCATATTGAAAAACATCACCGGTTCTCGTACGATCACAGGTTAAGCAACGTCAAGCCTGGTCAGTACCTGGTAAGAGGTTTTGTAAAATCTAATACTCAGTACCTAGATGGGTGACCGTTTGAGAATACCAGGTGCTGTAAGCTTGGATGTGCTAGTGGAGTAATGGATAATAGCCCGGAATTGTTTATCGGAGAGCCGAGATCAAATTCCAGCCGGGTTCGTTATATTCACTTACGTGTAAATAACCTTAAGAAAGGTATGAATTCACCTTTCTCTCTCCTCCCCAGCTACTTAGTAAGATTTACATCACTAATATCAATATTTTTCTCAAAACATTATTACAATTTTAAAATATTTTATGATTTCAAATAACCTGAAAATGTTTTTTTTTAAATAAATGATTCGATCTTTCATTAATTAAGACACTAGTCCTGAATATTAGGAGGAAAAGCAATACTTACACAGTTACCTCCCTTGAATTGTCAATCAGTTGTGTGCCATACGTGATACACGCTTTGGGCGATCATGTGACATGACTGACTGGGCAAAAGATTATCACGTAGAAAGTTGCCATTGCTTTCTGCGGTAGACTGGTTGCCAGCCAAGGCTAGAGAACCCAATGTGTCCTATAATTTAACCCATAACTGGAGGGAAGAGTCGGATTAATACCTTTCCCAAAGTGCGAAAGTGAATGCCATGAATTCAACTGGAATTCGAACTCAGCTGAATTGTATCTATCAATAAAAACGTTTTCATATAGCTTTTAATAACAATGGCGTTGGTAGATATGTATGTTCTAGTTTTGTAGCTGAATTTGCATTTTAGCCGATGTTTCACATTCTCTGAGTACTTACTAAAATTAGTCTATTTAGACACAAAGCCATGACAAAGACAATCGATCTAACCTCATAAGTTACTTCGATTGTCAATGTGCAATCTATATTTGTGGCCTAGTGATAGACATGGCCAAGGTATAGTTGTCTTGAATAAGTTTACAAATTGATCTAATGAGTTCGCTCTTCACAGGGTGCTCTTACAATATTAGCTTGCTAACCATTGCTCCACTAGATACTAAATATATAGATATATATTTCCAAGTGAATAAACCTTTAATCAGAAATGAAACAATATTTTGAGTGGAACATAGAAGAGAAGAGCTGCAGAGAAAAAGGGGGAAAATAGAAAAACAAAATTAACGTCGTGGCTCAACCCAGGTGCAACGACAACCACTCATATCATTCCTTCAGATATAACATCCATACCAGCATCCAATCTTGCAATGTCAGCCACTAGTACTGTTTCTCAGGATATAGCATACACACCAACTCTTGCTTCCAATCATCCAGTTTCAGCAGACATACCACCATTGCCTGCTACTACTGATGACATTTCTCTTCACTCTCCTCCTGCTTAAACATTTGCGCTCTTATGTAGCCCCATGCGCATCAGTGGTGGCACCGCCTTGCTTGGGGTAAAACGATTTTTAAAAAATTACAAAAGGAAATATCAAAATCTGTAACAGTAAAGGAGTTTGCATCCCCGGGAACAGATCCGAAGCTATGGAACATTGGGAGTTTGCATCCCAAGAGACAGATCCGAGGCTATGGAACATTAGGAGTTTGCATCCCAAGAGACAGATCCGAGGCTATGGAACATTGGAGTTTGCATCCCAAGAGACAGATCCGAGGCTATGGAACATTAGGGTTGCATCCCAAGAGACAGATCCGAGGCTATGGAACATTGGGAGTTTGCATCCCAAGAGACAGATCCGAGGCTATGGAACATTGGGAGTTTACATCCCAAGAGACAGATCCAGGCTAGCCTGGAACATTAGGAGGTTGCATCCCAAGAGACAGATCCGAGGCTATGGAACATTAGGAGGTTGCATCCCAAGAGACAGATCCGAGGCTATGGAACATTAGGGTTGCATCCCAGAGACAGATCCGAGGCTATGGAACATTGGGAGTTTGCATCCCAAGGGGCCAAATCCGAGGCTATGGAACATTAGGGAGTTTGCATCCCAAGAGACAGATCCGAGGCTATGGAACATTAAGGGTTTACATCCCAAGAGACAGATCCGAGGCTATGGAACATTAGGGTTTGCATCCCAAGGAGACAAATCAGAGCTGGAACATTAGGAGTTTGCATCCCAAGAGACAGATCCGAGGCTATGGAACGTTAGGAGTTTGCATCCCAAGAGACAGATCCGAGGCTATGGAACATTGGGAGTTTGCATCCCAAGAGACAGATCCGAGGCTATGGAACATTAGGTTGCATCCCAAGAGACAGATCCGGAGCTATGGAACATTAGGAGTTTGCATCCCCAAGAGACAGATCCGAAGACTGGAACATTAGGAAGTTGCATCCCAAGAGACAGATCCGAGGCTATGGAACATTAGGGTTGCATCCCAAGAGACAGATCCGAGGCTATGGAGACATTAGGAGTTTGCATCCCAAGAGACAGATCCGAGGCTATGGAACATTAGGAGTTCATCCCAAGAGAGACAGATCCGAGGCTATGGAACATTGGGAGTTTGCATCCCAAGAGACAGATCCGAGGGCTATGGAACATTAGGAGTTTGCATCCCAAGAGACAGATCCGAGGCTATGGAACATTGGGAAGTTGCATCCCAAGAGACAGATCCGAGGCTATGGAACATTAGGGTTGCATCCCAAGAGACAGATCCGAGGCTATGGAACATTAGGAGTTTGCATCCCAAGAGACAGATCCGAGGCTATGGAACATTAGGAGTTTGCATCCCAAGAGACAGATCCGAGGCTATGGAACATTAGGAGTTTGCATCCCAAGAGACAAATCCGAGGCTATGGAACATTAATGATGATAACACAATAGATTACTGGGTTCATTGTCGGCCCTCATCATGTCAAAATCATGATAGCAACCTTTGAAACTCACACAAAGTGTATAAAACAGCTGGAGTAAAGAATATGAAGGCAAAAATAAAGAATATGGACGTAAACGGTAAAATGGCGACTGTGTATGACGTGAATAGTTACTCTATTCACTATCCTAAGTTCGTTTGTATTACTTTGTATGTCCAAGAAAGAATGTCCTTTTGCTACATTGGGGTTCAACGACTGGAAGCATAACAATGTTATTGAAGAACATGAAAATGGAGAAGAACATCAAACGTGCATGACAGCAGATTTGATAAGGCACAAAAAAATTGGAAGGAGATATTTTTTATTACTTGAGCAACATCGCCTAGAGCAGGAATCTAAACTTATTTATAAATGGAACTGTGTGTGTGTGTGTGTGTGTGTGTGTGTGTGTCCATTACCTATAGAATCCGAAACGGCTGAACCGATTTTCTTGAAAATTTACACAGTTGTACTATAAGCGTCTGCGAGTGTTCTTAGCTAGGTTTGTGTCGAGGTACCCCCGATAAATATCAAAAATCGATAATCGAAAAAATCGGGTTATAGAAGGAGTGGTCCGATTTTAATCAAATTTGATACACTCATAGACAAAGACATAAGAAACGATATTCAGAAGTTTCAAGGTTGCAGTTCTTACAATAGTGCAGAAAATCGATAATATATATATATATATATATATATATATATATATATATATATATATATAAGGAAAGATGTTTGTGTGTGCGTCTGTTTATCTGCCTGTATGTCTGTATTTTTTTCAGCCCTTTTATTTTAGTTTTTGCTTCGGGTTTGGCTCTAAGTAGGTATAATTGTAGTTCTTAGTCTCAGCTATGATATCATTTACTCAGAGGATGTATTTAGCCTTCAAAATTCAGTTTACGACGAAAAAAACTTATTTGATATTGAGCAGTCATAAAATATGGAACAGAAATGTTATATAGAACAAGCATGAAATATGAAGCAGTCATAAAATATGGAACAGAAATGTTATATAGAACAAGCATGAAATATGAAGCAGTCATAAAATATGGAACAGAAATGTTATATAGAACAAGCATAAAATATGAAGCAGTCATAAAATATGGAACAGAAATGTTATATAGAACAAGCATGAAATATGAAGCAGTCATAAAATATGGAACAAAATGAACAAAAGGAATGAGCGTTACGATCCTGGAATTGTATGGAAAAAGACAAAAATGAGATTCTCTGAGAATCCAGAAACGTCGGCATGTGAAGATAAAAGAAAGCAGGTGTTTCTAGCAAATAGAAGATAATCCTTGTACGGTTAAACGAACATATGTAACGGGGAAAAAACAAATAAGGATTATGTATGATGATTTATCAGATTAAAAAGAGTGGAAGTAAATTCAATGATTTAACCTCGAATTTAGTGGGTCTGTTTGACGGTGAAGATAATTTCATATCTCCATCCAGAAATGATCGTCATTGAACGAGCCTATTTGAAAACTAACATTCTGAATACAAATTTTCAAGGTAGAATGTTTTTTTTTACGATTTACCAACCTCTTATGGGTTGTAAGAAGAAGAAGAAGAAGAAGAAGAAGAAGAAGAAGAAATACTTAAGGTTTAAAATGCATTTAAAAAATCCTCCTTAATGCTTTTATTTTAGTTTTAAATTCCAAACTAATAGAGTAAATTTAATATTTCCAATAAGGAAAATGCCTTGCTGTGTTTCAAACCAAATTTAAATTGCTTGGATTTTTTTTTTAAATCGCTAAAATAGGACATTACAAATTTGTCAATATAACATAATTCTCTTTATTAAAAAATCTTTTCAAAATAAAACATACTTTTCTGAAACTTTATTTGAGGAAGATTAACTGATTTAAAGTCTAGCTAACAAGAATTAAAACAAATATTACCTTTAATTTAAAATGTCACAGAAAAACATTTTTAACACGGAGATGGGTATTTTTATTAGGTGCTAACAAGTTTATTGATAACTTAATACTTAAAATTTTTTAAGTAAAGGGTACATAACTGTCAAAATTATCTAACGAATACAACGTGAACGCCTTTTTATATAATATTTAACTCCATGATAATCTTAAAATTTAGGAATATATTCTAAATAATATTTTATTAGATTTTATAGCCGTACTTACGAATACGCTTGTTGAAAAAATGTTATAAAATTACCAATAAATTTTAAGTTTACAATAATTATTTTCTGATAGTATCATCTATGGACGTCCTTATTTACAAAAATCGGCACATTTACAGACACATACAAAAATAATTCAAAATTCTTTTTCAAATACTAAGAGTCGCTGAATTGTAGTAAACTTTTCCATTTATGATTAGTAAATATAATTTTTAATTAATAAAAATCCTACCTAACCCTGCAAGTTAATACAGAATTAAAAAAATTAAAGCATTATGAGTTATTCTAATTAGTATTGTTTTGAATTTTTTTTTTTACTTAAAACAATTGTAGGTGGACCTGAAACAGACTACCACCACGTTCAATTTCGTTGTTTTTCATTATTATTATTATTTTTTTCTTTTTTACTTTTTTCAGCGCAGTCCTATCGATTACCCACTTAGCTTTACGATTGACAAAAAAAAAAAAAAAAAAAATTTTAAATCTCAATATTTAAAAATTTTCTGCGTGGATCAGTTTCTCATATAACATTATAGTAAATCGAACCTCCATTTTGAAACAAGTCGCCAGTACGACATTACCGCCACCTGTAAATTTGTTCATTATGAAAGTTTTTGGACTTTTTTCAGTGCAATATTATCTTTTACATCTTAAACTTTACGAATGACAAAAAAAAAAAAAAATTGCAAAAATTTCAATATTTAAACAATTTTAGAGGCGGGGGGGACCAGTTTCTCATACAACCTTATGGTGGATTGAAAATGGAGGATCGATTTACTTTAACGTCGTATGAGAAACTGACCGCCCCCAACAAATTCGTTTAAATATCGTATTTAAAAAAATTTTTTTTTTTGATAATCGGAAAGTTTAAGTAACAATCGATAGAACTGTGCTGAAAAAAGTAAAAAAGAAAAATAACGAAATTAACATAAACAAAACTACCCCAACGCGAGTGGTTGAAAATGGAGGTTCGATTTACTTTAACGTTGTATGAGAAACTGACCCCCCAATAAATTTGTTTAAATATTGTAATTTTTCAATGTCTCTTTTGATAATCGGAAAGTTTAAGTAACAATCGATAAAGACTCCGCTGAAAAAAGTAAAAACAAAGAAAAACAACGAAATTAAACGTGGTGGTACCCTGCTTCAGGTCCGCCCAATTGTGTCTATAATAGATCTTATTCATGAAAGCAATTAAAAGCCTTTCTAATTAAATAATTAGTTTTATTACATTATTTTATTTTACGATTCCGAACAGATTTTCCGTAACTGGGGTTCCTGTTCGTCAAAAACAATTTGATGACTTTAAAAAAAATTAACATTAAGTGCTACAAAAATTAATTTATCTAAATTTCATAAAATTAAATAGGAGTGTATGTATCGAAGGGTAATAGATGTAAAAAAAATATTTTACTTAGATTTTGTAAAAAAGAAACATTTTGCAAATAATTTCATTGATTTGTGAATAAGACCCAAAGGTTTCATTATAATCGGGTAATTATCTGATTTTTGCTATAATTTCCAAATTTCAACGGAAGAAAACGCTCAGATTTCACATACTAATTTACCCTGTGAAGAACAAACTCACTAGACCAGTTTGTTAACTTGTTCGAAGCAACCATCTTTAATAAACGAAGCAACTATACTTATTAAACGAAAGAAGTTTTCGAGGTTAACAATAATACAAGTACTACTATTTAACCTATAGCTGGGGGAGGGAGGTTATGGATACATAACTTTCCCAAATGGTATTTGGGCGTAAGTGAATGTAACGAACTCGGTTGGGCGTTTTCTCATTCCGAGCTACCATTACACCCCCGCACACCCACTCAAAATAGACAATCTATGTTTCTATCTTGGTCCGTTTATATATATACTTTAATTGGAGTAGATAATCTAAACTATCGCCCGGTTCACACTCCACCTCCGTCTATTGAACAGGTGTAGAGGCTCATCCCTTGTTCCTTGTTTAGGTTGTGGTTTCCGGTTTTCTCTCTTCTAGTCTTTTCACTCTTACGTAGCCCCTTGCACATCAGTGGCTTTACCGCCTTGCTGGGGGTGATATGATTAAAAAAAAAAATTCAGTACATTATCTATCTATCTATCTATCTATCTATGAACTCATTCTATCTATCTATCTATCTATCTATCTATCTATCTATCTATCTATCTAATTCTGTTCCTTCCCCCCTTCGGTCTTTTTCTTTTTACCGATCTCTTTCCTCTGTCTATCAGTCTGCCTGTCTGTTTATCTCTCTCTCTCTCTGTGTATATATATATATATATATATATATATATATATATATATATAATCGTATGTATTTAGAGAATTGCGATAGAAAATCAGGAACAGCCGAAAAGTGATTTTTTCTGCTCCAGTCAAATCAATTGCCTTGCAACCATATTTTTTCTAATTTAATGAATAATATCCAATAAAAAAGTGTTTGAAATGGATACACATTAAAAATTATTCCAAAATTGTAATTATAAAATCAAAGGAGAAAAAATACATCAAAATTCACCTCGACAATTTATTTTTCTTGCTGTTATTTTTACAGAACCTGAAAGCAAATCTCGCAACCGTTAATTGGTTGCTACTTTCATTTAATTGGATTCTTCTGAAAACAAGCGACGACTGCTTTTATTTTATTACTTTTTTGTAATTAATAGGTATAATTAAAAAGACTTTTTTTTAAACGTGAGATGGAAATATCATTTTTAGCTTCTTCCATTGGTTTTTTTTTTTTTTTTGGTATTTATAATTCATTTATTCGCTTTTTTTTTTCTCTTACGGTTCTTTCTTTTTTCTTCGCTCTTTTATTTTATGTACTACTCATTTCTTCCATTTGTCTAAATCTATCTATCTATCTATCTATCTATCTATCTATCTATCTATCTATCTATCTATCTATCTCTGATCTATCTATCTATCTATCTATCTATCTATCTATCTATCTATCTATCTATCTATCTATCTATCTATCTATCTCTGATTCTTATCTATCTATCTATCTATCTATCTATCTATCTATCTATCTCTGATTCTTATCTATCTATCTATCTATCTATCTATCTATCTATCTATCTATCTATCTATCTATCTATCTATCTATCTATGATTCTTATCTATCTATCTATCATCTATCTATCTATCTATCTATCTATCTATCTATCTATCTCTGATTCTTATCTATTCTTATCTATCTATCTATCTATCTATCTATCTATCTATCTATCTCTGATTCTTATCTATCTATCTATCTATCTATCTATCTATCTATCTCTCTTTCTTGATTCTTATCTATCTATCTATCTATCTATCTATCTATCTATCTATCTGATTCTTTCTATCTATCTATCTATCTATCTATCTATCTATCTATCTATCTATCTATCTATTCTTATCTCTGATTCTATCTATCTATCTATCTATCTATCTATCTATCTATTCTTATCTATCTATTCTTATCTATCTATCTATCTATCTATCTATCTATCTATCAGTCTGTTCATTATCTATCTATCTATCTATCTATCTATCTATCTATCTATCTATCTATGTGCTGCTTAACTTCGGTGATCGTTTTGCCGTGATGTGACTGTAATCTGCTCAGTCAGAGGAGAGAGATCAGCCGCCAGGTTCTGATCATCTAGATTGTTCGAAGGGCGCTCATAAACATTGTTATCGTCTGCATATATACATTCATTCATGACCTGACAATATTTTTAGAGAGATCGTTAATATAAAGTAGAAAGAGAATAAAATCGTGGAGAGAGCCTAGGGCAGAGGCTTGCTTCAGAGAACTGAACATTTATAGACCTTTATGATAGGACCTAGCTTGATAATTGCGAATATTTTCTCCAGTGATGCCATAACTTGAGAGTTTGTGTAGCACCCACCTCCGATGCCAAACTTTGTCAAAGGCCTTTGAGAAATCTAAGGCTATCGCTCTTGTGATGAATATATCAAGCGCATCAGTGATTTTATATGTAATGATAGTGAAGATATCAGCAGTGAACATAAAACAACAAAAGCTATACTGTTTGTCGCTCAGGATGGTGTTTCTGTTAAAATGATCAATAACTCAGAAAATTTGCTGATGACACTATGGAGGATGATGGAACAATATTGTGATGGAGATGAAAGCTTATTACAAATTATTTATAATAGAAGCAAGGACGGTTTGGCTTTATTGAGAATCGTGTTTGCTATTTTCAAAATTTCCGTTAACCAAGTTTTCAACTTTGGATTAGATTGCTTCAGCATAGCTACTTTTTGCATTTTCCAAAACTCTTGCACTTATTTCAGGCAATTCTGAATGCGGCAAGAGTTCTACTACAAGGTTCCCGCTGATAAAAGTGGTAGTAGTGGTAAACCACGGCAAATACAGGTCGAAGCAGGGGTGTTTATTCAGCCTTTGGTGATACATTTTGAATTTTCTATGCCAGAAAGAACATGCTCAGAAATTAGGGCGAATGTTCTGAAAGCTCTACTTTACACATATCTATCTATCTATCTATCTATCTATCTATCTAGCTAGCTAGCTAGCTAGCTAGCTATTGTTGATATCTCCTGACAAGTGGACAGAATGATTATAAAAAGGTTTGTCTACGAAAATCCAGAGTCGAGGTATAAATAGAGCACCAATCCGAGAAATCTTATTTGTTTATATACCCTGATTGAGCACTCTGAAAGAATTGGTAGACTTTGAAAAACAGTAGCTACTCTAGCATCTACGTATCGTGCATTCAGTAATGAATTAGAACACTCTCAGCTATTGGGCGTGTATAATGATAATATACACGCTAAAAAGTCTGCCTCCTTCTACGAGCGCCCATAGCTCAGAGGTAGAATCGCTGACTGACGCCAATTTGGTCGGGTTTCAATCCTGGGTAAAAAGCAATCGGATGTCTAGCCGTACTGATGAACAGTGATACAGCGAAACAGATCTGTCTGCGGATGACTATATGTATCGCGGCAGCAGATAATTTTCTTAATATATATGTATCTAAACTTATTTATAAATGGAACTTTGTCTGTCTGTGTGTGTGTCCGTTACCTATAGACTCCGAAACGCCTGAACCGATTTTCTTGAAAATTTACAAAGTTGCACTATAAACGTCTGCGAGTGTCCTTAGCTAGGTTTTGTGTCGAGGTACCCCCGATAAATATCGAAAATCGATAATCAAAAAAATCGGGTGATAGAAGGAGTGGTCCGATTTTAATCAAATTTGATACACTCATAGACAAAGACATAAGAAATGATATTCAGAAGTTTCAAGATTGCAGTTCTTACAGTAGTGCAGAAAATTTGATATCGATACCAGGAAATCAAAATTTGACTTACATCCATTCATTTTTCTTTCAGTTTACGGTTTCGCTTTAACTGGAAACAACTATTGCTTTTCAGTCTTTCGTGCCAACATCCAAAGTGTCTGAGCTCCAGGACCATGGATTAGTTTTAAAGCTTTCATTACACCCGAGCAACACCGGGCTATATTGCTAGTTGTTAAATAAAACAGACAATGAATGTTTTTTTATGTTTAATCATGAGCCGTTCTAAACATCGTGTTTTGACTTTAATTTCAGGTGAACATAAATTATGCCTCGAAAGAAACGTGATTAATTTGGCAGAAGATTTTCCCGTAGTAGGTTGCGAATACTTTATGCGGAAGACTGGTTGCCAACCAAGGCTACAGAATCCAATCTGTCCTGTTGAAGGGAGGAGAGACGGATTAATATTTGCATGTAAGTGAATGCAAGAAATTCTGCTGGATTTCGATCTCGGCTCTCCAATTTCTTGTTCCGAGCCGATGCCAACTGCACCACAAAATTGAAAACTGATTCTTCTTTGCTGTTTTTTTAGCATAGTTAAAAAAAAGAAATGGCCAGAATCCCCTACCTCATTTGCTGGTCCATCTGGGCTTTCTCGATTCGCTTGTCTTTGGCTCTTCTGTTTTGAAACCAAATTTTTATCTGCGTTTCCGTTAGATTCAGCATCTCGGCAAGTTCGAACCTTCTCGGCCGCGTGATGTACTCGGTTCGATTGTACTCCAATTCAAGTTTGAGCGTCTGTTCACTAGTGAATGTCGTTCTTTGGCGACGGGGGCGATTTTCTTTCCGTTTTCGTCTTTGGACTGGAAATAAATAAATGAATAAATATAACTGTTGCTAAACCTTAAAGAACACTAAAACACATTTTAATCATATTTTGAAAGAATAATAAGCACAAAACTGTTATCTGCCTTATCATTTACCCCTATAAATGTCTCAAGTATGCCGACAAATACACGAAAGAAAGCAACTGTACTTAAGGCTTTAAGGAATTTAAAGAATAGTTTTTATCTTTTGTTGTTAATTTTATATATTTTATTTATTTTAAATATACAAATTTTCCCATTTCATTGAAGCAGACATTAAACACGAGAGCGTTATTTTAAATATACAAATTTTCCCATTTCTTTGAAGCAGACATTAAACACGAGAGCGTTATTTTAAATATACAAATTTTCCCATTTCATTGAAGCAGACATTAAACACGAGAGCGTTATTTTAAATATACAAATTTTCCCATTTCTTTGAAGCAGACATTAAACACGAGAGCGTTATTTTAAATATACAAATTTTCCCATTTCATTGAAGCAGACATTAAACACGAGAGCGTTATTTTAAATATACAAATTTTTCCATTTCATTGAAGCAGACATTAAACACGAGAGCGTTATCTTCATTTTTTCTTCCTTTTTTTGCTTAGTGGAAGCGTGTTGGGGTCATAACATGTGGAGTAAGTAGCCATGATCAAATGCAAATTAAATAATAACAAGAAAAAATATACAAGAACGGGATGAAAAATAATATAAAGCAAGCAAACAATACAAAGACAAGTTAGCAGTAATAAGGCAAAGCAACAGTAATAAGGCAAAATGTTCACATTTAAGAATTGGAGTTGACCCACAAAAGCGAGTTCGAACAAGTGAACGTAGCGTTCTGATGTCAAGACAAGACAGACCGGGACTAAGTCATATGAAACCGAGAACCAGCCTATTTTATTGGCTATGAAAAAATCGCAGAATGCATGTGTGTGTTTCTGCCTATAAACTGCAAGTGTTTTGCAGTCATTCCAGCATAGGTTGGAATCAATACTTTTTTTTCTTTTTCTCACTGAAACTAAACAGCGTCTCTGATATGTCTTTGCCGTTTTCTTTGCAACCAAAACGGAACAGTCCATTATTTATGAGCTATTAGCAGGGCATAACATACGCGCTAACTCAGGAAAGAGCAGAATAATAATATTAGCCTAAAATCACCCACAGAAAAATAGGCTAATGCTCACTCTCCCAAGCGAAAGCAACTATTCACTGAAGTTCAGCAACATTGATCCTTGTCCGTACCTGGACGGATGATCGTTTTAGAATACCAAGTGTGTAAGCTTAGATGTGTGGGTGTTGGAATGTTTAAGGCTTGAAATTGAAAATCGGAGATCCGAGTTCTAATTTCAGTTGGGTTCGTTATATTCATTTATGCCCAAATACCCTTGGGAAAGGTATTAATCCACCTCCTCTTCCCCAACTATAGGTTAATTAGAAGAAATTGTATCACAAAATCATTATTACTTCCACAATTGTCTTAGATTTTAAAAATAATTTTTGCTTTTAAATAACCTACAAAAGGTTGATAAGCCGTAAAAAACGAATCAATCTTTCGCCTGACTGCCGAACATGGAAGTACTTAGATAAATGAGTTTTGCCAGTTTAAGTAGTTTTAACATATGTCAGCATATGTAAGCAGAAATTAATGAAAACATTTTCTTTCGTTTACATTTCATAATAAAAATATTAAAACATTAAGCAATTTCAAGTTTCTTACGTCAAAGAACTAAAATTGTAGGGGCCTCGGCTATGTTTATCAAAATAGCCTTGTATCAAACACAACCGAAGTTCCCACAATTTAAAATATCAGAAGGTTGAAGGCTGGATATTGGAATGTGGAAGAATAAAATATTTTGTTTGTATGTTAAAGTAACCTTTTATTAACTAAACAGAATAACAAATTTGTAAGAAGAAAATGTTCAAAGAGAAAAATGTATGTAGTTAATTAATTTGTAAGAGTTAAATGTTCAAAGAGCTGATAATTGCTAGTAGCAGAATGTCGGTATGTAGAAAGATTAAAAGGTTACAAATAAAGTCTGTGTTCCCTTCCTTTTTTATGGCCGGCGAGAAAGTGAAAAGGAAAGTGAAACACATAAGGAAATTGTACTTATCGGACTTTAATTTTTAGAAGTCAGTTGAAGTATCTTGTTTTTGTTGTTGTATTCGTCTTCTTTGATGACCGCGAGAATGTTGAGGATGGAGAAGAAGAGGTAAAAGAAATTAGCACGAGTGAAGAAAGAGAACGAATATGCTACACGACTTTATATGTCCGGGTTGGCTTGAAGTTTCTTTAGTCACATTTTGCATGCCGTCTCTCTGTGCTCCTATTTGACTGACTTTGACCGGTCAAGAGACGCGAATAAATAGTGAAATTTAGTCACGTGATGGGATCGAACAGCATACCCATTTTTTTAGGTGTTAAGAAAATTTGACAGGCGTCATAGTTCAAGTTGCTATTTTTTATCCAATCAGAATTTAGAATCTTAATATCACATTATCACGACTTATGAATTTTTGCCTTGGTCCGAGTTTTCCAAAATGTTTTTAGTTATTCCGATCCATTTTTGAAGGTGTGCAATTTTGCTTTTTGCGTTTCAGTTAATTGTTGGATGATACAGGATTTGTATTCTAAAAAGCCATTAAATTTGCTTTTAACCATGTCAATCCAAGAAAATGTAATAATGCCACTAAGATTGAAAAGGGTTTAGAGACAGTGGAAGAAAAGGAGGAAACGCTTGTTTGGAGATCAGAATAAATAAATAAATAAATAAATAAAAATAAAATTCACTAAGACAGAAGATGACAATTGTTGTATTCACATTCTTAAAGCTTGTAGATGTGTGTTGTGGTGCAGTGGATATTGGCTCGGAACGAGAAAGAGGCGAGCTGAGTTCGAGTTCAAGTTGAATTCGTTGCATTCATTTACATTTACGTTGGGAAAGGCATGGATCCGTTACTTTTTCCAACCAGCTATGGGTTAAACAGCAGGAAAGATTGGGTTCTATAGCCTTGATTGGCAACCAGTCAACCGTAGAAAGTAATGGCAATCTACTGCGGGAAAATCTTCTACCTAGTCAGTCATGCCACTTTTGAGACATGATCGCCCAAGGGTGTATGGCACTTAGCTGACTGAGGTGAGAGAAGCCAGAAGAAAGTTTCACAGAAAAGAATAGAATAAGATTAGAACTTACGGTTACATAACACAATGAGACCTAGTTGCCAATCTAATACTACGCTTCAATTAATGTTAAAAATTTGTAGCCATTCTATAGATTTAAGAATTAATAAGTTCTATACCTTCTTTGGTTTAATTAACTCTTACTAAGCTAGGATGCTGAGGCTGTTTAAACCTAATCAGATATAGCGTCCAATTTTTCTTTTTTTTAGAAAGGTTTACATTGATCGATTGATTTGTTACTTTACGTCTTATCAATCTTTTGGGGGTTATTTAAAGCCGGATAAACATTTTGGACTGTAAGAAAAATTCTCTTTTTTGAAAGTGGATATTTCATGGACAATATTTTAAAATAAAAATGTTTATAGAGGATATAATTTCCATTATTTACCCCATAGCTGGATTAATAACTTTGCCAACATAAATGTAGCTAACCTGACTAGAAGTTCTGCGAATTCTCATCCATTTTACCACTTGCACATCCTTAACTTCTTCAGTTTTGGGACGATTCTTCGAATTCCACTAGATGGACCAAAATTTTTTTCTTGTAGGATAGACTTTGAAAAAAAGTCGCTACTCACTGCTATTTACGCAAATTTATTCAGAAATGAATTGAACATTCCTGGCTACTGGCGTTTGTATATAGCACGCTAAAATCTTGTATACAATTTTGTATATAGCACGCTAAAATCTACCTTCCTACACCGTGCGCCGATAGCTTAGATGTAGAATCTCCGACTGATGGCAACTCGGCCGGTTTTCAATCCCGGGTGGAAGTAATTCGATATCTAACTGTGCTGATAAGCCGTGATACTCCGAAACAGGACCGTCTGCGGATCATTTATATATACATACATGTCTGTTTCGCTGTATCACAGCTCATCAGTACGGTTAGACATCCGAATGCTTTTTACCCAAGATTGAAACCCGACCGAACTGGCGTCAGTCGGCAATTCTACCTCTGAGCTATGGGCGCTCGGTAGAAGGAGGCAGACTTTTAGCGTGTGACATACCATATATATATATATATATATATAACGCATAAAGTATGTATATATATATATATATATATATATATATATATATATATAACGTAGAATACTTGGTATATTAATCAGGTAAATTCCGATAGAGACGAACTCAAAAGAACTCAATGTTATATTCATTTATTTAATTTAACAAACCAATATAATTGAGAAAAAAAAATTAGATATTCTATAATTTCATGGATAATACGTATTTCACCGCTAGTTGACCTAGCGGCTTTTCAGAGTCTGAAGAGCCGCGAGGTCATCTAGCGGCGAAATATGTATTATCCATGAAATCGTAGAACATCTAAAAGTTTTTATAATATATATATATATATGCACACGATTTGAAAGAATTATTGTTGAGGGTGATGTCTAGGCAGTTAATCATTTAATTAAAAATAATCTCTATTTTAAATTCTAGCACTTTAAAGGCTCTAACGATTTTCTTCTGAATTTTAATAGTCATTACTAATTAGGGATAAACATAAATCCTTTATCGCGATATAGGACTATTTGTTCAGGATCCACATTTCTACATATATGTCTAAGATAGATATGCTTATTAAATCGGAACTGTGGCCTTCATAGTCAATATTGGCAATTATGTTCTCTTCTTTGTTTAATTTATATGTGCTAGTAACCTTATTAGTCAGAAGTTTAAGGTAGTGAGCTGGGTTACATTTATGGATATTTCTAGATTTATCGACTTTAACCCTTTAGAGTCATTAATGGATTTACTGTTCTTTTCTAACATCATTTGGAAGGAGTATATCAGCGATAAAACTAGAGCCTCATTTCTTAAATTTGATATTATAGACTTCTACATCTCTATATATAGAGACCTAGTAAACTGCATTAATTTCATTAGAAATCACAGACAAAGAAACTAATATTATTCTAGCAGCTAGGAAATCCCTTCTTACTTGTAACGATTCCACCTGGACTAAAAGTCTCAGTAGTAACTTTGACGTCAGCCCAAGTTGCCGATTTAGGATTGTGAATCCTAAACAACTAGGCCTATACCAAGATGATAGACTTATGTTCATCCGTAATAGTAATGACCCCTTTATGAAGATTCAGAAGAAAATCGTTAGGGCCTTTAAGGTGTTAGGATATAAAATAGATGTTGATTCCAACTGTTAATTGTTAACTACCTAGGCACCACCTTCAACCTAGATAATATTTTTTTCAGAAACTAACGAAAAATGAACCCCCTAGCTACATCAATATTTTTCTAACCACCCCAGTGCCATTGTAAAACATAACTAGGAATGTTAATACTAGAATTAGCCGACGACTATCTTCTAACCTTAGGATCTTTAGCGAAAACAAAAAACTATATGAAAATGTTTCCCAGTGTAGCGGCCATAAAGATAAATTAGCCTACTTAGCACCTGCTAGCAAATCTGAATTGCCGAAGACTAAAAGAAAACAGGAAAAGAAAGATCATATGGTTCAACACCCCATTCTGTAGACTATCAAATTTTAATATTAAGCAATTTTTCTTTAATTAATAAGTAAGCACTTCCATAAAGATAACCCTCTAAATAGAAAAATGATGAAGATTAGCTTTTTCTGAACCAGTAATATGTACAACATTATCAGTTCCCATAATTACCAAGTTTTAAGCAATTTAGAATTAATTCTAAACCCGGTATTGTACCCTCCTACAATTGCAGATCCAAAGAAAACTTGTCCGGTTGAAGGTAAATGTAGATGTACCAATATGATCTACCAAGCTACCATCTCCCACAAAGATGTCAAGGAAAATTGTAAGGTGTACATCGGAATTTCGGCGGGAGTTGGGAAACAAAGATTTTATTCTCATAAGCACACTTTTACCAACCTTGTAGAATCCTTGGATAGCAACAGCTAGTAATCAGTTGAAATTAAAACTGACAGCTCCAAGCTACCCAGCCAATTGGTAGGTGGTTTATATGACAGCCTGGGAGATTACACTCTGCAATGTAGGCAAGTCTATTCTGCAGATTCTGATTGGCTGATGATTCCAGTGTGGATATTGTGCCCAATAAACATCAGCACAATATCCACTCAATGGGTGAGAGGAGAGAGGGACATGTATTGAGTTACAACCTTGTTTACTTTTGTATGCCAACTGGACGCTAGTTGGAAACATCCTTGTGAAGATTTAACGGTTGTCAATCAAGTTAGCTAGTTTGAATGCAAAGGGCTTCAGGGATCGGAGTAAGGTGGCCCGCCTGCTTCGGGACCTCTTGTCTTTCGGCGTGGATGTGGCCGCGATCCAAGAGACTCACTTTGTTTGCGACATTGATGCCTGTGTGCCGTCTAACAATTTTGTCGTCTATTCAGCATATGAGAACCGGCTGGCCAGAGGTGTTTCTTTGCTGGTCAAGCTTATCCTGAACGCGAAAGCGGACCTTGTTCATGTCGGTTGATCGTGGCCGATATTGCAGTGAAAAGCAACTCGTTTCGTCTGATTGCGCCCAATGATCGGGAAGAACGGGTCTCGTTCTTTCGGCTGTTGGTGCCCTTCCTAGTTGATTCTTTACGACTAGTCATAATGGGGGACTGGAATGCCATCCTGAACCCCAAATGGGATAGAGGGAGAGGCGCTAGCGGGTGGCGTGGTGATCGTAGCCTGGTTGATCTGATTAACAAATTTGGTCTCGTTGATAGATACCGGGTCGATCATCCGGGCTGGAAAATGTGGACGTGGACTCATAGTTGGCCTTCTACCCAGGTATCTAGTTACCTGGATAGAATGTTAGTGAGAGAAGCGGACATAGATTTCCTAGATTGTCCGACGTTCCACTGGTTAGGCTACTCAGACCACAAACTTGTTTGTGCCTGTGTAGCGTTAGACTTTAGGCCTAGAATGGCTGGTTACTGGAAGTTCAATCAGTCCTTACTGGACAGGCGGGACTTTCGGTGCCAGCTAATTAACGTAGTGCAGCGGGCGTTAACTTGGGGAGTCATTGGGTATAAGTGGTGGGAGAATCTTAAGAAAAGGATTAGGTTTTTCACCACTGAATATAGCCAACGGCTCAAACTAGATAAGGCTAACAAGGTGAAAACGCTTAAAGCTAATTTTTCCCGGGCGGAGGCTGGTGTGGATCTTCTAGAGATAGCCTTAGCTAAGGAGGCCCTAGAGCGTTCGACTAGCGAGCCTTACATGGGTCAGGTAATTAGACATAGGTTAAGCAAAATGTCTTCCGAAGCTGTGAACACGGGCGCAGAACTGCGCAAGAAAGAGATTCGTCGAGGCGACGACCGGTACATTCGAGAGGTGCGCTACCCGGAGGGACATACTCTTCGGCCGAGCGACGACACGTGCGAGGCGTTTCGGCGGCATTTCCAGAACCGGTTTACCAAGGAGCCTGGTCTCCGTGATGAGTTTCGCAGCTATTTGGCTGACTTCTCCCGGCTTTTGCCGGCTGATGCAGCTAGCTGCGAGGGAGAGATGACGGAGGGTAAAGTCTACGCGGTTTTGAAGACGGTCGGCAGTGGCAAGTCGCCGGGTTTGGATGGTTTGCCCTATGAATTGTACTTGAGGCTGTCGCACATTTTTGTTCCGATCTTGACTGTCGTGTTCAACAACTGGTTCCGGCAGGGGTCCATCCCCAACCGGTTCACCAGGGGTGTGGTCATGCTGTTGAGAAAAGGCAAGAATGTTGTGGGGAAACTAGATGATTACATGCCCATAACTCTGCTAAACACAGAGTTAAAGATTTTGGTCAAGATCCTGATGAATCGTTTGCAGCTAGTTGCCGAGTCTCTGTTGGGACTTAAACAGACTTGTGCTGTGAGGGCACGAACAATTCAGAGCAACCTGCATTTGATCCACACGATCCTAGAAGGTGTAAAAGACGACGATGAAGCCGAGCTGATCAATTTAGATCAGTCCAAGGCATTTGATAGGGTTGACCATGGCTACCTGGCGGCTGTCCTGCAGGCCACCGGATTTGCACCCGACTTCTGCCGGTATCAATCCCCCACGGCTGTGGTACAGGTGAACGGGAAGCTGTCGAGCGGTTTTGCGCTGTGTAGGTCGGTCTGACAGGGTTGTCCACTGTCGTCCTTACTTGATGCTTTGGCGTTGGAACCCTTCCTTCGCCGGCTAAGGAATAGGAGATGCAGTCCGGCCCTATGTGGAATCGCTGTCTCTGGTGGAGCTCGAGGGTTTCCGCGTACGCTGATGACGTCACTACTTTCGTGTCCTCCCGGAGTGACATTGAGGTGGTACAGAAGGCGCTTGAGCGGTACGAACAGATGACAGGGGCCAAGATTAACTGCGACAAGTCTTCCGGCTCTCAGTTAGGTGCCCGGAAGGTTGTTACCCTTCTGGAGCCCTTCGACTGGACGGACGGCCATGTCCGAATTCTTGGAGTGTGGTTTGGTTCCGACCTCCAGTTGGAGAAAAATTGGTCTGATGTGCAGGCAAAGGTTGGCGCGTCGATCGAGATTTGGCGTCGAAGGAATTTGTCCTTAAAGGGTTTGACTGAGGCATGTGTTACTTACGTCTTTCCCATTATCCTTTACCGGCTGTCTGTACTTCCACTTTTTGAGAGGCGTGAGAGTTTGCTATTTTCCCTTCTGTGGAGAGGACGCAAATATCACGTCGATAAATGTGTCTGCTAACAACGTCCATCTCATGGGGGTCTGTGAATGCCGAAGAGGAGTATCGTTCTTATTGGACTTGGGCGCCAGGTGCCGATTATCTCAACAACTCTGAGTTTTCACTTACCTGGCGATTGGCTCGGAATCTGTTGTCTCTCAATGACGCGGCCTTCATATGGGGCCTGGCGGACTTACCAGATTGTGAACGCTGTGACCTTGGTTTAAAAGAGACGTCTGCGCACGCCTTCTGCCATTGTTCTCTGGTTTGCCCTCTATGTAACCGTGTCAGGGAGTTGACTGCTCGTATCGCGCCGCATGACTTCGTGCTCATTGATTGTGCATACGCCTGTGACAATGTGTCACCCCCGTTTTGTGAAGCGAATGGTGTTTCTGTCGCTACTGGCCACGGGTCGAATGGCGACATGGACGACGCGACTGGAGGAAGTCTTGTTGGGTGGCCGACTTTCACATCAGGATCTGATCTGATATTTTTGAGCATCAGCTCAAAATTAAGATTAGATCTGATTGGAAACGCTTGACCCATACAGGCTCTAGCGAAAGGTGGATAAATGTGGCCAGCCTGGTTCGCGTGAACGGGGCTAGCCTTGATTTTCTCTTTTAGATCTAATAGTCACATCGGGGTAGATTCCTTTGGAGCCCTCCCCTGGTTAAGTTAGTTCCTTTTTGTGTACCTAGTTAATGGGAATGAATGTGATCCCTAGCCTGTCCCGGGCCTTATATTTAGTTATGATCCAGGTCGAGATTCCCATTTTCCCCAGTTTTTATTTTGGTCCCGTTTTATCTCGTCTGTGTCAGGATTATATTCTCTCCGTCCATTTTAGTTTCTCCTCTCCACTCCCTGTAGAAAGAGTGCCTCTTGATTTTGTCCTATGGGCAGAATACAGCATCCTGTTTGTTTTGTGGGTTGGTTGAGTCCAACTAACATCATGATTTCTGTTTTTTAATTTTGTTTAAAAAAATTTTTGTTATGCTCCTCCCCACATATCATTTCATGATATAGTTTTAAAGATATTTTTGCATTTATTATTTATAATGAAATTTTTATGCTCATTTGGTTTTTTTTAGGTTCCTGGTACGTTTGAGGTATTTTGGTATATGAAGGATTGAATGCTGATGGAATTGTGGTGAATGGGAAAATTGTAAAGTGTGTTTGGGTCGTGAGTTGGATTAGCTCGGTATAGGATAGGTACTGAAGACTAAACTGAGTTTTTCCCCCTACCTTCCAAAAAATCGGCTTTGTGCCACAATTGTATTATATACAATAAATAAAGAGAGGAGTGAGGGACATGTATTGAGTTACAACCCTGTTTATTTTTGTCTGCCAACTGGACGCTAGTTGGAAACATCCTTGTGAAGGTGAATCTCATACTCTTAATTGTTCAAACCCTAAATTACAATTTCAGACAGCCTTTTCCTGAAAATACTAGAAACTGAAAGAAGGTCTGAACCCACAGATAGATTGGAAATTAATTAGCCTAGTACGTACTCCCAATAGTCTGAGTGATAAATTTAATCTGTGCTTAGTAGAAAAAAATAAGATACTAAAATATTACTGTCATAATAGACTTCTTAATCAACGTAACGATTTAATTAGCAAGTGTTGTCATCTATGACGACATTTAACCATTCCAATTTGATCATTATATTTTTAGCCTATTTTTTTTTATATTGGTTAGAATTTAAATTTGGATACCTTAAGTTTATTCCTACCGGCTGCCCTTGACCTTAGGCAAACCACTGCCATCCGCTCCTAAAAAAATTTAGTACTGCTATTATCCCCCGATCTCCTCTTCTCGGCCTTTTTCTGACTAACCTTCTTTACCCCTTTCTTTTCTTTAAAAACTTTCAGTATATTAGAATTTCTTTACTTTTCATCCGACTGGTATTGAACAATGCATGTCTCTGTTAGATGTGTTGAATTAGCTATTCCGTAAATGTAAAATTTCAATATATATATATATATATATATATATATATATATATATATATATATATATATATATATAAGAGACAATAAATGTCTACTATGTTTAATAATGAGCCGTTCAAAGCATAGTATTTTGGTTTTAATTTCAGTTGAAAATAAAGACAGAAATTTTTCAAAATTTGGATAATTTTTTTATTAAGTTGGTTCTAAGCTTTCCGCTCACATCCCCAGAGAGGTTACAAAGACGTTAACACAAAAACATCTACCATGTGAGCCGAAAGCTTAGAACTAACTTAATAAAAAATTATCCAAATGTTGGAGAATTTTTGTCTTTATTTTTAGCTGAAATTAAAGCCAAAATATGATGTTTAGAACGGCTCATGATTAAACATAATAGTTATATTTAACAGTATATGTTTAAAAACTTATCTGCTGCCTCGATACACAATATATGTGTGTGTGTGTGTGTGTGTGTGTGTGTGTGTGTGTGTGTGTGTGTGTATATATATATAGGCGGCTGGATATACATATGTTAATACTGTTGCCATATATACACTGATTGGTAGACAAAGTTTACAGCATTTTATATATTGACAATCATCTGATCGCGTGATAAAGACCAGTTATTGGCAGGTGAAGCTGCATGGGCCACCGAAAGAGGCGAATCAGTGCAACTATATCAGGCATATCAGGACTCAACGGACCGGAGTTATGACTTCCGGTTACACTGTCACACATGTTGGCCGTTTTTCCCACCACCCTTTATTTTGTCATTTTCTTTTTATAAAACGCTGTATCTCCTGGTTACGAATTGTAATTTACTGGTGTATATCAAGGGGGCTTTATTGGTGTGTCGAAAGGAATATAATTAAACAATTCCTGAAACCCTGTTGTATATTGTATATTCAATAAATATGTCACAATGGTCGAGTAGCAAAGATAACACACACACACACACACACACACACACACACACACACACACATATATATATATATATATACATATATATATATATATATATATATATTGTTATCCGCAGGCAGATCTGTTTCGCCGTATCACAGCTCATCAGTACGGTTAGACTCCGATTGCTTTTTTTACCCAGGATTGAAACCCGACCGAAATGGCGTCAGTCGGTGACTCTACCCCTGGGCTATGGGCGTTCGGTGGAATAAAATAAAATAAATATCGATGTTCAAAACTGTTGAATGATCATTTCAACATGAAATCCCTAAGAGAGATTTCACATCTCATCGGCAACTACCACATTTCAAATGAATGTGGTGATTGCCGATGAGATGTGAAATCTCTCTTAGGGATTTCATGTTGAAATGATCATTCAGCAGTTTTGAACATCGAAATTTATTTTATTTTATAATTGGCTCTGTAATTTTAATTACATTGAGCTCTCCACCTGTATCATTTTTTAATATTAAAATATTAATATTAATTAGTATTGGGTCTTTGGGATTTACCTTCCTAATTTTCCTTTTGGATTAAAGTTATTTTATATATATATATATATATATATATATATATATATATATATATATATATATATCACATCACTCAATAAATCTCGAGCCTAACTAATAAAACTTAACTTTTAGGCAAAATTTGACTTTATTCATCAACATTGTTCTTCTAGAGTGATACACTGATTCCAACGCTTCTCTAACAATTCAATGCATTTTGTAGAACGATTTGTCTTTGGCCTCAAAATACACCCCAGTTTTCGATATTACTTCTTCATTGGAGTCAAATCTCTTTCCCTGGAACATTCTTTTGAGGTCTTCACACAGCCAGTAGTCGCTGGGGGCCAGATCTTGAGAGTGGATGCGGAAGCAATTCGAAAAGCAATTCATGTAGCTTTGCCATCGTTGCAATCGACTTGTGGCATGGTGCCTTGTCTTGGTGAAAGATCACTTTCTTCTTCTTCATTTATGGCCATTTTTTGAAGATTTCTTTCTTCAAACGCACCAATAATGCTATATAATATTTGCTATTGATGGTTCTTCCTTTCTCAAGGTAATCAATGAACAAAATACCTGGCTCATCCCAAAATACATAGACCAAAACTCTGGCTGCTGATATTTGCATCTTTGGACGATTTTTACTTGCTGCTATCTACTCAGCTGATTGTCGATTTGATTCTGAAGTGACGTGATGGATCTATGTTTCATCCATTGTCCCATTTTTACGCAAAAACTCCTTCTTGTTGCATTGGAACACTTGCAAACAACGCTCAGAATCGTCGACGCGTTAATGTTTTTGATCGGCTGTGAGAAAACGCGGCACCTACTTTAAACACAGCTTTCTCATTGACAAATGTTCATGCAAAATGGTGAATGCACTGCCTTCTGATATGTTCAGTTCCTCTGCTATCTCACGCAACTTCAATTTACGATCGGCCAAAACGAGTTTGTGGATTTTTTTTTGGTTTTATTTTCCGGGACAATTGCCGATTTTGGGTGACCTAAGCATTCACTATCATTTGTATCTGTACGACCGCGTTTAAAGTCAACATACCACCTATTAACCGTTGTTTCTGACGGAGCAGAGTCCAAATAACACTTATCAAGGCATTGTTTTACTTGAACACTATTTTTTCTATCAAAAAGCAATACTTTATCAAAACACGAAAATCAGATTTTTCCATTGTTCTGAAAATTTGCAACAGTGGCTTCAATTTGGCTGTAATTTGTAAACTAATAATACGATTGGGCCCAAACTTTGTCACGTGATATTTGAAGAGTAGTACTTATTTTTTTTTTATTTTGTTCCTTTAACTAATACAATCTATATGAAAAGAATATATATATATATAGTGTATCGAGGCAGCAGATAATTTTCTAAACATATATTGTTAAATATAACAGACAATGAATGTCTATTATGTTTAACCATGAACCGTTCCAAATATCGTATTTTGGCTTTAATTTCAGGTGAAATAAAGACAAACATTCTCCAACATTTGGATAATTCTTTATGAAGTTGGTTCTAAGCTTTCGGTTCACATGGTGGATGTTTTTGTGTTAACGTCTTTGTAACCTCTCTGGAGATGGCTGGTTCTAAGCTTTCGGCTCACATGAGCCATCTTCAGAAAGGTTACAGAGACGTTAATATAATGACATCCACCATCAAAAATGATACTATCTTGTGTTGACATAAAACTTTGCTATGCGACGATAACAGTCACCGAATAGCAGACGCAGTTCGTAAATTTGTAATGCGGTTCTATGACGTCACGCCGCGTGAGAGACCAAAATGTTAACAGAACAATATGTCTAAATGCAATGTAATGTGTTGTAACCATATTGAAATGTGATTTTATTAAGTGTGGGTTGCTTTGATTTAATGTAGATGGCCTTTAATATCTGAAGGCTCTTTTTTGTGTGTGTGTATGTGTGAGTATTATCGTGTTATCTACTAAAATCTGTCTAATATTACCTACATGGCTATGTTTTTCTAAGAAATATCGTTTAATTGAACTATGAGCAGAAAGGTGGCAGGTAAGTCTACGGGAGAGCGTGGTTGTAGTAAAACCAATATATGTAGTGGGTTTATTATTAATACCAGTGATACAACCTCTGAACGGGCATGTAAATTGATACACTATATTGGTTGTCTGTAGAGAATTTAGTTGTGTGGTTGTAGGGTTATAAGAGACTATGAAGTCATTTGTTTTAAATTTTTAATAACATATGATAGGCTTAATTTGATGATTGTTATTTATTAGTTTAACATTTCTACGGATTGTGTTTTGGAGCGTTATGTAATTATTATGCATTTGATTGCAATAGTATAAGTTAATGTTAGCCGAAAGCTTAGAACCGACATAAAAAATATCTAAATGTTGGACAATTTTGTTTTTATTTTCACCTGAATTTATAGCCAAAATACGATATTTAGAACGGCTCATGATTAAACATAATAGACATTCATTGTCTTATATATATATATATATATATATATATATATATATATATATATATATATATATATATATCAAGGTTTTTAACTTTTTTGTAACCTTTTTGTTTAGGGGTCATAAATCAATAAACTTTTGTTGAAACGCATTAATTTGTTTTTGTTCTTCAAAATCTCTGCCCAAAAGGAACATTCGTTTTGGGCAGAGCTTATATATATATATATATATATATATATATATATATATATATATATATATATATATATCCTTAAATGCTTATAATTAATAACAGAAGACATTGGTTTATTCCAGCGTCTTATATGCACGAGTTTGTTGTTGCTTGGAAAGCTTCTATGTAAACAAAAACAGTTTGGCATTATCGTTTGTCCGTGGTTGTAATATATAAATTAATTTGGCATCGTTGAAAACGGCTTATGTAAGCCATTTAGATAGGATTATTAAAAAATTATGTCCTAATATTGTAATTTTCATTCTTCATTTAATGATAATGCTGCTTGTCAGAGAATATGAAAATAAAAATTACATAAAATAAATAAAATCGACAAAACTTGTCTATATTATTTAATGAAACATGCATATATATATATATATATATATATATATATATATATATACAAAACATTTCATGATCTTTATTTTTCAATTTGCTAATTGATGTAATTGGATAGTCTTTATGCATTTCCCACAGCATTTAATAGTTTATAGCTATAGTATAACATAAATTTACAAATAAACAAAAACAATTTCTAAAAGGTCGCTTAGAGTTCTGGAAATCTTTAGAAAATCATAGTACTACTATAGTTACATACGATTTTAGAAATTTTGTGTTATGGAGTGAAAAATGTTTTAAATGAATTAAACTGGATTAAACACATCTTCATTATTTCTGAACAAACATTCGTCGAATTATGATATAAGAAATCAATTATTTACAAAAATTCAAAAGTTGTAATCCTTAGCGACTCCGACTGACACTCAGATCAGTCGAGTTTCGATCCCGGCCAGAAGCAAGTGGAAGTGCCTAGACACACTGATGAGCTGTGATACAGCGAAACAAGCTTTGAATGTGAATGAGTAATATATATATATATATATATATATATATATATATATATATTGGATTGATAAAGTCCCTCAGTTGACGAAAATTGTCGGCTTAGTACACTTTTTCTTCTCTCTTTTTTATTCATATATATATATATATATATATATATATATATATATATATATATATATATATTCAAATGGATAAGAACGAAGAAAATAATTGCAACATTGAAAACATTAATTTAAAACAATGCGCGATATAAAAATAGATCAATTAATATTTATTATTAATTATTACGTTAGACCATGTGCAAACTACAAACTACTACAAAATTGTACATTTTGTTTCGACATCAAAGAACAATGTCTCATCAAGTAGTTGACAATGATGCTAACAAAATGTACAATTTTGTAGTAGTTTGTAGTTTGCACATGTTCTAACGTAATATTTAATGATATATATATATATATATGGCTTATTGCTGTCTACTATATTGATAACATCATAATTATTATCATCGTTAGTGTAGATTCATTTTTCTTTGTATTATTATTGTTAATATAATTATAATATTTTTTGTATTTATCGTTGTTTTCTTTATTAATGAGAGGTATAATCTTTATGATCCTGGTGACCCATTATCACTGTTACAAATCGTCGCAAATGTTGATTGATAGCATTAATGAGGTTCAGTCAGCCATTGCATGCCGTGTCTAGCCAGTTCTTTGTACATGTATCGATTTACCCAAACATTTACATTTTTTTTACTTTTCTTACTCATGTAAAGGGTCATAAAATTTACACTTATATATTCCATATTTTTCTTTTTGTTATTTTTTCTTCTGTTTCTACAAAAAAAAAGCAAACTTATTGCATATTGTAAATTTTTGAGGCGCGATCGTAAACATAGAATAAAGTATTCTCTCTTAACTATTTGACCCACAGTAAAACTTCACGTTGCACATCTATTCTCGTTCGTGTCGGTGTGCACAAAACTTGAAAAAGCTTGTTGCACGCTCACATGAAAATGAAAAATGTAAATACCACGACGAGAAAAGAAGACGCTAACACTGTTTTAAAAATATTTCCTTGTTGTTTCTTTTTTTTTTTTAAGGATGCACTTGCACGGTCTTTAGGTAAGTTAGGTAGATGACATTTGGTAACAACTTCCACCACTTCTGACATTTCAGACAAACAGATAATTTGTTATGACTAGATTCCAAAAGTTTTCATTTGCTCAAGAGTTTAGCCGATTCTGAATATCTTATTTACACTATTTACGTTGTCTGAGCTGTTGTCCTCATCTTTGTTGTCATATTCATGACATTTCGGCTGTTGTACGTTCCGGCGGTCTTCAGGTGACTGGAATTTAGAACCGAACCTTTTATTTCGTTCACCCAGTTTTTGTTCACCTCTGCTGTGGCCAGGAATTGAACTCATAACTCTTTGTGTCAAGTCATTGGATTACTTCAACTAACGTTTATAACCACTGAACAATGTGCCCTTGAGTCGCTAAAGGTAAATAACTGAAACTGAGATATCCGGAAGTATCATGACACGTGGAACTAGAACAATCCAATTTCATAATTACCGGTCAGTTGCAACTCTTTGACTACAAACGTGACATACTTTTCTAAATGTTTCCATGGCTCTATTCGTTTAATTGAACTCCCACATTATTGGACATAAATTCACTTTTAATTTCACTTCTTTCAGAAAAAGGCTTTAAGAAAGTTATTTTTTTAAACCATCATGTACGCTGACACTGTATTGCAGAAACTAAAGTATGTAAGCGTATTCTAATTTTATTCTTAATTGCCACGTATAATGAGTAGTTAGTACGATACATTCATCATTATAATTTGTACCCAAAACGAAAATTATTTATAGCTCAAGCTAATAGTTCGGACGATACGATACAATTGGTTTCTAAAACTGAAATTACTTATGACTCGACATAATAGTTAGGACGATTCGTTCATCATTACAGTTAGTACTCGAAACGGAAATTATGACTCGATCTAATTGTTAGGACGATACATTCATCATTATAATTGATTCCCCAAAAAGGAAATTACTCAAACTAATAAATATCCGTAAGATTTATTTGAATGTAAATAAAGTACACTTAATTCTTTTTTTTATTCTTTTTTCTTTTTCTTCAGTCAGTCAGCTAAGTGCCATACGTGAAACACTCTTGGGCGATCATGTCCCGAGAAGGGACATAACTGACTGGGCAGAAGCTTATCCCGCATTAGGTTGCCATTGCTTTCTGCGGCATATTGGTTGCCAGCCAAGGCTATAGAACCCAATCTGTCCTGTTATTTAACCCATAATTGAAAGGAAGAGACGGATTAATACCTTTCCCAAGGGTATTTGCGCGTAAGTGAATGCAATGAATTCAACTGGAATTTGAACTCATTCACTTTCTTTCTCTTAGTTATTCAGTAAAACATTAATATTTCGCTGGTACAATAAAAATATAAATCGCCGATCAAATTGATTTCTGAAAGTGTTTCTCATCAAGTAGAATGTGTCATTAAAATGTTTTTCATCTCTAAAGTTCTCGATCATATCACGTTGACACACCAGTTCTCATAGGATTAATATCGAATCTGATCAGTACCTAGATGGTTTACCGCTTGTGAATACCAGGTGTTGTAAGCTTAAATGTGCATGTGAGGTAATGGGTAACGATTTGGAATTGTAAATTGAAGTGTCAAATTACAATTCCAGTCGAGTTTGTTGTATTCACCTTTGCGCAAATATCATTGGGAAAGTTACGAATCTTGTTCTCCACACAGCTGTAGGATTTGTATCGGTAAATTACCCCCCAAAAATCTTTACAATTCCAAAATAATTTCTGGCTTTAAATAACTTTCAATGAGTTGAAAAAGCGTAAAAAAATGTATCCTCGTGTCTAACATTCGTAATGCTCACACTACTATACTAAATGCTTTTTAAACATCGATAGGAAAAGATGAACTTGTCAGGATATCAAATAGGCACACTATCTGTGACATACTCGAAATTATTTGAGGGTCACTGTAAATGAGAATAAATGTAATTAACCCTAATAAAACCCATCGAACATCAAATTACTGGGCGATAATGCCTTTAAAGCGAGCAAATTTCGGAAACATGCAGAAAATTAAATAACGTATCTATGAACACAGAAAAACCTCACAAATAATGATTTAACACATGCTCTGGTCATACACAGAAAAAAATTTGATCAGAATTTCGATCTAAAAAATGCCATATTCATCAAAGAGAAAAAAATTTACTCAGAAGGAAAATTCTCGAGAGCGCCGTCATCAAATATTATCAAAATATTAATTTACGCTCCGGTTTTTCCCTAATCTCACCTTTCTAAATAGAAACAATTTTTTCTCAAACCAAAATATAAAACAAGCATAAAAATCCTAAGAAAACGATTAATTTCCATCATTTTAACATCTCATAACACAATATTATACTTAACATAAAAAATTATCTTCAAGCATGTACTATGACGTCTTTACAAATGTTTAATAACTTCAGTTAATCTTATGAAGATTTATGAGTTTTTTTTTTCTAGTAGCCAACAATTTTTTGTTTATTTAAAAGAAAATTAATTTCAACTCTTTACCTTGATAAAGTCCGTCACAGAATCGCGTAGGCGAGAAAAATATAGTTTTCCTTTTGTCTTCTTTATTTAATCACACACACACACACACACACACACACACACACACACATGTATATATATATATATATATATATATATATATATATATATATATATATATATATATTAGTCCAACGAAATAAATTTGAGAGATAAAAACAACAAAAATAATTATTATTGAGAATAAAACTAATAATATTCATTGTACCTTAACAGGCATTTTGACCAAATGAAGCATGACGGGAAAGGTTTTATAATTCGTAATTTTCTGACACTCCTGTGTTCTTTCTCATCGGGACGAGAAATAAAAAAAATAAAGCAATATTTTTCTTTGACAGGAGGAATTCTCCCGCATGTGCTATATTACTGAAAAGATCTACCAGCTTTGGTCTCGTTTTTTGACACGATTAGGGTTTCAGAGAGTTATATATATATATATATATATATATATATATATATATATATATATATATATTCCATTTGTAGACGAGTTATTACGCGACCTAGGTTTCTACCATGATTGGTGTCTTCAGGCGATTTGCATTAACTGATTTTACCGTTTACCGTTTTTTTTTAGAACGTTCACGTAATGGTGTTTTTTTTTAAACGCTCACGTGACTGGGAATTTTTGAACGAGCAATTTTTAATATTACAAGGAACTATGGCGTTTTTATCCATGGTTGTATGAACCTAAGAGGTATCTTTTAGTATGGTTACACTTAGTCATAATTTCCGTTCTTTCATTCAACAGTTTGCTTTTGTTTGGGAATAGTATAAGCTCTACTTTTTCTTTTTGGCACTGTCTACATATTTTGCCACCGTTGTAAGGATTGGCTGTTTTCAGTATACTCCACGTTATGTCTGGGTTTTTTCTATATTTTGATTTTGATTTTAATTTCCACACGTGGCTAGCCAATTTTGTACAGTTTTTTAAGTTTTCTATTTTGAATGTAGACCTGTGATTGAACAACCTGGTGTACAAAACAAAACCACTAATAAAGAATGCAATTGCAAGGACAAAAATAAATGTCCACTTCAAGAACTTTGCAACACAAAAGAAATCATTTACAAGGCAAAAGTACATGACCCAAATGGCAAAAATAAAATATATTTGGGTTCAACCAAAGACACCTTTAAAATACTAAATAGAAAAAAAATTCTTTGCACTAAAAATACCATAATATATTTATTTTACAAAAAATTACAAACAATACATTTTATACTATATTTACCGTCAATACATTTTATCTGTAGGTAATTGATTAAAATTGCGTTCAAAATAAATATAATTGAAGCCATAAAATAATCTCCAAAATATTTAGATTTCTGCACACAAGTTGATATGCCGCTAAAGAAAATCAGCAAACCAACAATATCTATTTATAGTATATATTTCGCTGAAGCCAGAAAAATGTGTTCAAAATATTTAGATTTCGGCATTAAATAACCAATAGAGGTTGATATGCCGCTAAACAAAATCAACCAGTCAACAATACCTATTTATAGTATATATTTAGTTGACTCCATAAAATTATGTTCAAAATATTTAGATTTTGTCATTAAATAACCCATACAGGTTGATATGCCGCTAAACAAAATCAGCCAAGCAACAAAACCTATTTATAGTAAACCTACCAACAATATCTCTCTTTAGTAAAATTATTAAAAATAGATAACAATTCATTTTATCTGAACTTGAAAGCATACGTTCAAAATATATTTAGTTGAAGCCATAAAACTGTATTCAAGATATTTACATTTTGGCATTAAATAACCCACAGAGGTTGATGTATAGTAAAACAAAATTAACCAACTAACAAAGCCTATTTATAGTAAAATTACTAACAATATCTATCTATACTAAAATTACCAACAATACATATTTAAAGCAAATTGACCAACAATAAATTGTCTCTGTAGTTGAAAGCAGATAATTGCGTTCAAAATATTGAAGCCATAAAACCGTGTTCAAAATATTTAGATTTCGGCATTAAATAACCAATGAAGGTTGATATGCCGCTAAACAAAATCAACCAACCATCAATGCTTGTAAATGCGCAAATCTTAAAAATATGATATGATAAATGAAAAATAAATAAATAAATAAATAAATAAATAAGCAAAATGGCGCTCTCGTTTCCATCTGAAAAGGTTTTAAATGGGTCGATTTTCGGGTTTGCAAGATATGATTTTGTTAACTGATGCAGTTCCTCTATCGGATCAAATCAGCGAGATGAAGATGAAAGAAGGCAAAAAATAAGTCACTACTGAGGCGATCATCTGCTGCTGTGAGTTCAACATTTTCTTCCCTGTAAAGTATGTCTCTTCAGAACATTGACGATGGTGGTTTCCCACAATTTCCCATCCGTTGTAGCTCTTAATAAAATTTGTTTTTTCCTTATCCCCACTAAACCTGACCAGTTTTTTCCCCTGGTGTCCGGACCACTTCTACTCTAATAGCTTCTTTTCTCGCACTTCTCGTCTGTGGAACTTCCTCCCATGTATTTGTTTCCATGATAGCTACAATTTCCAAAGAATAAAATGCAACGTCAATTGTAATTTTCTATCTTCTTGAATCCCGTTCATCTTTTATCCTTTTTTCAATACCCACTGTACCTAGTCTTTTTTCTCACTGTAACTCCCTGTGCACTAGTGACGGTTCCTTTTTGCTTGGCGTGAAACGATAAAAAAAACCCTGTTTAATCATCCGTTTACTCAAGCTTGTTCACTAGATTAGTTAGAAGACTGAGATTAGTAGATTAGTTAGAAGACTGAAATTAGTAGATTAGTTAGAAGACTGAGATTAGTAGATTAGTTAGAAGACTGAAATTAGTAGATTAGTTAGAAGACTGAAATTAGTAGATTAGTTAGAAGACTGAAATTAGTAGATTAATTAGAAGACTGAAATTAGTAGATTAGTTAGAAGACTGAGATTAGTAGATTAGTTAGAAGACTGAGATTAGTAGATTAGTTAGAAGACTGAAATTAGTAGATTAGTTAGAAGACTGAGATTAGTAGATTAGTTAGAAGACTGAAATTAGTAGATTAATTAGAAGACTGAAATTAGTAGATTAGTTAGAAGACTGAGATTAGTAGATTAGTTAGAAGACTCAGTTACTTTTATTACCAGACAAATGTTATCTGTCAATGGTAGATAAAGCTATCTTTACTTTTTTACCGTGTCCCTTCAGGGGGTAGGGAATCATGGCTCTCCATGATTTCATGTCCTTCGTAGCTTTTAATAAATGTCATCTTTTAATTATCTCTCCTAAACATTGTTCCGCTACCCATTTACTCAAATTTCTTCTTTTACCTCTGTGTTACATGTCCCTTCAGGGAGTAGGTGATCATAGCTCTCCACAACTTCAAGTCCTTTAAAGGTCTTAATAAGTGTTGTCTTTTTGTTATTTCTTTTAAAACCTGTTCCGCTATCCATTTACTAAAGCTCACCAAGTAGATGATGAGCCGTTTCCCCGGTCTCTCTTGCCTTCAATCTATCCCGTGAATATAAAATTTTCCAAGCCGCTTTTCTTATTATGTGCACTAGACATTTTAACTCTCTTTCTTATGTTAAGTATATTTGTTTTCATTTTATCAAAAAACTTCGTTGTTGCTCACATAGCAATTGTGAAACTTTATGTCGGATAAATATTTTATAATATATATTTTATATATCTATGGGATGTGCGTTGTGGCGCAGTGGATATCGGCTCGGAACGAGAAATCGGAGAGCCGAGTTCGAATTCCAGTTGAATTCATTGCATTCACTTACGCGCAAATACCCTTGGGAAAGGTATTAATCCGTCTATTCCTTCAAGTTATGGGTTAAATAACAGGACAGATTGGGTTCTATAGCCTTGGTCGGCAACCAGTCTACCGCAGAAAGCAATGGCAACCTACTGCGGGATAATCTTCTGCCCAGTCAGTCATGTCTGTTTCGAGACATGATCGCCCAAGCGTGTATCACGTATGACACTTAACTGACTGAATTATATTTTCAAGGAGTCGTCATAAAAGCTCCGCATGTTTCATATCATAGTTCTCCATCCACATCTATCTATCTAAACTTTGTCTGTGTGTCTTTGTCTATAGACTCCGAAACGGCTGAACCAATTTTCTTGACAATTTACACAGTTGTACTATAAGCGTCTGGGTTTTGTGTGGAGGTACCCCCAATAAATATCGAAAATCGATAATCGAAAAAGTCGGGTTATAGAAGGAGTGGTCCGATTTTAATCAAATTTCATACACTCATAGACAAAGACATAAGAAACGATATTCAGAAGTTTTAAGGTTGCAGTTCTTACAATAGTGCAGAAAATTTGATATCGATACCAGGAAACCAAAATTTGATTTACATCCATTCATTTTTCTTTCAGTTTACGGTTTCGCTTTAACTGGAAACAACTATTGCTTTTTAGTCTTTCGTGCCAACGCCCAAAGAGTTTGAGCTCCAGGACCATGGATTAGTTTTAAAGCTTTCATTACACCCGATCAACGCCGGGCTATACTGCTAGTATGGCATATATCAGTCAGTCAGTTAAGTGCCATACGTGATACACGGTTTCGGCGATTATGTTTCGAAAGACACAAGACCGACTATGCAGAAGATTTCATTGGATTCTACGGTAGACTGGTTGCCAGCCAAGGCTATAGAAGTCTGTTCTGTTATTTAGCCCATAACTGGCTGGAAGAGACGGATTAATACCTTTCCCAAGGGTATTTGTGCGTAAGTGAATGCAAGGAATTCAACTGGAATCCGAACTCTGCACTCCGATTTGTCGTTCCGAGTCGATATCCACTGCACCAAAACGTACATTATGAGCAGAAGAAAAGCAGAATTCAAAAGAGTAATATAAATATAATCGTAATTTTCAAGAATAAATTGAGATCACAGCAACGATAAAATAAATAAAATCTAATTAAAAAATTCTACTTAGAAAAAAAGATTGTATCAACGGAGTCAGTTAAGTGCCATACGTGATATACGCTTAATCGATCCTGTCTCGAAAGAGACATGACTGACCGGGGAGAAGATTATCCCGCAGTAGGTTGCCATTACTTTCTGCAGTAGACTGGTTGCCAGTCAAGGCTATAAAACCCAATATGTTCTGTTATTTAACCCATAACTGGAGGGAAGAGAAAGGGTTAATAAATTTCCAAAGGGATATTTGCGCGTAAATGAATGCAGGGAATTCAACTGGAATTCGAACTCGGCTATGAAAAACAACAGTAATAAGATAGAATAAAGTAAGTATAGAAAAAATTAGCAATAATGAGGAGTGGGCTGACCCAGGTGTTTTGATAAAAAGCAACAATAATAAGATGAAATAAAACAATAAAAATAATAGTACTAATGATGAGTTAGTCGAACCAAGGCGTGGCAACAATAACAAGATGGAATAAAACAAATAATAATAATAATAAAGAGTGAATCGAACCAGGGCGTGTCGATAAATAATAAGATAGAACAAGACAAATAATAAAAATAATAGGATTAATGAAGAGTGGGCCTATTCGGTGTGTTAGGATGAAAACAAGAATAATACGATGTTATAAATCTGGTAATAAAATAACGAAAAGTCGGCCGACCCAAATTGTAAGGATATGAAACAGAAAAACAAAATTGAGGTAAAGTAATAATAATAATAATAATAATAATAATAATAATAATAATGAATATAAAAATCGCCACGATAGAGTGGGGCAATATTTACATTGGACAATGTGCAAACACTATGGGAAATCTGTAAACAAACACCGGTATGAACATCACCCAGCACCGGTTACAGAAATAGAAGATGTCACCATTCTACACAGACAGAAAAATTGAAGCAAATAGGCCGGACATTATTGTTAAAAACCAGAAAGAAAAAACTTGTCTATTAATTGATATGGCTTGTCCAGCGGATTGTAACATAGCAACCAAGGAATTTGAAAAACTGTCAAAGTATAAAGACCTGGAAATTGAAATAGAAAAAATGGGGAAATTGAAAACAAGGGTTGTTCCAGTGATAGTAGGTACACTTGGAATGATAAAAAATGGAACAAAACAACACATTGAAAGAATCCCTGGAAACCCCAGTTTAAGAGATATACAAAAGATTGTCTTATTAAGTACAGCCCACACACTAAGGAGAACTTTGTCTATGTAACGCTAGGGATGATGGGGATGATAAAAAAACATGAAAATGGAGCCATAACAACACGCCACGACCTGCCTTAAGTCTTTCCGCAGACTTGTTTGGTAGTGCGACCATAGCAGAAATAAAAATATGACGAAAATGACATAATAATAATAATTAAGAATAGATTGATCCACATTGCAGAGATATAAAAGAGAAATAAAATGGTATAAAACTAGTAATAACATAAGAGTAATAATGAAGAGTAGATTGACCCAGATTATTGGAATAAAATAATAACATAAGAGTAATAATGAAGAGTAACCAAATTGAATGAATGAAGAATAATGAAGAATAATGAAGAATAATGAAGAATAACCAAATTGGAATAAAATTAAAAATGAAATAAAAGTAATGATGAAGACTAGATCGAACCATATTGTTGAGATAAAATGCAAAAATAACCAAACTGGAGTAAAAGCTAGTAATAAAATAATATTAATAATGAAGACATGATCGTCCCTGGGTGTTGGAATAAAAAACAACATGGAATAAAGATGGAATAAAGATGGAATAAATCTAGTAATAAAATAATAGTAATAAAGTAGAGAGGGTCGAGCCAATTTGAAACAGAAATACCAAAATTGAATAAAAGAATAATTAAACGACTCACATTGAATGGAAATAAATCAGGAATGACAAAAAAAAAAAAAAAAAAAAAAAAAAAATGAGACTAGATATACGATAATGACGAGTCTTTCGACCAGTAATACAATTCAGCGACAACAATAATACAGGACTTCAGTCACTTTCTCACCGACGTGATATGGGTTCCCTCTGTCTTTTCTACAAAAAAACTTATAATGAAACAATAGTAATAAGGAAGATTGGGTCGATCTAAATTATAGGGATATAAATCAGAAATAACAAAATTGAATAAAACTAGTAATAAAATATTAGTATTAATGAAGAGTAGATCGGCTGAAATTGCCGTGATAAAAAGCAAAAAAAAAAAAAAAAAAAGAAAAATTGGAGTAAATCTAGAAATACAATAATAATAATGAAGAATTTATCGACCCAAATTGTTTGTATATTAAGCCGAAATAACGAAAATGAGTAAAACTAGCAATAACATAATAGTAATAACGAAGAATATATCGACCCAAATTATATAGGTATAAAGCAGAAATAACAAAATTGAGTAAAATTGATATGTAATAAGATCCCAAGTGGGCATATATACTAACGACACTACGGTTTACTTTCGTCTCGATCAAAAATCTACCGCGGCTGACAAAGCAAACCTTGAAAAGGACCTCCAATCCGTGGTGGACTGGGGTAAGAAATGGCTTGTTAAATATAATGCTTCCAAAACAAAACTGCTGTCGAATAACAACCACAGACAATCGTTCCTCCCGCCCATTAACATGGATTAGGCTTCTCTCCCTGAAAGTAAAACACTGCGTCTCCTCGGATTAACTCTCACATCAAACCTCAAGTGGAATAACTATATAGAATCCATAGCTAAATCCACTGCTAAGAAAGTCGGTTCTCTGTGTAGGGCCAGGAAGTTTTTCCCGTCCGAAACAATCCTGCACATATACAAATCTACCATCCGCCCGCGCATTGAATATTGCTGCCATATCTGGTTGGGTGCTCCTGCTATCCACTGAGGTGTTCTCGACCAAATCCAACGGAGAATCTGTAATGTGATCGACCCTGACTTGGCAGCTAGGTTACAGTCGCTTTCTCACCGACGCAGTGTGGTTTCTCTGTGTTTCTTCTACAAATACTTTCACGGCTTCTGCTCCGATGAACTTAGCTCACTGGTACCTCCTATATATGAATTTCTTCAAGCCACAAGATTAGCCACTAGATCTCACCCTTTTACTATGAAACCAATAAATTGTAAACGTAAAATCTACTCCCTCAGCTTCTTTTCTAGCACTTCCCACCTATGGAATTCCCTTCCGCATACTTGTTTTCCCGACAGCTATAATTTCCAGGAATTTAAATGTAAAGTCAATAGTCATCTCCTGTATCACTAACTTACATGCTCTCTCTCTCATGCTTTTTTCTTCGTCCACCCCACTCTCATCAGTATTCTCTTCCTTCTCCTACTCTCTTTCAGACACTCCCTGCAACCTCTCACTCCTTCTCATAACATTCCTCCTATGTAACCCCCTGCACAACAGTAGCAGTAAAATGCCTTGCTTGGGGCGACACGATTATAAAAAATTAAAAAAAATAAATAATAAAATAATAGTAAAAATGAAAATTTGATTTACTCTGACTATTGGAATAAAAAGCTAAAATAACAAAACTCTGTAAAACAATAATAATAGTAAAAATGCTGAAATGAAAGGCCGAAATTGTAGATATATTAATAAAAAATAACATAATTGTGTAAAACCAGTAATAATATAATAGTAATAATAAAGAATGAATCGTTCCAAATTGTTGAGAAATAAAGCAAAAATAAAAATAAGTTAATTAAACTAGTAATGAAATAATAGTTATTAGACGATTAGATCGACTGAAATTGTTGGGATAAAAAGCAAAAATAACAAAATTGGAGTAAATACAGTAATAGAATAATAGTATTAATGAAAAATGTATCAACCCAAATTGTAGGTATTTATATAACTTTAGTTTGCGTCGATACATTCTTCAGAAATAACCGAGTAAAGCAAGAAATAACACAATAGTAATAATGAAGAATAGATCAACACGTTTGCTGAGATGAGAGCAAAGATAGTAAAATTGGAGTGAAACTAGTAAAAGAATAATAGTAATAATGAAGTATAGATCGATTGTCGGGATATAAAACAGAAAAAAAATTAATAAAACTAGTATGAAGCAAATGAAATGTGGTTCTACAGAAGGATATCATGGACCGAGCATGTGAGGTTTTGGAAAGGATAGAAACGAAAAGGAAATTAATACTAAGCATGAGGAAGAGACAGCTGAAGTTCCTGGCACATGCAATGATGAAGGAGGGCTTGGAGAGCCTGATACTAACAGGCCAGACAGAGGAAAAAAGAGACAGGGGAAAGCAGCAGATAACATATTTGAAGGGCCTGAGAAGGTGAATGACAGAACGGGGGTTGCGTGGTGTAAAAGGTGAAAGCGTGCTAAAAGCCACCAGGGAAAGGGAGACGTGGAAGGCCATGATCGCTTGTCCGGAAAGGACAAGACACATAGAAGAAGAATAACAGTAAAAATGAATCTACCCAGAGCATAATGAGGAAAACTAACAATTAGTTTAGTTTTTTAGCAAATTTTACCCAATACACCCGCAAAGAGTCACTCAAGGTAGGAGTTACTGAATGAAATTCCCTATAGACGAAAACACCTGAGCTGATGGCACTAAAGAAGATTGTTTGCATGAATATTTGACATGGAAAGAGAAACAGAGTAGCGATAGATTTAATAAAACTAGATATACGATAATGACGAGTCTTTCGACCAGTAGTCCAATTCAACAACAACAATAATACAGGACTTCAGTCACTTTCTCACCGACGTGATATGGCTTCCCTCTGTCTTTTCTACAAATATTTTCATGGCAACTGCTCTGATGAGCTTCTTTCCCTAATGTCCCGACCACATAAATTTAAGCGTTTTACTAGATTGGCATCTAGGCCCCACCTTTTTTACCGTTTAAATAGTTAAACCGTCATTTCTACTTCAACAGTTTCTTTTCTCGAACTCCCCGCCCTTGAAACTCCCTTCCGTTTATTTGCTTCCCTAATAACTACAATCTCTAAAAAATGAAGTGCAACGTCAACTGCCATCTTCTGTCTTACTGAATCCCATCCATCTTTTATCCTTTCTTCAATACCCCCTGTACCTAGTCTTTTATCTCACTGTAGCCCCCTGCGCATTAGTGGCGGTCCTGCCTTGCTTTGGGGTGAAATGTTTTTAAAAAATATGACGTAAAATCAATAAAAATCATTAAGAGAAAGAAATCATCAAGTAATTCTATTTATTTGAACCTGGTAACAGCAGGTAGGTTAACTAGTACACACCTATTGACAAGAGGACACCGGCGCAAAACTATAGCGATAATGGCGCCTATTGCAAATGTTGAATTAGGTATAGCAATTTTGTCTAAAAACTGCAGGAAGCGTTCATTCATGTCTTGTCTGTTTATGTTTGATCAAAGGCGGAAACGGAGAAAGAAA
>JBBBDQ010000240.1:725000-787500 GCA_037127315.1 Ascarosepion bandense | reverse complement strand
AACCAATTTATCAAATCTAAATATCAAAATAATTCCAGCCACATCCAAAACAATTATGATTTCTACAGCAATAATCGTTTTTAACTAGGCATATATAAAATAAACGATTACAACTGTTCCTAAGTATATACTGGGGAAACTTGCTGAAAAAAAAAAAACTATGTATAAACACAAAAACGGTTAAGTCAAAACTGTCTATTATTTATAATAAATGAAAACATAAATAATTTATCAAGTTAAAATAATATAAGTAATAATTACATTTTAAAAAATTTGACAACAACTTACTTTCGCTTATTAGATATCAAATTGTCACTTGCTTTCTCCCAAAATTTATTCTGACTTTCATGGTTACCAAGAATATTTTTGAAAATTTAACATTTTTAATTCTATTTATAAATACATGTTGCAAAATAAAATCCTGACAACTGGCTTGATATAGTCCATCAGAAGACGAAACGCATAGATAAGATTTGGTTTTCCTCCTGGCTTTATATATATATATATATATATATAGTTGAAGAGATTAGCCGATTACGCCACCATAGATTTTCGGATGAAAGGATTTCCAATAACAACAACTCCCGTATTTTGAACTTCCGGTTAAGAAATTATGAAAACATTAACCGCTGAGCAGGCACTTAATACAAATCGCCTGACGAGAACCAAAAGGTCAAAACTATGTCAATGTAATTGGCTGATCTTTCCAAGTTAAAAATCTAAAAGCGCTACATGTTAAAGCTTCATTTCCCTTCAAACATGTATTGAGCACTTTCTGATACAACTGTCTACTGGTCTAATTTAAATTTAATTGAAATCTGACCTATAGCTGTTTCAGTAATGAATTAGAGCACTCTGGCTATTGGCGTACGATACATGATACGCTAAAAGTCTGCCTCTTTCTACCGAGTGCCCATAGCTCAGAGGTGGAATTGCCGACTGACGCCAATTCGGTCGGGTTTCAATCCTGGGATAAAAACATTCGTATGTCTAACCGTACTGATGAGCTGTGATACAGCGAAACGGATCTGTCTGCGGATATATATATATATTGTGCATGTTAAACACAAACATTAATAAGTATTTACACACACACACACACATATGCATATGTATATGTATATATATGAGTAATAAAAATAAAAAAAGTTGTCACTTAGCTTATTGATGTTATATATATATATATATAATATACTGCACAGTGAATACTGCTGATTATATATATATGTGTGTGTGTGTGTGTGTCTGTGTGTGTGTGTCGGTATTTTTTATGCGTATGTGTGTGTTTTTGCGTGTTTAATGTACATTATGTGCATATATACATATATAGATGTATAAGCCTGACTGCGCGTCCGTAAATACTATATATATATATATATATATATATATATATATATATATATAAAGGAAAAAGGACAAAGGGAGAGGCAAAGATAAGGAGGAAGAGAGTGATATGGAAAGAGAGAAGGATGAAAAGAGTGAGGGGGAAGAAAGAGAGAGAAAAGAGAGAACTAAAGTTTGGGAGATTGATTTCTTTCCAACATTTCTCCTATTTTCCTTTTAATCCTCATCTCTGTTCCCCCACAAGATAAACAGACCTTTATCTACTTTCATTTTGCATCTGGTTAGATCATCTCTTGAGAGACACCGAATCAACAGTCGCATACAGATTGTTTCCCATTGCTTTTCATTTTTTACAGCCACGCACACGCACTAACGCATATATATATATATTCGTACAAATATATAATTTTCCCACCCACACACGCATACACACACACACACACACACATATATATGTGTGTGTGTGTGTGTGTGTGTGTGTGTTCGTATGCCAACATATGCTTTCAATATATATATATATATATATTATTGTCATCCGCCGACAGATCTGTTTCGCTGTATCACAGCTCATCAGCACGGTTAGACATCCGATTGCTTTTTACCCAGGATTGAAACCAGACCGAATTGGCGTCAGTCGGCGATTCTTCCTCTGAGCTATGGGAAGGAGGCAGACTTTTAGCGCATGATGTATCATACGCCAATATATATATATATATATATATATTGTGTGTGTGTGTGTGTGTGTGTGTGTGTGTGTGTGTGTGTGTTCGCGCGTGCGTGTGTTATTAAAATACTGCTTATGGTATGCTATAATTATGGGTAAAAAGCTCAATATTCCGAGACAGTGCGTATGTAAAGATAAAATTGAACACTGAGGTCAACACCAAGTGGCGATAGTCTGTTTCATACTTCAACGCAATATCCAGGACGTCTTAATCTGAAGCTTGCGTTCAAGTATGAAACATACAGTTGCCTTTCAGATTTGACCTCAGTTTATTCCTTATATATATATATATATATATATATATATATATATATATATAACGTAGAATACTTGGTATATAAGTCAGGTAAATTCCGATAGAGACGAAATCAAAAGAACTCAATGTTAAATTTATTTATTTAATTTAACAGATTAATATAATTTAGAACAAAATTTAGATATTCTACAATTTCATGGGTAATACGTATTTCGCAGCCGGAGAGAAACTGCTTCTCAGACCCAAAAGATACAGCAGTTAATAATATTCAAAATAATCCCGATAATAGTTACACACAGACGCTCACGTGCCCATGTCGAGAATAGACATTTGTAATGGCAATCTACAAAAACAATTCCTCGCTCATTCAAAAAACCCCAAAGAGAGAAAGAAAAGGAAAAATATAGACAACTGATGAATGGAAAGAAAAGAAAGGAAAAGAAAAGAAAGAAAAGGAGAACGACAGTATAAAGAGAAATTAAAGTTAACGTCTTAGATCGACACCAGCGTCAATTGCAATTCATCTGCTTTCTTAGAAAAACATGACATGGAAATTTAACATTAAAATTTAGTTTGAAATATAATGAGATATATTTACGGTAAAAATATATATTGTAAATCATACTTTTTGATACAAATTAAAATATAACCACTGGTAGTATTATATTATATAGTTAAAATTATTAAAACTTTTGAAAGAAATTTATAAATAAAATATAGAAAATTGATAAACAGAAAGAAGAGAAAGAAAAAGAAAAAAAAAAGAAGTAGAACGAATAGTATACATAAAAAGGCAGTTGAGATTAACGTCTTAGATGAACACCAGCGTCTATTACAATCTATCTGCTTACTTAAAAAAAAACATGACATGGAAATTTAACATTAAAATTTAGTTATAAATACAATGGGATATATTTACGGTAAAAAATAAATTGTAAATCATACTTTATAATACAAATAAAATCTAACCACTAGTAGTATTATATTATAACTATTGTTAAAATAGTTAGCACCTATATTAAGTAGATGATAAATAAAATATTAAAATACAATCTTAAAAAATCTCTTAAATAATAGTAATAAATAATAATAATAATAATAATAATAATAATAATAATAATAATAATAATAATAAGTATATAAAAAAAATTAACACTAATAATAATAATATTAATAAAAAGGATCTTAAATAATATTATTAAAATAATATTAATAATAATAATAAATACATATGTCAAAAATTTTAACACTAATAACATAATAATAAAGATATTATTATTATTATTATTAAAAAACCTAAATAATAGCAATAAAATAATATTATAAAAATAATAATAATAAAATTAATAGAAAATATATTAAAATATTGAACAGTAATAATAACAATATAATTATTATTAAAAAGAAAACAAATCTTCAATAATAGTAATAAAATAATAATCATAAACGTAATAATAATAATAAAAATTATAATATAAAACTAAAAAACATAAAAATATTTAGCACTAGTAATAATATTATTATTAAAAATACAAAAAACTACATGCATACACATACATAACCACACACACACACACACACACACACACACACATACATATATATATATATATATATATATATATATATATATATATATATATATATACATACACACATATATTCATATACACGCATACATAAAAAATACAACCCCAAAACTAATATATACATATTTTTCATTAATATGTATATATATAGATATATATACACACACACACATACATACATACATACATACATACACTATACACGCAAACACATATATAAACATATATACATATATACATATATGTACATATATATGCACACATATATAAACACATATATACATACACACCTACACACATATATGCACATATACACGTACATACACATACATTTATATACACATATACATACACTATTACAATCTAAAGTATTATAAAAACAATACAATATTATAATATACCTATAACCATATAATTATAAAAATATTTTGGGGTAAAACATTTCCAACGGTAAATTCCAGATTTTTCTCCAAAAGAAACCACCTTTTTAAATTAAATTCATTGAAATTATAATTTTAATCTAGCTAAATTATTTTATATTTATTTTTATACCTGCATTTAAATATCAATTCGTTACGTTGATTAAGGAGTTCCTTTGGATTATTGTATTTGATAATATTCAATTTCTCCTCCAGGCATAAATTACACCTATCCCTGAAGTTGTTGGGAGTGTTAGCATATTTTAATATCCTCCATTTGACCAGTGGGGTAAATCCTCCGTCCTTTATATCCCAGTAGTATTTAGACAGAGCAGTTTGATGTTTCAAGGAGGCGTTGGAAAACGATTGTCTTTGATTGTAAAGTCTTTGTTTCCAACAACCTGCAGATATCCCTATATAAACTCTTTTTCTGCTAGGGTCTTCTTCTAGAAAAATAGTGGCTTCATAAAAAGTTTTTTTCAGAATTACACCTGCCATTAACGGGGAAGTTGGTTTTATTGATGCAATTGCAGGAAAGTTTATTTTCCAGAGGTTTGTTATAGAAGTCTTTGAATAATTTATTATTATGAGAATTAATTATGTTTTGGATGTTATTGGTAGTTGAATAACTAATTTTAAGAGTTATTTTGTTGAATAATTTTCTTAGTGGGGTTGTTTTGGTGGAAGTGTTTGCTAACTAAATTTTAAAAAATATTTACCTATGTTTACATTGAACAACTTGCAGAAAGGAGGGTTGAACAATATTTTTTTTTCTAATTTTGCTTTTGTTTCCATTTCTAGTTTTATCTTTCAATTTTTTCGTATAATATTTCATCTTTAAAATTACTCTTTTTAAGGACTTCATTGTATATTGTTTTATTCTCATCGAATATTCCCTTATTAGATGATAATTTATTAATTCTAATACTAACTTTTTTAGGTACATGTTTATAGATTTAGGATGATTGGAGTTGACATTAATATAAATAGGAGACTGATTACTTTTTTGGTATGGTTTAAATGTATTATTGGACAGGTTAAAGCTAGTGTCTAAAAAATTAACAATTTTAAAATTGGATGAAATTTCGATTTTAAAACTTAAAATTTTAAATGCTCTAATATTTTTTTTTAATTCTAGATGTAAGAGGGCCATTAGTGTTAGGGATATACATTTTTTTTAAATTCTAGATGTAAAAGGGCCATTAGTGTTAGGGATATACATTTTTTTTGAAATTCTAGATGTAAGAGGGCCATTAGTGCTAGGGATATACATTTTTTTTTTAAATTCTAGATGTAAGAGAGGCCATTAGTGTTAGGGATATACATTATTTTGGAAATTCTAGATGTAAGAGGGCCATTAGTGTTAGGGATATACATTTTTTTTTTTTTTGAAATTCTAGATGTAAGAGGGCCATTAGTGTTAGGGATATACATTTTTATTTGAAATTCTAGATGTAAGAGGGCCATTAGTCTTAGGGATATACATTTTTTTTTTTGAAATTCTAGATGTAAGAGTGCCATTAGTGTTAGGAATATACATTTTTTTGAAATTCTAGATGTAAGAGTGCCATTAGTGCTAGGGATATACATTTTTTTAAATTCTAGATGTAAGAGGGCCATTAGTGTTAGGGATATACATTTTTTTTTTAAATTCTAGATGTAAGAGGGCCATTAGTGTTAGGGATATACATTTTTTTAAATTCTAGATGTAGAGGGCCATTAGTGTTAGGGATATACATTTTTTTTTAAATTCTAGATGTAGGGCCATTAGTGTTAGGGATATACATTTTTTTTTGAAATTCTAGATGTAAGAGGGCCATTAGTGTTAGGGATATACATTTTTTTTGAAATTCTAGATGTAAGAGGGCCATTAGTGCTAGGGATATACATTTTTTTTGAAATTCTAGATGTAAGAGGGCCATTAGTGCTAGGGATATACATTTTTTTTAAAATTCTAGATGTAAGAGGGCCATTAGTGTTAGGGATATACATTTTTTGGAAATTCTAGATGTAAAGAAGACCCATTAGTGTTAGGGATATACATTTTTTTTGAAATTCTAGATGTAAGAGGGCCATTAGTGTTAGGGATATGCATTTTTTTGAAATTCTAGATGTAAGAGTGCCATTGGTGTTAGGGATATACATTTTTTTAAAGTTCTAGATGTAAGAGGGCCATTAGTGTTAGGGATATACATTTTTTTTTTAAATTCTAGATGTAAGGGCCATTAGTGTTAGGGATATACATTTTTTTAAATTCTAGATGTAAGAGGGCCATTAGTGTTAGGGATATACATTTTTTTAAATTCTAGATGTAAGAGGGCCATTAGTGTTAGGGATATACATTTTTTTTTTTTTAATTCTAGATGTAAAGAGGGCCATTAGTGTTAGGGATATACATTTTTTTTAAATTCTAGATGTAAGAGGGCCATTAGTGTTAGGGATATACATTTTTTTTTTGAAATTCTAGATGTAAGAGGGCCATTAGTCTTAGGGATATACATTTTTTTTGAAATTCTAGATGTAAGGGGGCCATTAGTGTTAGGGATATACATTTTTTTTAAAATTCTAGATGTAAGAGGGCCATTAGTGTTAGGGATATACATTTTTTTTTAATTCTAGATGTAGAGGGGCCATTAGTGTTAGGGATATACATTTTTTTTGAAATTCTAGATGTAAGAGGGCCATTAGTCTTAGGGATATACATTTTTTTTTTGAAATTCTAGATGTAGAGTGCCATTAGTGTTAGGGATATACATTTTTTTGAAATTCTAGATGTAAGAGTGCCATTAGTGTTAGGGATATACATTTTTTTAAAATTCTAGATGTAAGAGGGCCATTAGTGTTAGGGATATACATTTTTTTTTAATTCTAGATGTAAGAGGGCCATTAGTGTTAGGGATATACATTTTTTTTAAAATTCTAGATGTAAGAGGGCCATTAGTGTTAGGGATATACATAAGGCCAGAATTCCGATAGATATCTACTTGATTGGGATCAACAATTCTACCGAGAGTATATAATATATATATATATCCCTATCTGATCCGCGATTTGAGCTGAATCAAAAGCTTCCATTGGGACATCAAAGCTATTGTTAATACTTTTAGCCCAGGTAGAATCATTATATACTAGTAGAGAATCTCTAGAAGTCAAAATTATATCCATTTCATTATTGGAAATATTTGTAAAGTTTTTAGCATAGTTTAAACTATTAACTGATAAATCATATGAAATAGAGGGGTAAAAATCATTTATATCAAATTGTAAATAAGAAGCTTTTTTCTTATAAATATTTTGGAACCATGTAATGGTATCAGACGAGTCTTTCTATAAATTTGTATGGAGACTCTCCTGTATGGATAGTATTATCTTCCTAAGTATATTACTAGAAATTAAACCTAATTCAATTTTGGAGGGATTGGTTAATCTAGATTGAAGGTTATTTTCAAAGTTAGGTTTGTGGTTTTTAAAGAGTAAGTATGCGTTTTTAGTTTCGGTCTTTCCCATTCTATCTGCAATATCTAGTTTTTTGGCCAATGCAACTTTTCTTTTTTATTAATTGTGGACATCATGTAATTATTATTATCTTTTTTATATGTACTGGAAATCTTTTTGAGGATGAGTTGATAATAAATAAATAATAATTAATAAATAGAGGGTTCTATTTTATATATATTTTTTGACTTTTCTGCATTAATTCACATCTTATTAAAGTTTCTGATCATTTTAATGTCCTTTTTAAGAAGAAACTGGAAATTCGATAAAGGAACTGTGTCAATCAACAAAATCAAATATGACAGAACTCAAACCACTTCAGGTTTACGACAAAGAACGTCAATTTATTTATTTATTTATTTTCATTTATCATATTACATTTTTAGGCTTTGTGTATTTACAGGCATTGATGGTTGGTTGGTTGATTTTGTTTAGCGGCATAGCAACCCCTATGGGTTATTTATTGCCAAAATCTACTGATTATTATCGAAATTTTATGGCTTCAACTAAATATATATTATAAATATGTATTATGGTTGGTTGATTTTGTTTAGCGGCATATCAGTCTCTATGGGTTATTTAATGCCGAAATCTAAATATTTCTAAAATAATTTTATGGCTTCAACTAAATATATTTTGAACACAACAGGGACAATGTATTGTTGGTTAGTTTGCGTTAAAATTGTTTTGCTGAACATTTTACTATAAATGGGTATTGTTAGTCATTTACAATCTAGAAATGCATTGCTGGTAATTTTACTGAAGAAATGTATTTTTATTCTTTCATAGTATTTTAGTTTTGTTTGGGGATGTATTATTTGCCCACAGTTAGGACCCTAACAAGTGCTACCACCCCGTATCAGAATGGACCTGGTATCAAAAGCAAAAATTAAGAGGTGGCTCCAAGCATCTGAAAGCCTTCAATATCCCGATTAGAGGCTTTTAATTTTTAATTCTTTTTTTTTTTTTTTTTTGTTGCATATATGGTAAAATCGAATTTTTGGTTTGGAGTAACATTTTTAAGTATTAAAACAAATTAATGCTTTTTTTATCAAGTTCATCGATTTATGACACTGGAACATTGGATTACAAAAAAACTCTTAACGCTAATATTATTATTTCGCTATAGCATGGGAAGCGCTACAAACTACTACAAAATTGTACATTTTGTTTCGGTATTGAAAGGACAATGGCTCGTCAGGTAGTTAATAATGATGGTAATAAACATCTTTATTTAAAAATTCTTTTAAGAACAACTTTTCCCTTTATTGGTGGAATTTCTTTCTTTCTTTTTTTGTTTTTATTTTTTTTCCTTACGAGTTTTTTTTATATAATCATATCGCCCCAAACATGGCAGTCTATTGGCACTGGTGCGCAGGAAGTTACATAGGAGTAAAGTTATGAGAAAGAGTGACAGGTTACAGGGCGTGTCAGGAAATGGGTAAGAGAAGGGTTAAGATATTGAGAGTTGGAGTGGGCGGAGAAAGGAGCATGAGAGAGAGAGGATGCAAGTTAGCAAGATAGGAGATGACTATTGACTTTACACTTAAACTCCTGGAGATTGTAGCTGTCGGGGGAGCAAGTAAACGGAAGGGAATTCCGCAGGCGGGAAGTACGAGAAAAGAAGCTGATGGAGTAGAATTTGTGTTTACATTTTATTGGTTTCACAGTAAAAGGGTGGGACATAGTTGCTAATCTTGTGGCTCGAGAAAATTCATGCATAGGGGGAACCAGCGAGCAATCATCGGAGCAAAAGCCGTGAAATTACTTGGAGAGGAGATACAGAGAAGCCACTGCCGGTGAGAAAGTGACTGTATTTTGGCTGCCAGGTCGGAATCGATCACATTACAGATTCTCCGTTGGATTTTGTCAAGGACGCCTAGGTGAATAGCAGGGGCACCAGACCAGATATGGCAGCAGCATTCACCCAGTGCGCGGCACAGTTGGAAATTGCCTGAAAACCATGCCACGAGTTGACTCAAGCCTTGTGAGTGAAATTGGGTAGACATAGCCGTCCAAAAGCCGTTGATGGTTGTACTAGCACGAAGTCACAAGTCATTGTGATCGAGGGTTTGAGTGAGCGTTCAGTCTGTTGATCACGCCAGGTTATGCGTTCTTTTTTCTTTTGTAATTAAGGTCTGTCCAGCATAGTTTCAGTATAAACCAAAGGTGTTTTCTCTTTTTGGTGGGAGGGTGAACAAATGCAAATGTGCATGAACAGGTGACTGCAATAGGGATTGACTAGTTGCCCAAGCAAACGAATATGCTCATAAAGGAGTAGCCAGGCATTTTATATATATTTGTGTGTGTGTGTGTGTGTGTGTGTGTGTGTGTGTGTGTGTGTGTGTTAATACGTATGAATGTTCTTTGTTAAAATATTTTGTATAAACAATTTTTTTCTTTTTGACGAGTTGACACATGATTAAGATTGTAAAATTATTGTACACATCCTAAGCGCTTTTGTCTTTTATAAACCACTGTCAAAGAAAGATTATTTTTGTTTTATTAATTTATTTAAAGAGTTTTAAATGTATTAAGTCAGGCATTACTTTTAAATAAAAATGTGTTTACAGAACGAATCTTTTTTCTTATGAAAGTCAAAATTTAAACAGTATTCATACAAACTCAGTTTTGATGTCAATCGTCGAAAAAGAAGAAAAAGTTAATAAAAAGTACTGTAGAAAGAATTTTCGTTGAACTTTAATAAAATTTCAATAGAAGTAGACAATAAACGTGAAAATCGAGTAGCTGTAAGAATTTTGTCTCTTTCTGAGTCGTTACGTCGTGTAGAGTATTTGTTCTGTCTTGGTAATTTAGGCATATAGCACTTTATGTTATTAATTACATAGGTGGCTTTGTTGTTGTTGTTGTTGTTGTTGTTGTTGTCTTGTCTTCTTTTAGTTTAAGTCTCCTTTCCACTTTTTTATTTACCGATTTTCTCTTGTTTTTTTTTGTGTTTTTTTTTTTTGTGGTGGGGGATTATTGGTTTTTGATTTCTTTGTATTTGCTTTTTTTTTTCATTGGTTATCTGGTAGATTTTGTACTGGTTTTACCAATACTTTGAGTTTTATGTATGTATGTATGTATGTATGTATGTATGTATGTATGTATGAATGTATGTGTGCATGTGTGTGTGTGTGTGTGTGTGTGTGTGTGTGTGTGTGTGTGTTTGTGTGTGTGTGTGTATTTATGTGTGTGGTTGAAAGTATGGTATGTGTTATATATATATCGCCAATATATCTTATTTTATATTTTACATATTTTATACATATTTCCAATATGAGAGATGAAGCTTTTATACGCATACTAGCATTATAGCCCGGCGTTGCTCGTGCAACTCAGAACATTTTAGTAGTAGCAGAATATACCAATGAAAGGAGTAGATGGAAATCATTTATTGAAAGTTAGAAAGAAGAGCCGAGGCTGTTAGTAACCATTTTCAGCATTAAGAAGAAGGCATTGACTGCATGTTGCTGTTGTATTCAAACGGAGTATAAAGTGTAGTTTTAGTGCCGGTCATACTTTTGTCTCCTTCTAAGGGGGTGGGGGTTCTTTGATCTGGAAATGAATAGAGAACATTTGCAGGAAGTGGAGTTAGTAATAAATAAGATAGAAGTTTACCTGTTTTAAATGTAGATAGTCATACGCCCTAACCGAGCTCTTTTTTTAGGAGGCATGTGAAAAAATCTACAAAAACTGAGCCCACCTAGTGTGAGTGTCTGTTACTTTAATCGAAGATGGCTGCTAAATTTCTTGGAACGCAATATTTACAATACTCACACAAACATCAAATCTCATGATGCAATAATGTTTATAATATCAAATGGATAAATTCCTTTAAAACTCGGTTATAGAAAAAATAATTATAAAATATTGTTGTTTCAAAATTGTTCAGAAATTCCATTAAAAAATCTATTTTCTTTTGTTTTACGTAAACATGAGTTGATGCTTTGTGTGACATTGTAAACAACATTGTTTCAAAATTACGAGGGAAATATTTACATTTTTGTTGACTAAATAAATGTAACATCAAATAAAAATTATTTATTTTGTTTTACTGAAAACCTATTAAGCTCTCAGTTCAAATTTTTTTTAAGTATATTTAAAAATGTAGGCATTTAATTTTAAAGGAAAAAGTTACATTAATGCCACACGAATTACAGACAGTTGATTTCCTGCATGAAATATTTAGCGAAAAAAAGCTTTATTTTTTTAAATTTTATTTTCTGAAGTAGGAAATATTAAATCTGAAAAACAAAAAAAGACTAAATAATTAAATCAACCATTGACACTTTTTTTTTTTTTACATATTTTGTTTTTGTTTGAAAAAACATTTAAAAAAAAAATATTTCTTTTGTTTTAAAATTACGGGGAAAAATATTCGCATTTTTTTGTTAACCAAATGAATCTTTAAAACGTCGGAATTAAAATGAATTATAAAAGCTCATTTTTTTAATAAAAATATTTTAGTCGCTTTTGACACGTGTGATTTGATTTCTGTGACTTAATTTAGAAACCATTTAGATCTTAGATATTTTACAGAGCAAATGTAAACAATCGACTCCATTTGCCAAAAAGTGCGCAAGGGAAAATTGCTGAACTTAAACTCAAAAAGTGTGTTGACCTGGTTTTCCTGTAGATATGAGTCCCTAGAAAGATTGAATGGCGTAGCTTAAAAAATGTAGGCGTGCATAGGGAACAGTCATACACAGACTCACAGATTGCCTTTTATGTATATAGATAAAAGAATGTAAGGACAACCTACTGCAGAAAAATCTTCTGTCCAGTCAGTCATGTCTCGAAAGAGACATGATCGCCTAAGCGTGCATCACGTATGGAACTGAACTATCTGATCAAGTATAAAAAAATCTGGTAACTAGAGCCGACAAATTGGAGGAGAGAGTTATCAAAGATAATGTCCTGAATCCGCAGTTAGTTCCCGTTAACCCTCTCTCTGTTATTTATGCAGTTTAAAAAATGTACTTTTTACCAGATAAAATTTGATGAGGTTCAATCAAATTTTCATTACAAAAATACGACCCAGAGAAAGAAAAAAAAAAAGTATGGAAACCACTAAGCACAAAACTGTTTATGTAAATAGTTATCTTCAATCGATAAATTATTAATTTAAAATCAAATAACAAACAATGTACTTATTTACGTGTCGTCATTTCAGTCTACCTGAATTTATTTTATTACTGAAACTCCAGAATACACAGTATATATCCAAAATAGTGGTAGCAAGTTTGACTCAAAGGAAATGTTGGAATATTGAGACCTTTCAATTATAAAATGGCGTTACATAATCTTCAACCGACATCACTCAATACTGTGATATCTAAGGAATATAAATATCAGTCTATATTGAGTTCCATTTTCTGACATCTTGGCTGGGATAAACGTTAATTCAGTCAGTTAAGTGCCATACGTGATAAACGCTTTGGACGACCATGTCTCGAAAGAGACATGACTGACTGGACAGAAGATTATCTCGCTGTAGTTTGCCATTGCTTTCTGCGGTAGACTGGTTGCCGACCAGGGCTATAGAACCCAATCTGTCCTGTTACTTAAACCATAACTGGCGGGAAGAGACACATTAATACCTTTCCCAAGGGTATTTGCGCGCAAGCGAATGCAAAGACTTCAAATGGAATTCGAACACGTTAATTACCAATCGTTAAGAAGATTTTTTTCTCTTATTTTTGGTTATTCTTCTTTATGTGCTGTGCTCCGTCAGGATATAGGCGATCGTGGCTCTCCACAATTTCCTGTCCTTTGTAGCTCTTTATAAATTTTGTCTTCTTGCTATTGCCCTTCAACCCTGCTATGCCATCTATTTACTCAAGTTCACTATGTCATGCGTTGTTTTTCTCTGTCCCTCTTGCCTTCAATCTATCCAGTGATTATTAGATTTTCCAAACCCTCTTTCCTCATTATAGAACTTTCAACTGTCTCTTCAGTCTGTGTTAAGTACGAATTTTCTTTTTTGTTTTCATTTTCTTTAAAACTTCGTCGTTGGTATTCTCAACATCCTTCTGTAGAACCACATTTCTAATGCGTCAAGTCTCTGCTTTATCTTTGAGGAGATTGTCTAGGATTCCCTGCCATAAAGAAGGACAGATATCACATAACAGTTAAATATTATTTTTTGTGTTTCTAACGAATTTTTCCCGTTTCTTTATACATTGCTTAGATTTTGGAATGCTTCTTTGACTATCCTAATGCGCTTTCGGATTTCAGTGTCGCATTTTCCGTCCTTTGTTAAAATCTTTCCCATATTTTTGCATTTGTTTGATTTTGGTATCTACGAATAAACATTGAACTCCCAAGAAAATAAACGAAAATTTCTGATTTGTAATTTGAATATTGATTGCATAACATTTTTAGCGATAGATTTCAGCGTTTATTTCTGGGAGTTTCTGATTGGCTTGTAAGAGCTGTTTCGGGCGTGGCTCGATCTACGTACGTATATGCGTGTTTTGGCATCGATATTTGGTGCGTTTGCGAGGGGTTAATTGTGGTGTAGGTTTAAAGGAACACACGTGTCTCAGTGGGTGGTATTGTTAGCTGTGTTGTGTCAGTCGGCGAATGACAGTCGGAATTAGAAGAAGAGATGCAACCGCCTGGAGCGAAAGTAATTTGTGCAAGATGAATCTAAACATAGATGCGATTTATTTATTTAATTTTTTTTTTTTTTTGGTTTAAATTATTTTTCAATGTATTTATTATACTTTCATTTCGGTTTTCTTCTTTTTTTTTTAACTGAAAAATATTTCGCTTCTGAATAGTTCTCATCAATTCACACCGACAAAAAAGATCAATAATGATCAATCGTTCGAGCGTGAACAAATTTCTCTAAATTAGTATTTTTATCTACATAACTCACATATATACACTCATAAGTACGTTGACAAATTTTTATAGTATTTAAATGTTATATAAAAAAACAAATATGCACACAAAATATTCGCATATAAATATACGCATATCCATGTACAGTTCACACACACACACACACACACACACACACACACACACACACACACACACACACACACACATAAATGCAAACTTATCACCATATTCGTTTAGAAAAACTGGAAGGGTATATCTGAAATAAACAGTAGCTACTCTGGCATGTACGCATCGCTCATTCTGTAATGAATTAGAGCACTCTGGCTATTGGGCGTGTATAATGATAAAATACACGCTAAAAAGTCCGCTTTTTTCTACCGAGCTCCAATAGCCCAGAGGTAGAATCGCCGACTGACGCCAATTCGGTAGGGTTTCAATTCTGGCTTAAAAGCAATCGGAGTCTAACAGTACTGATGAGCCGTGATACAGCGAAACAGATCTGTCTGCGGATGACTATACCCTTGCGAAAATTAACTGAAACAAAACGAATAGTCTTCCTAGGATCTTTCACACTTTCCCTGACCACGTATACGTCGTCACTTTGTGTTGTTTTTCTTTTCCGACTGCATTTTCCTTTACGATTTTCACTGACGAATTCAGTTTATTTCTTCGTCTTGATGACATGACTGACAGTTGAAAAACTAACACCAACAATATCCGCGATCTTTCTATAAAGCTTGCCAGTGTGTTCGTGCAGCATTACAAGATTTTCGTACAGAAAATTTCGTGCAGAATTTTCGTACAGAAAATTTCGTGCAGAATTTTCGTACGCTTCCTTGGAGTAACGTCCACTGCAGACATTTAGACAGAAGTGTCTGGGCGTGATAAAAATCTGATGCATTCACGGATGACGCAATATTTTTCAAGGCCACACAAATTTCATCATACACCCCGAAAATAGATTCCTATTGATGCACACCACTGCAAATGACCTAACCTGATTAAAAAATAGAAATCGATTACACTCTGTCAATTCAGTGGGTCCATATTTTGAAAGAAAGAAAACTAAAGCAGTTGTTTTAATTTGGACAAGGGTGTATATTTGACGGAAACACAAAAATAGTTGGTAAAATTCAACAATGATTAAGTTGGCAATTAAAAGTGGCCAATATATAGCCTTGCGGTAAAACTTAGACAGCCTTGAATTTAATTTATATACTTCAAATATATATATTAGTCATCCACATACAAGCCTATTTCGCAGCTCATTAGTGTGATCAGACACATCCACTTGCTTCTGGCCGAGATTGAAACACGACCGATTTGGTGTCAGTCGGAGTGGTTACTCACTAAGCCATTGACGCATGGAATCAGAGAAGGGAAATTTTAACGTGTTGTATATAATCAGTGTATACACATGCCAGTCACCGAAAGAATTCATTTCTGAAGAGTCACGCATATAGCAGAAGTGGAAAATGTTTTTAAAATTTTCTTCTCCAGAGAGCTCAATCGTAATGAGATTGATTGATTGATTGATTGATTGTTTAATACTTAGTTTTTGGTCCTAATAGGGTTAGACCAGTACACATTTGTATTTAAAAGTGTTCTATACAATTATATTGTAGAACTTTTGATTATTTTTCATTTTTAAACGAGTTATTTCGCTACCCAGGTTTCTACCATGAGTAGTATCTTCAGGCGATTTTTAATAAATAATGTTGTTAAAAATCGCCTGAAGACACCACTCATGGTAGAAACCAAGGTAGCGAAATAACTCGTTTAAAAATAACATATATATATAGGGGGAGAGTTATTCTTCAAATATATATTTATATATATATATAGGGGGTCCGAAAGTAGGTGGGCAGTAAATGATAACACTTATTTCGGATTACATATACAATTATATTTACTAATGCAATTATTACACTGACAATTAAATCCTATTGTATACAATAATATAAATACCATAATTATAATGAACACCATTGTAATATAACCAATACATAAACCTATTGCACCTCCTCTCCACCTATTTGTGAACCACCCTATATATATATATATATATATATATATATATATATATATATATATATATATAAAATCAAAATATAGTTTTAATGTATGCTATATCTATAGGCAAAAGTAGTCAATAACAGGAATAGAGTTTATATAAATATAAAAGTTGACACTGCAAACAACACCAACTGGTGACTGTTTCATGTTTTAATGCAATCTTCATGGCCTGAAGATAGCGTATATATATATATATATATATATATATATATATATATATATATATATATATATTGTAATTTTGTTATTACAATAGTTTATAAAAGTATAATATCATAACACAAAAATGTTCATGTTTCAGAACAAAACTGTTTCTCTTCAGGTGATATGTTAAAATAAATGGTGAAAACGATTTATTTTTAAAAATATAAGATGAATTCATGGTTATTTAGAAAATTAAGGAGTGGTAGTTGGAACAAATGCTTTTAGGTGTGTCAAAATTGTTCAGTCAAAACTGAGAATTATGTAATCATGGAGATCTAATATTTAAGTTCTGAAAGGTGGCAGGATGGCTTAGATTTAGACACGTCACTTTTTAATTTTGCCTGGGTAAGATACATAGTGGGACCTTAGATTTTTTAATGAGTAGACAATAATTTTTATCAGGAGGTTGGATTTTAGGGTTTTTTTTTATTATTGAACAATAACTACTATCTGTGAGTAAAGGGGATAGAAAGTCAGAATTAGGATTAAATTATTGTAGTACTCTTAGTTATATTGTATTTAGAACAACAATTTAGTATTGTGTGGGTCGTTTATTTTATTAAATTAATATTCATTTTTTTTTATGTTAGAGTATAAGTTATAAAATGAAACATACTTATTAATTAAATTTTAAAGAAAATTATTTTGTCTGAGTAAGGTATCTAGTGGGACCACATAATACTTAAATAGGTAAATAATTTTTAACAGCAAGTTGAATTTTTTAAAAATTTCTTCATGAGTAAAAGGGTTGAAATGTTTATGTTATAATTTTGAATAAATAATTATGGTATATTAAATTATATTGTAGTTAAGAAAACTGATTTAATATTGTGTGGTTCTTTTATTTAGTAAAATAAATATTAATTTTTATATTATAATAGAGCATAAGTTATAAATGAAACATTGTAGTGTTTTAAAATTAAATTGGAATTATTTTGTCTGTGTAAAATACATTGTGGGAACAGATTATTTAAATGGGCAGACAGTAATCTTTTACGGCAGGCTGAACTTCAGGGTGGTTTATTTTTTGTGTTTAGAATCAGGATTTTAATAATTATGGTATACTAAGGAATATAACAGATTAAAAAACAAAATTAGTATTGTGGATCCTTTATTTTGATAAAATAATTTAAAAGTTATATTGGAGCATAAGCTATCAATAAAACATTGCAATTAATAAAATTTAAAGATTTTCTTTTTTAAGGGTCCGGAAATTTTTTTATGTTGTAATTTGAACTGAATAATTCTACCGTGTATATATATATATATATATATATATATATATATATATATATATATATTTATATATATATATATGTATGGATATATATATATATATACATACATAAATATATATATATATATATATATATATATATATATATATATATATTTATTTATTTATATATATATACGCTCTCACACCCTGATTGAGCACTCTGGAAGAGTGGTACACTTTGTAAACAGTAGCTACTCCGGCATTTACGCACTGCTCATTCGATAATGAATTGGAGCACTCTAGCTATTGGGCGTGTTTATACGCGTTAAAAAGCCTGCCTTCTCCTACTGGACGCTCGTGGTAGAATCGCCGACTGACGCCAGTTCGGTCGGGTTGCGATCCTGGGTTAAATAGGCGAGCGGACTCTAAGCTGTACTGATGAGCTGTAATACAGGGAAACTGATCTGTCTGAGATGACTATAGTATATATATATATATATATATATATATATATATATATATATATAGTGTGTGTGAATATTAAGCAAATTTTATACTTTTAGTTTCGAGCATGCGCGTTGTTTTTTATTTTATTTTGTCGACTGCACAGTACACTAGGGCCAGTTGACGAGGTAGTGCTGCTTTGTGTCAAGGGGTTGGTTGTTAAAAGATTTTATGAGTCCAGCAACAGGACTATGCACTATGATACACAGGCAGGAGAACCCAGTGATGGATGCCAGACAATTTCTGAGACCACATTACCCTTTACAACCGGCCACCTAACTCCCAAGACTGCAACCCCACTTTATGTGTGGAGCGGAGTTGAGCGAGCGACAAACAAAATCCTTTTTAACACTAAAGGCGAACTGAAGGCAGCTTTCACCAACTTAAGCAAGGACAACATCCAGAAGAGACGCAGGAGCTTCCGAAGTTGTCTATAGTCTGTGATTAAAATAAATGCTATTTTCATTTTTTCGTAATTTAGACAACAATTTATCCATGGCAGCCTGTAGTATAGTATATACACTATATATATATATATATATATATAGATAGATAGATAGATAGAGAGAGAGAGAGAGAGAGAGAAAGAGGGAAAGAGAGAGAGTCATCGCAGACAGATGTGTTTCGCCGTATTACAGCTCGCTCGTATGGTTAGACGTCCGATTGCTTCTAGCCAGGATTGAAACCCGATATATATATATATATATATATATATATATATATATATATATATATATGAAAAGAGGCGTCATATATTTATTAAAAGCACTCTATGCGAATATGTATTGAAATAATCTCGTCTCGAGTAAGAGGCCCTTCGAAAAATATATCTAATATTTCTTCGTTCGCTACACAATCGTACGTGTATGAATCTAGTAATATACCTCTTTGTACAGCTTATATATGTGCACACACACACACACATAAACATACATAAACACACACACACACACACATCTATATATATTTTATAAATAAAGTTTATCTGTAATTATCGATATATATATATATATATATATATATATATATATATATATATATATACTTATATATGTATGTACGTATGTATATATGTAGGTTTCTATGCGTGTGTGTGTGTGTCTGTTTGCGCGCGTACGTCAGTGCGCATTAGAAAGAAGAAAAACGAAAAAATAACGCTTTAAAAGAGGGTGGGGAAAATGCAGTTCGCTATGATTTCTACTAATAGTTTTATTCCCATACGTCTAATATTTTCATTTGAGCAGAATTCAAATAACAAGAAGGAAATATATATATATATATATATATATATATATATATATATATATATATATATATATATATAAAAGACATGTGTGAAGAATAAAAAGAAAATTTAATAATTTGGAAACAAGTTAAAGAAGAAAAATCTATAAGATAAGCAAAACTTGATAAAGATCAGATGGAAGCAAATTTACAAAAACAACAAAAGTCTATCCAAAGCAAAAAGATAGAAAAAATTAATTTTCGCAAATCTAAATAAAAAAGAATAAAGAAAATCTATACAAGGAATAGAAATCGAGTAAACTTATTTGTAAAAAAAGTAACCAACACTATTGAATCTTATATATATATATATATATATATATATATATATATATATATATATATATATATATATATATATATATATATATAGATATAGGATTAATAAAAATATGAAATTTGTCACTTAGTTGATTGATGTGATATTCAGCACTTCGACTCCAGGGTATCGTAGACGAAACTTTTTGTAATCGTTCGTTCCGTTCATCAGAATGTTTCAGCAATTAACTGCCGACCTTCTCACTTTCGACACATTTTTAGTAAATTAATTTGCTTTATTTATTTATTAGTTTTAGGTTGATTTTTACTCTTTTATGTATTTTGTGTGTGTGTGTGTGTGTGTTGTGTGTGCGTGTGTGTGTTTATGTATGCATGTGCGTATATGTATGCGCGCATGTGTCGAATATCGTGATTATCTCGCTTTTTCATCATTTCCTTATTTCTTTATAGTCTCTTTTTCTTTCGACTCTGACTATATATATATATATATATATATATATATATATATATATATATATATAAACTACTAAAAAGTTGTAAGTTTTAAAATGTATTTTTTTGACAGTATTTATTTATTTCTATTATTATATTTGATATTTCAGACCGTCCTCGGCCTTTCATCAGAAGCATATATATTGCAATAATTATCTTATTCTTCCATTTAGACACAAGAAGGTTTTTAAAAATTTGGCTAAAGTTACTTTTCCCCCTTAACTACTACTATTAACCCAATGGTCAAGCCCACATACCTTCCACTACCATAGAAGAAATTACTACTAAGATTCCGCTAGTAAAACCCTATAAAAGCCAATATCCCCCAATCCCTTCTTTTACCCCTTCTAATGCCGGAGGCATTATAGTTTTTCCTAATTCTTTGTTTAAACGGGGTTGACAATGCATGTCTTAAACTGACATGTTGAAAATGGCTATTTCCCTCTAAATTTTATCTGAATTTGCAGATATATATATATATATATATATATATATATATATATTTTTGAATCGTATCACCCCGAGCAAGGCGGAAACGCCACTGATGTGCAGGGGGCTACGTAATAGTGAAAAAATTGGAAAAGAGAAAGCCGGAAACCACATCCTAAACAGGGAACAAGGGATGAGCCTCTTAACCTGTTCAATAGACGTGGGTGGATATATATATATATATATATATATATATATATATATATATATATATATATATATATATGCGAAATTTTCACTAAATCCTTTACGAAATCGATTAAGTTCGATATATTTTTAATTCATTTGTTTAATTTGTTTGTTTATCTACTAAAAATGTCGGAGTTAATCAATTACGTAACGGATTTCGAAAAAGATTCGTAAACAAATTGATTTTGTTTACATTTGGATAAGAAAACAGATTAGAAAGGAATATTTCGAAAAATCGGAAAAATGTCTGTTTAAAAGCATTATATGGGCTTTGATTGACCGTTAGTACTATGTAACCGTGCGGTTAAAACGCAGGTTCGAATCTTGCCAAAGGACGCATATTTTCATAACAAGGTGGTCTCTATTATTCAGGCCAGTGGATGTAAATAAAAATACTGCTTAATTATAAAAACAAAAAACAAAAAAAAAACTAACATCTACACAAATAGGAGTATCCTTTAAAAATAATGATTAAACAAATAAATTATGTGTGTGTGTGCGTGCGCGCGTGTGTGTGTGTGTGTGTGTGTGTGTGTGTGTGTGTGTGTGTGTGTGTGTGCGTGCGCACAAGCGCGTGAAACAAGAGGTAGGCTGAAAAGTTCTCGGTCCGACTAAGAAGTAAAAACATTATGTCAGTACTTATTTCTAAATAAAAATGAGTAAAGTAAACGTTATATAATTAATCTAAAGAATTTGTCATAAACACAAGAACTAGGAGTTGTCGATTTCGCTCCTTTCCCCACTTCTGTGACCTATATATACAACTCGCTTAAGTAATAGCGGTACAGGGCCTGACGATTGCTTCAAGGATGAAACTGGCAATCAATATAGTTCCCTATGTACTAATTAGCATATGTCCCTTGGTTAATAGCCACAATCGCTGGACTATAGGAAGAGAGTGACAAGAAAGGACTAAAAATAAACTGCAAGAAAACCAAATGCATGGTCATCAGCCCAAAATGCCAAATATAATTGGGGGATACTAAAATAAAGCAGGTACAAAAATTTAAATACCTGGGAAGTGTTCTAACAGATGAAGGAAAGTGCGACACAGAGATCCGAAGGCGAATTGGCATGGCGAAAAAAGCTTTCCAGAAGCTGTGTAGATTATTACGAGACAGGAAAATTTCGCTAGAAACAAAGAAAAGAGTACTGTATTGCTATGTGATGTCAGTTTATCAATATGGCAGTGAATGCTGGACAAGATCATCGAAGATGAAGGAAAAAATTGAAGAAGCAACTGAGATGTGGTTCTACAGAAGGATGCTGCGGATATGGATCGAGCACGTGAGCAAAATTATGAGGTTTTAGAAAGGCTGGAAACGAAAAGGAAATTAATACTGAGCACCAGGAAGAGATAACTAAAGTTCTTGGGATATCCAATGAGGAAGGAGGGCTTGGAGAACCTGATACTGACAGGCCAGATAGAGGGGAAAAGACGGGGTAAAGCAGCGGTTAACATATTTAAAGGGTATGTTTAGGTCGATGACAGTTGCGTGGTGTAACAGGAGAAAGCGTGCTAAGAGCCACTAGGGATAGGGAGACGTGGGAAGCCATGATCGTCTACGTCCTGAAAGGACAAGGTACATAGAAGAAGAAGAAGAAGAAGAAGAAGAAGAAGAAGAAGAAGAAGAAGTACAAGAACAACATAACACGCTAAAATTTATGCCAACTTAAAAACAAAAACAGAATACACCAAAATAAGACAACAGCACCAGCCTATAACAATAACTATAACAACGGTAAAGTTGGAATAGAAAACGGCTAAAATCACCTTTCCAGACCAACACAAATGATTTAATAAACGTCCTTTTATTGTCAGTGCTACATGTTTCTTTCTATTTTCAATTCAAAAAGTTGACCCCAGGTATACCATCACCTACATCAATGTAAGGGATCTACGTTCCGACTTTTCCAGAAATAGGACGACATCTTTTTCAGTCTCAACCTGATCTGCTGTTTTTGTTTGAAAGTGGTATCACTGCCTCAATCCCAATGCATGGGCTCACAATTCCGGGCTCTTCACCAATTATAACAAAACATGACAACCTAAATCGCCACAGTCACGGGCTCGGTGCCAACATCAAAGACAGGTTCCACTGTGACAGGGACGCAAAAAAACGAAGACCCTAATCTCCTGTATATGTGTTTCCGCGTAGTATTTATCCAAAGTCTTTGTTCTGCATCGTGTCTAGGATGAAGGGTCGGTAATCTTCGATCGAATATCAAAGAAGATTGGCAATATTTTCATTGAATTTCCCTTGGCGAACCTTCACATATGTGGTGACTTCAATGTTCGCCACAAAGATTGATTAGTCCATTTTAACAAAACCGACGAGGAAAGTACATATTGCAGAAACTTCTCCATCGCTTATTTGGTGACCCAGATCATTGAAGAACCCATCTAAGTCCCTTCTGCGATGGGTCAGCAGGCGAACCTCATCGACCTGTTTCTAACATGCTACTCTGACAAATGCACAGCGAAAGTTTTAGCCCTTATTAGCACATTTGATCATTCCCTAATTAGTATCCAGGTTGATTTCAAACCAATGACATTCCCTGTTGTAACGTTCTATAGAACAGTTCTTCGTTATGAGAAGGCAGACTGGAACAGCTTTCGTTTCTATATGATGGAAGATACTCACCCAAACTTCTTCAGACATTCTGCCTCCAAAACGTCTGCCCTAATCTCCGAATGGATCTTTTCCGAAACAGAGTGTTTTATACCCTACTCTATTCAGCAAAAAATTAAACAGTCAACCCTGGTTCACCTCTGAACGCGTTGCAGCCATAGCTCACCGGAAACACTACTTCAACATCTATCACAAGAAACGGTGTAGTCTGGACCTTAATTTTTTCAGAACCGCCAGCAATCACTGTAATAATGTTCTAGAAAACGCAAAGTGCAGTTACGCGCTAACTGTCCAGACCAAGGTTGAAAATAAACAAACTGGATCTCGTGAGTTCTGGAAGATCACCAACCAAATTATGAGCAGAGGCAAAGCGCCTGTTCCCACTATTATAAATAGCCCGGAGATCATATCCTTTTCTACAGACAATAAAAAGCTCTTCACCTCGATATTTGACTCAAACTCAACTTTAGATGACAAAGGCCGTCGCCTCCCTAATTTTCCACGTCTCATTAAGCACAATCAACGCAATATACTCATTTCAGTAAAAGAAGTCTCTAGATTTATCAACGGTCTCCAACCCCAAAAAGTCACTGGCCTGAATAAAATTCCAGTGGTCGTCCTTAAGAATATCAAGCCAAGAATTATTCTCGATTCTAGTAAAAATATTTAGCCGCTGTTTGAAGGAGAAATCTTTCCAAATTATGTGGAAGGAGGCATGTATATGTTTGGTCTTGAAGAACGCTGGCAACTAATTCTCCATCCTCCTCCCAGTACAGACTCATTGGTCACCTTAGTATTATCAGTAAACTTTTGAACGTCATTATCGTTGAGTATCTGGATAGAAACAACCTCTTGTGCGACAAACAATACGAGTTTCGATTAGACCTATCCCCTGCTGATGTTCTATTAATATTACTCACAGAATTAGTGAGACCCTTGACGACACACTTATCACAAGAAACATAACATTAGACAGCTTGAATGTTTTTAACAAGGTGTGGCATAAAGGTTTGCTACACCAGCTTTCCAGCTATGAAATCACTGGAAGATATTTGTCTATATTTCTGAGATGGAGTAGTATTTAAACTATTTACATTATTCGGACTATTGTCCTCCTCGTTGCTGCCATTTGTACGACGTTTTGGATCGTTGTACGCTCCAGCCTTCTTCAGGTGCTAGGAATTTCGAACCGAACTCTTTATTACGATCACTGGAGTATATCATTTTTATTCCTTGTGCGAAACCACTTTTGATAGGCATGAGTTATCTCCCTCTAACTGGACTCTCTAAGCTACTTGTTCACCACTGCCTGGTACTGAACTCACAACTTTTTGGGTCAAGTCACTGGAACTAACCAATGTCTATATCCACTGGCCAAGGAATGAGAATGATATACCCCAGTGATCGTATATAAAGGGTTCTGGTCGAAATTCCTAGCACCTAAAGAAGGCCGGAGCGTACAACTGCCGAAACTTCATACAAATAGCAACAAAGATGAGGACAACAGTCCAAATAATGTAAATAGTATAATCACTGGAAGAGTTTTCTCTATTATAAAATATTTCTCATCGTTTAGATCCCTGAAGGTAATTATCAACGGCCAATTCTCCAAGGCCCTGGCAGTCAAAGTTGGTGCCCCTTCAGGGATCACTTCTCAGTGCAACCCTTTTTCTGATTGACCTAAATGATCTACCAAAGAATATGCTTCAATTATTTATAAACATTTATGCTGATATTATGATATACGGGTAGACCTTCAAAAGTCTTGATGATCAGAGATTGGCAGCTGACATGTCTTCCGATCTAACGCTAACTTCCCAGTGGGGGGGGGGGACTAGCTGCTTACATTTAATCCCTCCAAAACCAAACTGGTTACATTCCATCACCGCCAATCAGACCCGAACAACCACTAGTTAGAATAAATGTTTTCTCGAGGAGGCCCTGTGCCTTGGGAGGGATACTGGGTCTCAGACGCAGACCCAACTTTAAGTGGAATTCTTATATCCGATTCTTCCCTAAAGATGAAGGTAAAATAATCGGCTTCTTGTGCCCCTGCAGTAAGTACCGGACTCCTCATACTATCCTCTACCTTAATAAGAGCCAAATCGGGATGAAAATGGTGTACTGTTGCCATATATAGACAGGAGCAGCCCAGACCTCAAGACAGAGTTCTAAGGCGTCACAGAGTCCTTGTTAGGGATGAACTAACCTCTCTCTCACAGGCGCGAATGTTCGAGTTTTTCACTGTTCTGTTGCTACTATCAGGGAGAGAGCTCAGACGAACTGCATCACCTGGTTTACACCACGTCTAACTTTAACGGAGAAAAACAAAGAACATCATGATTCACTCCGGCAGAAATTTGGAAACAGCTGTACTGCTTGGCGTTCGCACCGGAAGCTCCAATATGAACATTTCAGACTGTCTCGGTGTCAATCTGAAGACAGTACAGAGCGTTCGGAAAGAGTTGGAAGAGTCTAACTGTGATTATGAAGATGCGGCAGATCGGAAAGCTCAGATCGTTTTGATAAAAAAGAACGCTCAGTTTACTTGGTGAGAGCATCAGACTCAACACGGAGGCCTAAAATTGCCTTCAGGAGGTAGGTCAAGGTCTGGGTCAAGAGGGTGGCTACTGGAAGACCATATGTCTGGTAAGAGGACTCTGCACCATAATACACCAGCAGCAGAACCTACGACAACTTCTGAGGCCACATCACCCATAACATCTGGCAACATATCTACTCAGACGACAACATTCTTGATTATTATGTGTAGGACGCAGTGGCGCGAAAGCTCAATGAAACTCCTTGTAATACCAAAGATTAACTGACGGCAAGGATTATGGCAGGATTCACCAACTTAATTAAGGAGACGCCCAGAAGAGTTGCAGGAGATTCCGAAGTCGTTTGGAGACCGTGATAGAAGCCAATGGCGATTTTATTGAAAATATTTATTCTTTAGTATTTCAAGATATTTTTGTGCCATTTTGGTAAATATATCTGTTAAAATGAGATGTCAGTGTTATTTGTATTTTTGTGTAATTCAAATGACAATGTATCCATCACATCTTGTATTTTCAGTGCAAGATTTTTTTCTGCTAGTTGTTGTATGTCTATTTATTGGCAGAACACGATACTTCCTTCTGTTACCAATGATTTGTGTTTCCTTCGTTTGAGATTTCCCAGTGTTTTTGTTTATATATATATAGCCTTTGAGATTTCACTCGCCCGATCGAGTCAGTCGATTAAAACTTAATTGGGCGATTAAAGTTTATTGCTTTACTCGCCCGCAGTCGATTAAAAATCTCGTGTCCCTCCAAATATAGAAAAAAAGAAATCTGATTCTTTTTACAACCCAAAAGTATGCCATTGAAGATTCACAAGTTACTTAGAATGACCTACAATGAGATTATTGAACTCTTTGGTTTTGCTGTTATTGTCCCGGTCAGTGTAAACATTAGTTTAATTAAGGCTCCCTGAGTGGAGCCAAAATGTCTCTGTCGCCCAGATTAAAGACGCTCACACATTTTTAGAAATTCATTTTGGAAAATATTCTCCTTGACTCAACATCTTATGAAAAGTAAAAACGAACATTTGAAAGAAAGAAAAAAAAGCATACTTCTTTCAGTCACGCACCGAAAAACAAATTATACAAGTAAGTCATTTTTTTTTTTATAGAAAATCGTAGAGAAAATTAGATTTGTTATTTTTTTTATCATGAGATGGAGGTTATAGTCAAACAGAAGAATGAAACTAAGAATTTAGGTACCTCCACACAATTGCCCCACCAAAAAAAGGATAAAACATAACATAACATAAAAATAAAAAAATTATGATGTTAAAACTTAATAAAAACAAAGTTTTATCATCAAAATGTTTATGCTATTATTAGGAGGAAAGATCAAATTTTGTTGTCATTATTTTAAACATTTTTTAAAATCCTTTCTAACACGTTCGAAATTTTAATTAAAATTTCATTTTTTGTTTTCTGTCAGTGATTCACGCTATGTTTACGTAAGGTGACTATTAGGAAAATGAAGTTGGTCAAGTAAAATGATTTAGGGGCGAATAAATTTTCCCTCGCTCTCGACCCTCGGTCGAGTGATTTCTTTTTCAAATCTCAAGCCCAGAGGTAGAATCGCCGACTGACGCCAATTCGGTCGGGTTTCAATCCTGGGTCAAAAGTAATCGGAGTCTAACCGTACTGATGAGCGAAACAGCGAAACAGATCTGTCTGCGGATGAATATATATATATATATATATATATATATATATATATATTGTAAAACGTACCAACAAAACAGTAGCACTAATCACGACCGAAATCTGAAAAACCTACTGCTAACAAATCGGTAAAGTCGTCAAACCTAAAAGGTATTATCAAATCGGTAAAGGGGAATAAAAAAAAGAAACAAACAAAGCATAAGCCGTGTTCGAAAGAAAAAAAAACCCCAAGACGAAAACCTTAACAAACCTTATATATATATATATATATATATATATATATATATATATATATCATCACATCGATGTTTTCTATTGTAGGGTGTTTCCTTCTGTTGTCAATTCAGTGTGCATCTTTTTGTCTTCATTGTTTGCTGTTTCCTTGTATTACCAGTCGTGTGCGTTGCCTTCAATTACCAGTCCTTGATGTAACCTTGACAGTGCAAGGTGTTTCCTTTTGTTGTCAATGATCAGTGTGTCTTTCTATTGCCAATGCCAGGTGTTTCCCTTTATATTTAGCGCTCTTTTTGTCGCTATATTCTCCGTGCTGATTGTTTCCTTTTTCTAAAAGCATTCTGCGTTCTTTATATTCCGGGTGATCAGTGTTTCTTTCTGCTGCCAAATGTTTTGTGTTTCTTTATTTTCCCAGTGCTCGAAAATTAAATAAACGGCTTCAGAAATTCAGATTTTTAACTAGAATCGAATAAAGACAACTAGCACTGCTAAGAAAAATTTAATTCTTGCAGCCAAGAAGTTGTTCGATTTTAAATGGCTATTTACACATGTCTTTGGCTAGAATTCCGACTTCTGGCGCTATTACATCAATTCAAACAAATGTATTGATGTTCTTTTTAACAGATTGTTTCTGAAAAATTTTGGATTTTTAAACAGAAGTCATTAAATGAATGTTATTTGGGAGCTCCGTTCTGGTATGCTTCTTCTTCTGAATGCCGTGTCTTTTCGGGACGTGGGTGGTAATGGCTCTCCACAGCTTCCTATTTCTCGTGCCGCTTGCCAGCGTTTCTTCCTTTGCCATGTCTTACTGACGTTGATGCATTTTACTTTCTTTCTACAAATATCTCGTCTTTTTTTCAAATTAATTATTTTTGAAATTCTTAACGCGACCCTATTAAGGCGAAAAACATGTATTTTCCTTCTTGCCTAATAAATAATAAGACATTTTTCCACTCCAGTATGTACTCCGTTAATATTCAAACTGTTTTCTAACTCACAACGGATCAATTAATGCAACGATTTTCCTTGAAAATACATAAACCCATCTGCCTACCATTTATTTTCTGTCTGTACCAATCAATCGTTTATGCGCCTGCGTGACTCCTTCCCGTCCCATGATCCTTTACTCCTTCCTGTCTAATTGTTTGCAAGTGGCTGCTCTTTTAAAGCATTCTTTTTCGAAAGTTCGCATAACATTTGATGCAATTTTCTGAACACTGCCGGTCCCACCGCTTACGGCTAATTCTGAAACTATCGACAAACATTCTTTTCGTTCATCTTTTATTAATGGCGGCCGACACAAACGCATTCAATGGCCGCCCCGATAATAATTTAGATGTGATTTTGTTCTTACAAAAGCGGAAAGTTAGCCTCCGCTATTGTCCACTGTTCATTTTTTTTTCTAATTTTGTCGTTGTTCTTACCTTTCTCTATTCTTTCTCTCTCTTATCAGCTGGATGGAAGCAATAATAGTTTTGTTTGTCACATATTTTCCAATGACATTTGCTGGTTTTGCTAAAGAAAGACAAAAACGAAATAAAAATAATCATTCTTCTTATCCCACTCCTTATATCTTCCCGCATTATTTTTTTTCGCTGATAAGTTCTGTCGTCAATATCCTTTTGCGATATCATGTTGGGGAAAACGGAAATGTAATGCCGACGGACGGACGCTAGCCAGGAAAAACTTCTTAAGGCCATTTTCCTCTTTGGTTTCTTTTTTGGCCTCTGTCATTATATTCCAATGTGTCGCACTCATTCTTCTTTCCTCCGTTTGTTCTTCTTTCTTTCCTACAATTCTTTTTATATTCTCGCTATTATTCTTCGAAATTTCCCTTCCAATTGTTATTTAATCATTCTTCATTTTTTCATTCATTTATTGATTTTTTAAAAAATTTTCTTTCACACTCCTTTCATTCTTTCATTGTTTGTTTCTTCTTTCTTTTTTCTTTCTCTTTTTTCTATAATCTTTCTTTTTTTATTCTTTCTTTCCTTCTTTGTTTGTTTCTTTATTTCTATATTCTTTCTTCTTTCTATATTTTTCGTCTATCTTCTTTCTTTTGATATTCTTTCTTTCATTCTTTCTTTCCTACTTTCCATCTTCTTTCTTTCTATATTCTTTCTATCTTGTTTCTTTATTTATTCTTCTTTCTTTCTATATTTTTCTTCTATCATCTTTCTTTTAATATTCTTTCTTTCTTTCCATCTTTCTATCTTCTTTCTTCTGTCTCTTTCTTTCTATCTTCTTTCTCTTTTTCATTCTTTCTATTTTCTTTCTTCCTTTCCATTTTTCTATACACTTTCTTTTTTTCTTTCTTTTTATCTCCCTTCTTTCTTTCTCTCTTTTTCTTTCTTTCTTTCTTTCTTGATTTATTTCTATTTTCTTCTTTCTTTCTTTTTCTCAATCGTTTTCCTTTCTCTATTTTTGTCACCAGAAGATATGTCATCCACCACTTTCTTTCCTAGTAAGTTACATTTTAGAACCATATTCACCAACTGTATACGATAAACCTTTCAGTTAAGGTCAGGGTTAAGGTGCTGGACCGTGGTGAGTACCAAAACCAATCATTGTTTCTTTTCCAACCCCCACCATTTTGATGATACGTTAGTTTCCTATTTAGAGAGACAGATGTTTTGTCCGGCACCATCGACGCCGCTGCCATCTTTATAGAAAGTGAGAGAAGCGACCATGATATGAACTTTATAGTGGTTACATATAACAAAATTGTCGGCCTCTGGCTCGTATACGTGTAAGTCGTAAGATGGTCTTCTGCAGAACACCTGGTGGTTACAAGTGTCACATTTTAGAAGGACAAAATAAAACAAATGTAATGTCGTTAAAGCAAATAATATGGTATCTAGTACAATAGTAAAAGTAGTCATTGTAGAAGAACAGGAAAGTTACATAGATATACATGGCTTATTACATGATTTGTGTTGGATCCATTAAAGACCACATTAAAATACGATAATAATTATAAAACTTAAAATAAAAATGCTATATTAATGATCAGTCAGTCAGTTAAGTACCATACGTGATACATATTGGAGCGATCATGTCTCTTTCGATCCATGACTGATTAGGCAGAAGATTCAGTCAGTCAGTCAAGCGCCATACAGGATACACGCTTTGGGCGATCATGTCTCGAAAGAGACATGACTGACTTGGCAGAAGATTATCCCGCAGTAGATTACCATTGTTTTCTGCGGTAGACTGGTTGTCAGCCAAGGCTATAGAACCCAACCTGTCCTATTATTTAACCCATAACTGGATGGGAGAGACGGACTAATACCTTTCCCAAAGGTATTTGTGCATAAGCGAATGCAAAGAATTCAACTGGAATTCGAACTCTGCTCCCCGATCTTTCGTTCCGAGTATATATCCACTGCTCCACAACGCACATCCAGGCAGAAGATTAGGTTACTATTTCTTTCAGCGGTAGATCGGCTGCTAACCAAGACTGTCTTGCTATTTAACCCATAGCTGGAAGGAGAAGAGATAGGTTAATACCTTTCTGTGTGTGAGTGAGTGCAACGAATTCAAATGAAATTCGAACTCGGCTCTTCAATTTCTCTTTCCAAGTCGATATCTACTGCACCACACATCCACTATTAATGATAGATTTCTAAAACAAAAATGTCTACTATCCCCAAAATGGGATGGTGGGCATTAATGCGTTCATAGGTGCAAGCCTATAATTAATATCAAATTTTAATTTAATTTCTTTTTATTAACCTATAATTATTTCGCTTTTATTTACACCTATAATTAATAACGTTTTCTAATCCTATAATAATATCGGATTTCTTTAAATAAACCTATAACTAATACCGGATATTCTATAAATCGTAATTAATATAGGGTTTTTTAAACCTATAAATAATACCAGAATTCTTATAAATTATAATTAATGCAGGATATTTTATAAACGTATAATTAATATTGTTTATTTTAAAACCTCTAATTAATAATGTATATTTTATAAGTCTATAATTAATATTGGATTTTTTTATAAACTATGATTGATACAGGATATTTTATAAACTTATGCTTAATATCGTCTTTTTTATAAACCTATAATTAAATAACATATATTTCATAAACTTATAATTAATATCGGATTTTTAAAATAAACCTATATTTAATGACGGATATTTTATAAACCTATAATTAATATTGAATTTTTTTACAAACCTATAATTAACAACTGATTTTTTAAAATAAACTTATAATTTATGCTGTATATTATTTAATATACCTACCTTTAATTAATATCAGATTTTTTCAATACGCTTATAATTAACATCGAATTTTTTTTAACAACTTATAATCAATACCGGATTGTTTAAAATCCTACAATTAATATTGGATTTATAAAAATAAACCTATAACTAATACCGGATATTTTATAAACCTAGAATTAACATCGGAATTTTTTACAGACCTATAACTAATATATAACATATATAATATAACATATATAATATATAACATATAACATATATAACATATAATTTCTTGTTTCGAGCCACTAATCCTTATATTATTTGCACGTTCATTTTTCTGTCGAGTTCACCATATTCGCTTTCGCGCAAATACCTGGAGGAAGTGCATGAATGTATCTCTTCTTCCCCAAGCTATAGGTTAAATGTTTAGACAGACTGGGTTTAGACAGACTAGTCGTGTTTGGCAACTGTTTTTTTTCTTTTTTTTTAATCATTTCACCTCAAGCAAATCTGCATCTGGTGTGGATGAGGTAACAGAGAGGAAAAAACAAAACAGGGTTCAAGATGCCAAAGAAAGGATGGAGGCTGATGGGATTTGAGAGGTGGATGAGATTTAGGAAGGTAGATGTCAATTGACGTTAGGTTAAAACTTTTGGAGATTGTAGTTATCAGAGAAGCAAGTCTATGAAAGGGAGTTTTGCAAGCGGGAAGTGCGAAAAAAGAAACTGTTGGAGTAGAAGTGACGCTTACATTTGACTATTTTAACGGTACAAGAGTGGGACCTTGTTGCCAATTTAGTAGCACGAGTAAATTCATGTATTCGGGGCACCAGGGAAAGAACAGAAGGAGAATTCTGAATTCAAGTCTCAGCTACCCAAAAACAGTAACAAAGACGATTAGACATAAGGCGCAAAGTCTATGTTTACAAAAATAAATAAATGAATTAATAAATAAGCATGAGAGATTTCAACAGCTATGGGTGATCCTTTTGGGCAGAGATTATCTAGAATGCTGTAGATTTTAACCCAAGGAATATGTCATAATGAACACCGGATATCTTATAAATCTATAGTTAATATCGAAGTTTGTGATGGTTATTGATGGAGTGAAGATGGATGGATAGTGTTTACACACACACACACACACATATATATATATATATATATATGTGTGTGTGTGTGTGTGTGCGTGTGTATGTGAGAGAGAGAGAAAGAGAGAGAGAGAGATTAAATAAATTGCAAACATTGTTTCAATCTCAATTCCAGTCTTCTTCCGAGTAGTAGTAGGAGATAGAAAGTACTTGCGAACATTGAGAAATGAATGATAATAACATGTCAACGTTACAGCTATTTCTAATATCTTTCAGTTATAATACGCGAAGGTATGAACGGATTTTATTAAAAACTAAACAGACACAATGTTTGCAATTTATTTAATCTGACATGTCTATAAAAAGATTTGCTGCCTAAATACACACACACAAAAACAGACACACACACACACACACACACACACACACACACACACACACATATATATATATATTTAGGACCTAGAAGAAGAAGAAGAAGAAGAAGAAGAAGAAGAAGAAGAAGAAGAAGAAGAATTAACAGTTTCACGTTCAAACTCATTAATGTCCATCATTCAAAAAATGACACAATGCCTATCAACGGGTTAAAAAGCAATAAAGAAGAATATATTATTATTTATTGGATGTACGAATGGTGTAATGACTCAGAATGATAAATCAAAGAGTCGAGTTCGAATTCCAGTCGGGTTCATTAGGTCACTTATGTGCAAATACAATTGGGAAAGGTATGAATCTATCTCCCTCATCCCAGTTGTCGGTTAAATCAGTAGTTCCCTGAACTGTTTTTGACTATGAACCGGTGTCATGCAAGACATTTTTTCCATGGAATTAGGTGGTTGGTCGGTGTCGGTCACGTGGGTAACAAAACAGATTAAACCAGACCGTGATACTCAATAAAATGGATTTTTTCCGCGACCCTGTGCCAGACAGTGTTTCGGTGGTTGGGGAACAGCTGGGTTCAATAGTAGAACTTGTGTCTGGAAAAATCATCATTATTCTCTAAAAATATAGTTAATGAAAAGGAAGAATTATTTTCAGTCCAAAATAAATTTTGGCTTTAAGTAACTCACCAAGGAGTGATAATCCGTGAAAAAATTTAAAAAACTAGAAAATAAAAAACTAAAAACTAACAAATCAATCCATCAATATTGCTGCCTAATTTGCTCCCGACTGTCCATTATCATACAGCAACAAATTAACATACCTGCGGAAATTTTCTATTTTAACACTTTATCAAATTCAAGATAATAGCTCCGTACATCTATCTAATTTTTTTTTTCTTTCTCGTTATGTTTTCGAGTGAGCAATCTTGTGAAGAGCGAAAATAGAAAGACTCATTGCTGTCAAAGTTGAAAAAGTCACTTAAATTTCCGCTTTCTAATTTAACAAGTTAACATATGGCAGTTAATGATCAACCTTCTCTTCACAGACGAAGGAAAAATTGAAGACAACACAAATGTGGCTCTACAGAATGATGATGAGAATACCATGAACGGAGCGCGTAAGCAACAAAGAAATCTTAAAGAAAATATTTATGAAAAGAGCATTTATAGCCAGGATCAGGATAAAAATGCTGAAATGACCTATTTAAGGCAAGAGGGGCAAAGGAAAGCAACCCATAACCTACCCAATGGGCTTGTGTAAATCGTTGGTCGAACAGGGGGGATAGCAAAGAAAGAACACTTATTCAGAGATACAAAAACAGTAAGTTCTGGAGGACCATGTCCTGAAGGCACAGCACATTTATTTTCACAGAGGTGTTCACCCTAGACACAGTCATACTGCCACTCGAGATAGAGGTTTACAGAGTAAGAGGTACAATTTATACGCATATATTAACTACTAGTTACCTATATGTAATATATATATATGTATTTTTTTTTCTTTAATCATATCACCCCGAGCAAGGCGGTAATGCCACTGATGTTCAGGGGGCTACGTAGGAGTGAAAAGATTTGAAAAGAGAAAACCGGAAACCACATCCTAAACAGGGAACAAGGGATGAGCCTCTACACCTGTACAATACACGTGGGTGGAGTGTGAACCAGGCGAAAGCTTAATCTAACACACACACACACACACACACACACACACACACACACACACACACACATATATATATATATATATATATATATATATAACAAAACTAAACAAATATAAGGAAAAATGCTTTCCATTACTTTACACACCGCCTGATGAGACATTGAAGTTTCAATGTCGAAACAAACGTAAGTTTGTCGCGGATATATATAGAAAAATTATGTACATGTTCTAAAATATTATATATATATATATATATCCATAATTAGTTAGTTTTAGCTCATAATTAAATTAGACTAGTAAACAGTTGTAGTAAAAAATGTTCAATACGATTATATTGTAGAACTTTTGAATATTTTTCATTTAGAAATGAGTTATTTCCGCGACATAAGTTTCAACCTTTCCAAACAACCTAAAAAATTTCAAAATTAGGAGGAGTTATTTAAGGATCCTAGAACACTTTCATCCATGATTGTATTGTCCTAGTAGGTATTTTTGGGTATGATTACATGTAGACATATTTTCTGATCTTTCATTTAGTAATTTTTTTTTCTTTTTGGGAACAACACAATAGCCAATTTTTTTGCTCCTGGAATAATCTGCATACTTTACCACCGTTGTATGGTTTGGCTATTTTTACTATGTACCAAATTCTATTGTACCAAACTGGCTAGCCACGAGTGGAAATTAAAATTGATATATGAAAAGGACCCGGATATAACCTGGAGCATTGGCTATTATGTTATTGCCAGAAAAAAAAACGAACAAATTTCAAAATATATATATACTAGCAGTATAGCCCGGCGTTGCACGGGTGTAATGAAAGCTTTAAAACTAATCCATGGTCCTGGAGCTCAGACTCAGCCTAAAGAATATTTGTGTGAAGCTTGGTGAGAATCGGATAAAAATTGTGGATTTGTATAAAGGACATACAGACAGATAAACACACACAAACATCTTGCCTTATATATATATATATATATATATATATATATATATATATTATCGATTTTCTGCACTATTGTAAGAACTGCAACCTTGAAACTTCTGAATATCGTTTCTTATATCTTTGTCTATGAGTGTATCAAATTTGATTAAAATCGGACCACTCCTTCTATAACCCGATTTTTTTCGATTATCGATTTTCGATATTTATCGGGGGTACCTCGACACAAAACCTAGCGAAGAACACTCGGAGACACATATTGTACAACTGTGTAAATTTTCAAGAAAATCTGTTCAGCCGTTTCGGTGTCTATAGGTAACGGACACACACATACACAGACACATACACACACAAAGTTCCATTTATAAATAAGATTATATATATATATATATATATATATATATATATATATATATATATATAAGAAAGAAAGAAAACAGGTAGATTAAAACCCACTGTTCAAGCGTTTACTATTATGAAGAGTGCTCGATAAAAAGCAAAGCTTAATATTGTAATTTTGTTATTACAATTGTTTATAAAAGCATTATATCACTACACAAAAATTTTCGTGTTTCAGAACAATATAGTTTATCTTCAGATGATATTTTAAAATAAATGGTGAAGATTAATTATTTAGAAAATATAAGATGAATTCATGATTATTTAGAAACTGAAGCGGTGGTAGTAGAAGAGGTAGGTAGAGAATATACTAGTAGGTTTGTCAATATGGTTCAACCAGAAATGAGAATTAGGTAACTATGAAGTTGAAGATTTGGTTCAGAAAAAGAAACAGAATGGCCTAGTGTCAAGGCATGTCACTTTTTAATTTTGTCTGGGTAAGATACATAGTGAGACCATACATTATTTAAAAGGGTAGACAATAATTTTTAACACCCGGTGGGATTTTAGTGATTTTTAAAAAAATGTTTTAATTAGATTTTGTACTACCTCATGAGTAAAGGGACTAGAATGTTTAGGTTAGTTAATTATGGTATGTTAAAGTATATCGTATTTGAGAAAACCAAATAAGTGTTGTGTGGTCATTTATTTTAGTAAAATATTTTTTTTTATTTTTAAGTTATATTGGAGCATAAGTTATAAATGAAACTATGTAGTTAAATAAATTATAAAGAAATATATTTTGTTTGCATAGATACATAGTGGGAGCATACATTATTTAAATGGGTAGTCAATAATTTTTAACAGAAGATTGGCTTTTAGTTTATTTTTTTAATTAGATTTTGTAATCATGAGTAAAGGGGCTAGAATATTTAGGTTAGAATTAGAATTAAATAATTATGGTATGCAAAGATACATTGTAGTTAAGAAAACTAACTAAGTATTGTGTGGGTAATTTATTTTAGTAAAATAATGTAAATTCTTAAGTTATATTGGAGCATAGTTTATAAACGAAACATTATAATTAGTCAAATTTTAAAGAAAAATATTTTTTTAGAAAACCCTTTTATTCCGAAATCTATTACTTTCAATTAATTTTGAAGGATTACATGAGGATCTGCCTGGGATTCATTTCGGAAAAGACTATATAATTTTCTTAATTTCGAGCCATTTATTTATTCAGGCTGGTAAAGTTATATATGTAAATCTGCTGTTTAATTAAAAACAGAATATCTACTCAAATACAAGTATCTATTAAAAATAATGTTCAAGCAAATAAATTAAATATGTCGGTTGTTAATCCATTGTTGTTAATATCCGAAACTTTTCGTAACAATTATTTAAAGTCCATAAATTAGAAGTCAGTCAGTTAAGTGCCATACGTGAAACACGCTTGGGCGAGCATGTCTCGAAAGAGACATGACTGACTGGGCAGAAGATTATCCCGCAGTAGGCTGCCATTGCTTTCTGCGGTAGACTAGTTGCCAGCCAAGGCTATAGAACCCAATATGTCCTGTTATTTAACCCATAACTGGAAGGAAGAAATGGATTAATACCTTTCCCAAGTGTATTTGCGCGTAAGTGAATGCAGTGAATTCAATTGGAATTCGAACTCGGCTCCCCGATTTCTCGTTCCGAGCCGATATCCACTGTATCAGAACAATTAAATTAATACTATGAAATTTTAGCAAAACATATTGTCGCTACAATGCCTAATTTACAAATTGAATATTTAAAAAAAAAAAATTTAACATCCCCAGAAGAAAGAAATGAACTAAGGATAAGACTGAACAGAAATTATGAAAGGTGTTTGCAAAATTCAGGAATTGGAAGACGGATTTTAGTTTGAATCAGAAAAAAATGTTGGGGAAATTTAAAAGCTTTTGATTTGAACTAAGAAATGTATTAACGACTTTTTAAAGTCACTCTTTTTCATTTTTTTTTCACGATAAACACCAGCTTAGTGAAAAAGTAATTAGTTTCATTATTTATTTAACACAAACACAAATACACACTTACATACTTTTCTATCTTTCATTTTAGATCTGATGGGGCCTTAAATGGCGAAATGCATTATCTATTTGATCAAGTCTCTCCTCTCTTTTCATGCAACATTTCCACTTATCAAATTTGAATCTTTGTCAGGATTTCAATATCCTGTTCAATAACTTAATGTATATATATAATGGAAAACTACACAGACGTGTCTATAGAAATATTAATATCAATAAAGGCACAAAAATAAAATAAAATCTACAAAGCCGTTGTACTGTTTTCTCTAGTTTGTGTACGCTCTGGCATTGTCTACATTTTCTCGGACGCTTCTATCAATATTACCTTGCCATCTTTCTTAATCTGCAGCTTCCTCCAGTTGTTACACCTTATCCAGCATCCGCTCTGGAATAAGATGTTTATTCCTTGGGCTACTCGACAGTGATCAGCGGACCTGTATCTCCTCAATCATCCTTCACAGGATTATAATGATAATATTGCAAAATATGCATTAAAGAAAGCCCGAGGCCTAAATACACATTATTTAAAGACCATGATAATGTCTTCAATCTTTGTTCTTGAAAATATGATTATGATATTGCAAAATATACATTAATGAAAGCTTCAGGTTAAATACAGATTATTTTAAGACCCTGATAATCTGTTTAATGTTCGTTCATGATATTGAAGAATATATATAAATGCAAGCTCGAGTTTAAATGCACATTAAGTTTTTTTTAATTATTTTGAATTCATTTATTCAGGCCGATAGAGTTACATATATAAATATACTGCTTAATTAAAAACAGAATATCTACTCAAATACGAGTATCTATTAAAAATAATGCTTAAACAAATAAATTAAATATGTCGGTTGTTAAAGCATTTCGTTAATCTTCGGAACTTTTCGTAACAATTATTTAAAGTCCATAAATTAGAAGAGAACAATGAAATTAATACTATGAAATTTCAACAAAACATATTGTCGCTAGAATGCCTAATTTAAAAATTGAATATTAATAAAAAACGAATTTTAACATCTCCAGAACAAAGAAATTAACTAAGGATAAGACTGAACAGAAATTATGAAAGATGTTTGCAGAATTCAGAAATTGGAAGAAAAGAAAACGGTATATGACCCTTCTGTCTGTAGTAGAACTGTTAGAGATAATTCGTATTGGCTTAAATGTAAGCTTTAATCAAGTAGGTATTTACCCGGGCCCCGCTTACGAAATCGGAATATCGTACAAGTCCGATTTTAAATGTGGTGTATTCCGAACGCGTACGTTCGAGCAGAAATTCTAGGTAGACCTCGCAGAAAGTAACCCAGATGAGACTCTGCCCTTCAGCAAAGCCTCGTCTAGGTTCCTCTCTGTCCGAAGGTAGAGATCCCCACAAAGTCAAAGCTCTGATGATCTTTATATCTATCTGAGCCTCCCCACAAAGGCGTGATGTGGCACAAGTCCGTTTTTATCGTGGGGCATTCCGAGCATGTATGCTTGGGCAAAAATTGCCCGTAGACCCCGTATCCGCGGATTCGGGATGGTGTCTATTTTCCCCATACGTGACTCTGCCCTTCGGCATAGACTTATCTGGGTTCGTCTCTGTTCGAAGGCAGAGACTCCATCAAAATCAGGGTTTTGGCAACCTCTGAATACAAGAAGAATAGTCCTGAATATATGTATTCAAGACTGGTCTATTCATGGAAAAAATATACAAAACTGGTTGAAGGGTTTTAACTTGAACCTTAAAATAAAGCAATTTATGTCGTCAACTAAATATATTTTAAACTTACTGCAGGATGTAGTCTATCGTCATACCCCAAACCCAAAAATGTATCGGAAACTTAAATTATACAACAAACGTAAGATTAAATGCACCTAATTTATATATTTTGCTAAAATGCCTTTGTAAAATAATGGATATGCTATATAAGTGTTGAATACAATAAAAGATCCTTGATTGATGTTGCGATCATTATAAAAATATACGTTTTAAATTTACAATTTTATAAGTAATCAGTTTTTTCTATGCAGTAAAATAATTCTACAAATAACTCAAATCTTTTTTTTTCTTCGCCTTTTTTTACCATCCTGTCTAGGCGACCCTGTGTTTTCCTTTCTGAAACGACCATCAACACAGTTATATCTGTGTATCTTATATTGTTAGGATTGCTAACAGAGAACGGAAAGTGCGATAGTAAGATCCGAAGGCGTGTTGGGATGCCCAAAGAAGCAATCTAAAATCTAAACAGAATATTAAAAGACATGAAAATTTCGTTGGATATCTGTCCACCTATACGGCAGCGAATGCGGGAGAATCTCTTTAAAGATGAAGGAGAAACTTGAAACAACAGAAATGTGGTTCTACAGAAGGATGCTGGGAATACCATAGACTGAACATGTGAGAAAAGAGAAGTTTTTAGAGAGAATGGAAACAGAAAAATAAATACTTATCATCAGGAAGAGACAGTTGAAGTAATGATGGCTTGGAGAACCTGATACTCACAGGCGGAATAGAGGGGAAAATAGACAGGGTAAATCAGCTCATAACAAATGGATAGAAGAGCAGGATTTGGAAGGAATAACAAGACAAAATATATCAAGGGACAGGAAGACGTGGAGGGACATGATCCCCTACGTCCTGAAGAAATGAATTTTGGAAGAAAATACATCCTTATGCTTTAAAGGTTGATAAGACCCTGGCAATCAGCATTCGTACATTTTTAGGGGGGCGAGGATCGTTAAAAGGTATTTTAAGGTGAAGTTTTTTTTAACGTAGCTTAGATGTAGCGCAAGGCACTGAAGTATGGGATTCTAAGGTGAGGATTGAACTCACTATCCAGTCATAATTGCTCTAGCGAGACAAGCTTGCTAACCATTACACCACGTTGAAACGTCCCAGAAGATTTTACACCACGTTGAAACGTCCCAGAAGATTTTGTTTGTAGAATATTACATATTTTATTTGAGAAGAGTACACTAAAAAGTTGATTAAAAAGATGGTTTTGTGTACCCCAAAACAATAGTTACACGTCGTCTCAAAATTTCAGGTAAAATTTTCAATTTTTGGTAAGAGGAGTTATTTACATTATCCTTTCTCTTCCCTCCAGTTATGGGTTGAATAATAGGATTGATTGGGTTCTATAGCCTTGGATGGCAACCAGTCTACCGCAGAAAGCAATGGCAACCTACTGAGGGATAGTCTTCTGCCCAGTCAGTCATATTTCGAAAGAGACATGATAGCCAAAAGCGTGTATCACGTATGGCATTTAATTGACTGATAGACTGACTGACAGTCGGACTAATGTCGTCATCTTTGTTGTGATCATCACAACATTGCGTATCCTTCGATCAGAATGAATTTCTGGAAATTTCAAATCAGTTCTTTTGTTTAATCTGTGGGAATAGATGTTTCTATCTCTGTCTGAAGATATCTCCTTATGTTTTATTAATTATTACTATTATTTTAATGATCCTTTTTTCTATTGAGTCTGGGTCTCTACTACCCAGTCGAGGGATTGAACACGGAATTACAAAGCTAACGAATTCCCGAACGAATTTCCGCTGCCTTGACAAGAAGCCTGACCGCCTTCGTCGTGACAAACAACAAAGATGAAGACATTCGTCTACATGCCGATAATGCAAATAAAAGTATCATATAGGAGAAGGCACATTCAAAACAACTGCCCGCATTTCAAGTCTTTATCTCAACTCTTCTCACTCATCCATGCCTTTTAATATATGTCTAGTCTAACTTCTTAGGTGAAGAGTACTTAATTATAAAAAATAAATAAATGAATAAATGCTGGAAGAAAATAAAGGTCTGATCGTGAATTAGAAGTAGTTCGTGAGTAATTGATTGGAACGTTTGACTTTACTTGATCTCTGACACATTAATGAAGTTGTTGAAATGAACAGCTCATTAAGTGACTAATTCAGCCAGTGTTTTCATTCATTAGTCATTAATATTCTATTTCGGTGGCAGAGGAACAAGCTCTTCTTTAGAGAAGAGTAGCAGAAGAAACGATCAAGAAGGCAGCGGCGAAGATGACGACGAAAAAGGGAACCAAGGGAGATAAATGCGTGAAAATAACCTGTTATTTATTCATTTGTTCAAACAATAAAAAGAAAATATGAAACGTATGTACTAATGTATAATGCGAGTTCTTTTTTTAATCAGTTTCATACGAAAAACCCGGACATCACACTATACACAGGTAAATCTCTGTCTGAAGATATCTCCTTATGTTTTATTATTATTACTATTATTTTAATGATCCTTTTTTTTTCCATTGAGTCTGAGTCTCTAATACCCAGTCGAGGGATTGAACACGGAATTACAAAGCTAACGAATTCCCGAACGAATTTCCGCTGCCTTGACAAGAAGCCTGACCGCCTTCGTCGTGACAAACAACAAAGATGAAGACATTCGTCTACATGCCGATAATGCAAATAAAAGTATCATATAGGAGAAGGCACGTTCAAAACAACTGCCTATATCTTATATCCGAGTTTCTCTTATATCAGGGTCTCTTATATGCGGGTTATACTGATTACAGTTTTTATTGTTTCTGCTCGACGACACTTTCTTTAGCAGATAATAAAAAAGACTTGATAAGCAAAAAGATATGGTCTACCCTTGATGATCTGTAATACTAACTTACCAACTATCTCTCAAGGATAAGTGCCTCAGTCTTAATAGAATCAATAATAATGATAGCTTAGTTCATACATTTAAATTGGAAACAAGATATTGAGACGAATTTATTGAAATACTCTAGATAATACTGACAACTAAAATGTAATGATATATATTTTTAAATACGTATTTTCATACTGACATACAAAAGAATTTTAGAGTCTTTATATGTTTGTTGGTTATTTTAACGACACTTCAACTCTTGTTGGGTTGTTTAAATTCTTAAAGGGCAAAAATAGCACAGGTTTAAACGGAAAAACATAAGTCCAGTTTACACTAGAGTCTAAAAGTGTAACACTGGGCCGGTCAACACTAGAATTCAGGGGAAGCAATAAAGTCCGGTCTACACTAGTCTAAAAGTATGACACAAGTTCGATTAACACCAGTTAAATGCGGCGACATAGGTCCAGGCTACACTTAAATCGAAAAAGACGACATTGGTCTGATTAAAACCTTGTTTTGACTGGAGGTCATTTGTGGTCGAGCGGTCTAAGACGTTGCCAGATCAAATGGTAGCTTTCCCTATGTAGATAGGGATCGCAGGTTCGAATCTTGCCGAATGACACACATTTTCGTAATAAAAATTTATCCTAAATAATCAGGCCAGTAGATATAAATATATAATACTGTTTAATTAAAAAAAAAAACAACAGAATATGTACTTAAATACGAAAAAAAAAAAAAACAGAATATGTACTTAAATACGAGTATCGATAAAAAATAATGTTCAGACAATTCATTTCAAATTGTCGGTTGTTTATAACCAAGTTTCGTTAATTTCCGTAATATATATATATTCAGAAAGTATAACATGAATATGTTATAATATCACCACAAAAGTAGCTATTTTGTTTCGATACTTGTAGTGTCTTATCAAGTGATGAGGTTTATTGGTTGAATGGTTTTTTTCTTCAACTTGAAATAAACCTCATCACTTGATAAGACACTAGAAGTGTGGAAACAAAATAGCTATTTTTGTAGTGATATTATAACATATTCATGTTATAATTTCTGAATAAATATTATTAGCTCTACTTTGTAAGAAAAGTGTTTTTTTTGGATACGGAATATTATTCTATCCATACGTACCCATATATTTATATATAGCACCACAATATAAAAAGTTTGAAGTCGGGAAGCTAATTCAGATTTTATAAGTGGTGAGGGCTAGTGTAGCAATATCAGTTCGGTGAGGTCTTGTTAAAGTGAAAATATCTGGACCTGTCGTTAAAATGGATTCAGAACATTTACTTTCGACAGATAGTTATTCGTAAACGAAGTCAACTTTAAATAACAGTGCAAGAACCTCAGACTGACAGAAAGTCACGAAATGGAGATAAATTACTTCTTTAGACGAAGATGACAAGACAAAGAAAATATTTATCTATTAAAACTGATCATCCCGCGAAAAGAAATATAGAGTGAGTCGAAGTGAGTCTCGGAAAACGGTCATGGCAGACACTCGTTCACCTCCCTTCATCTCACGTATGCCTCATCTCAACTTCGCTCGCTTATAGCAGTAGGTTACAACCCAAGAACAAAATCTGGTTTCCTGCAAGAAATTGTCATGTTTTTTTCACTAATGGGCGAAGAAATTGTCATGTTTTCACTCTGGCGAAGGGTAATTTTTAAGCCACAAGAGTTTAACTGGAAGAAGCTGCACCCTGCCGAGAATGAACCTGGTGTCTGCGCTGAGCTGCCACGCAACACTCGGTCAGATGTGACGTTTTAAAAATTTCTTATTTTATTCTTTTTACCCGATGTTCTCGTAAAATGAACATTTTTGTTTAAGATATTTTATTCTACCGTAATCGTTCTTTATTTGTTTTGACTTAAATAGATTATTTTTAATTGTTCAGTTGTACTTCTTTTCTTGAATGGGACCAATATATTTCTTTTGTGTGTATAACACATACATAAATTTTAGAACCAATTGTTTTGAAAAAACATGAAAAGATTTAAAAAATAAGTGTCAGAGGACTCACTGTTCTCACAGACTAAAGAGTAAAACTGAATGGAAGTGAAAAGCTGAATGAAAATAAAGACCTCAGCAGAGAAACTGAAGAAATTCTAGAACATGCTTTTCATAGCAGTACCCATCTTCATTGGAGCAGTTGGAACGATCACGGAATGTTCAGTAAAAAGGCCGGAAGAACTGAAAATCCGGAGTAAAATGTAGGCCATCTAAACAATCACACTACTGGAAAGAGTAAGAGAATAATGGATTTGTGAAAAGGTGCAGTGGATATCGGCTCGGAACGAGAAATCGGGAAGCCGAGTTCGAATTCCAGTCGAATTCCTTGCATTCACTTACGCGCAAATACCCTTGGGAAAGGTATTAATCCGCCTCTTCCCTCCAGTTATGGGTTAAATAATAGGACAGATTAGATTCTGTAGCCATGGTCGGCAACCAGTCTACCGCAGAAAGCAATGGCAACCTACTGCGGGATAATCTTGTGCCCAGTCAGTCATGTCTCTTTCGAGACATGATCGTCCAAGCGTGTATCACGTATGGTACTTAACTGACTGAAAAGATTTGTTATCATTTGATGTTTATTGAAAGCTACTAGTTACTACTGAGGAGAAATATTCAAGGTCTATAAATAATAAACATTGAAAGAATTTTAAATTCTGGCTTTCACTTAAACCAAACGGTGTCTCTGATATATCTTTTACTTGCAATCAAAATGGAATAGTCCATTATTTATGCAGTATTGGCATGGCGTAACATACGTGTTGTCTAAATGAGGAACAATAATAACAAAAATTTTCTGGGATTTTACAATACACACAGACAGAAGAATCAAAATTAATCGTCCAGATATCATGATCAGACCACCAAAACTGAATGTGCTTTCTTATTGATATGGCAGTCCGTGCAGATTGTAATGTATTGTAATAAAGATTTTTGAAAAAAAAATAATAAAAATACAAGGATCTTAAAGTGGAAATCTAAAAAAATGCGGTACATGAGGAAATCAATAAGTCCACTTTAATTGGAGCCCTTGGATTGATTGGAAAAGATTCCGATCAACTTAATGAAGGGATTTCTGATAGCCGACACCTTAAAAAATACAAAAAGTAAATGTACTCACAAGTACTCACAAGTACTCACAAGTACTCCTCGCTCATAGAAAACATGTGCGGTTTTATTCTGTTTTTATTTTTCATTTTTTTTTCATTTTTTTATTTTACAAAAATGATCAGTGAAAAGTGTCAAGTGTAACTTCTACTCCAACAGTTTCTTTCCTCGCACTTCCCGACTGTGGAATTCTCTTCCACACGATTGCTTCCTCGACGGCTACAATCTCCAGGAGTTTAAATGTAAGGTCAATAGACATTTCCTAACACACTAACCTGCTCCCATTCTATCAAACACTCTTCCCATCTGCCCAACTCTCATCCTCGGTATCCTTACTCATCTGTCACCTTCCTCCTGACATTTCCTATGTCTAACCACTTCTTCTCTTTACCTTCCCCTATGTAGCCCCATGCGCAATAGTGGCAGTAGAATGCCTTGCTTGGGGTGAGATGATTAAAAAAAAAAAAAAAAAAAAGAAGCAATTTCTGACCGTAGGTCTCTGGTTTGGACCCCGGAAGGAAATGTGTATGCAAAAGAAATCGAAGGAAATAGTAATAACTTTACATATCCGTAAAAGATTTTTTTAAAAAAAGGAACCTGCCAGTTAATTAATAGGACTTGCCGACAGGATTTCAATATTTCTAAAAAATGAAAATATAAAACTGTCAACTTATAAGGACCTGCAAATTGAAGTAACAAAAATGTGGAAAGCTTAAACTGCAATTACCCTTGTATTGATAGGGGCTTATGTTATGATGAAGAAGGGTACCAAAAATCATGTAAATTAAATCCCTGGACATATCAGAATCTTAGAGTAATTTGTGCGGAACTAAGCAAAACCCTCTCCATTTAAACGAAACGTCCCTATTGTGAAAGGGAGTGGAAGTGAATTAAAAAAGCAACAGATAAGAAAGAATGAAAAGAAAGGAAAAAGATAAAGAGAGAAAAAAAGGGAGAAAAGGAAAACAAAAGAAAGGGAAATGAGAAACAAAGTAAAAGAAAGAGCTAGAAAGGAGTGGAAGTGAATAAAAAAGAGACAGAGAAGAAAAAATGGAAAGTGACTGAAAGAGACAGTGACAGTGAATTGCGAGTGAATAATAAAGAACAAGTGAAAAAAAAGAAAGAAAAGTGAGAGGGGTGAAAGAAACACAAGGAAGAAAGGGAAAGTAAAGAAAGAAAAGACAGACTAGAAAGAAAGATTAGAGATTGAGAAAAACGGAGAAAGAGGTGTAAGAAAGAAAAGTTAGAGATTAAGAGAAAGCGAGAAAGAGGCAAAAGAAAGAAAGAAAGAAAGAAAGAAAAGTTAGAGATTAAGAGAAATCAAGAAAGAGGCGAAAGAAAGAAAGAAAGAAAGAAAGAAAGAAAAGTTAGAGATTAAGAGAAAGCAAGAAAGAGGCGAAAGAAAGAAAGAAAGAAAGAAAGAAAGAAAGAAAGAAAGAAAGAAAGAAAAGTTAGAGATTAAGAGAAATCAAGAAAGAGGCAAAAGAAAGAAAGAAAGAAAAGTTAGAGATTAAGAGAAATCAAGAAAGCAAAAGAAAGAAAGAAAGAAAGAAAAGTTACAGATTAAGAGAAAGCAAGAAAGAGGCGAAAGAAAGAAAGAAAGAAAGAAAGAGGCAAAAGAAAGAAAGAAAGAAAAGTTAGAGATTAAGAGAAAGCGAGAAAGAGGCAAAAGAAAAAATATAGACTTTTTACTCATAGACCCCAGAGGGGACTTGGTAATTAGACACTTAAAATTAATCTCTGGCAAGATACCACACATAAGAAGAAGAAGAAGAACAAGAAGAAGAAGAAGAAGAAGAACAACAACAACAACAACAACAAAAAAAAACAAGTTTTGCAATATGTTTATCGTTGGAAGGCCTGAAACCATATTTTCTCTGTCATTTTCGCCATCATATCAAAAACAACATTAATGCAAAAACCTTTCTTTTGACAATCGAAAAGAGAGAGAAAGAAAACATATGAGAGTGAGAAGACAGAAAATATGAGAAAAAGAAAGAAAATAAGAAAAAAGATAAAGAGGCAAAAAAAGAGAGAAAAGGACAACAAAAGAAAGGGAAATGAGAAGAGATAGAAAGGAGTGGAAGTGAATAAAAAAACGACAACGAAGAAAAATTTGAAAAGTAACTGAAAGAGACAGAGTGACAGTGAATTTCAGGTGAATAATAAAAAGCAAATGAGAAAAAAAGGAAAAACAAATGATTTCAACAGACTGGAAGAGAACAGAAAAAGGAAATGGTATCACACAAAGTTCAAAAGCAAGTTAAATGGTAGAAAGAAGGAGAAAAAAAGAAGAGTGCAAAAGAACTAATGAAGATGCGAGAAAGGTAAGGAAGAAAGGAATAAAATAGAAGTGAGAAGAGAGAGCGAACGACAGAAAGAAAAGAGAATGGGAGATAGAGGTAGAAAAGAAACAGAAGATATAGAATGAAAAAGAAAGAAAGAAAGAAAAGTGAAAGGGGTGAAAGAAACACAAGTAAGAAAGGGAAAATAAAGAAAGAAAAGACAGACTAAAAAGAAAGCTTAGAGATTGAGAAAAACGGAGAAGGAGGTGTAAGAAAGAAGCACAATAAAGAGGCGTTAGATAGAGGCAAAAGAAAGAAAGAAAGACAGACAGAAAAGTTAGAGTTTGAAAGAAAGGGAGAAAGAGGTGAAACAAAGAAGCACGACAAAGAGGCAAAAGAGAGAAAGAAAGAAACGTAAATCAGGTGTACGAAAGAGAGGAAGAAAGGAAGAAAAAAAAAGAAAAGTTAGAGATTGCGAGAAAGAAACGAAAGAAAGAAAAAGGGTTAGGATTAAGGAAAAGGGAAAAGAGATATAAGAAAGAAAGAAAGAAAGAAAGAAAGAAAGAAAGAAAGAAAGAAAGAGGCAAAAGAAAAACGAGTTTCAATCATATATCCACTGTCGCCTTTATAATAATGACGTTATTCGCTTACCATCAACCTGCCCCTTCAAGACGACTTTTCCTATTTCTTGGAAGAAATCACCAGCTCCCCGTTGCTCTTGGAGTTGCGGAAGGTGGTTGGTCTTCTGGGACCAGATGTGTACGAAGAACAGGATTTAAGCTGGCCGGGGTGGTGAGCAAAGTCATATCCGGTTAAAAGAGACAGCCATCTGCCTCATGTGTCAAAAGAAACCTTTCGCAGTAAGCGTTCGGCTTAAAGATACTTGAGGAGCCTATAGTGTGCGTGCGTGGAATAAGAAGAGCGGCAAAGAAACGACTTCGACACACTTGATTATTTTCACGATGTACTTTCGAAAAGGACATCGAATATGCGTTGTGGTGCAGTGGATATCGGCTCAGAATGAGAAATCGGGGAGCCGAGTTCGAATTCCAGTGGAATTCATTGCATTCACTTACGCGCAAATACCCTTGGGAAAGGTATTAATCCGTCTCTTCCTTCTAGTTATGGGTTAAATAATAGGACAGATTGGGTTCTATAGCCTTAGCTGGCAACCAGTCTACCACAGAAAGCAATAGCAACCTACTGCGGGATAATCTTCTGCCCAGTCAGTCATGTCTCTTTCGAGACATGATCGCTCAAGCGTGTTTCACGTATGGCTCTTAACGGACTTTCAAAAAGGACATGGAATATATAGAAAGAAAAAAGGCAACCCCAGTAACCAATTCTAGAGCTCGAAACCACTATCCAGCGAATAGAGTTCGGTCTGCGGCATTTTCATATTCTTATATGTACCATGTCTTTTCAGGACGTAAAAGATCGTCGCTCTCCACAAGTTCCTGTCCTTTGTCTGTGCTTTTGCGATCTCTCTAAATCAGTTCTCGACCCACCATTTGCACAAGGTTGTTAGTAGGTACCTCTAAAAATGGGTATCAGTCAGTTAAGTGCCATACGTGATACACGTTTGGGCGATCATGTCTCGAAAGAGACATGACTGACTGGGCAGAAGATTATCCCGCAGTAGGTTGCCATTGCTTTCTGCGGTAGACTGGTTGCCAGCCAAGGCTATAGAACCCAATCTGTCCTGCTATTTAACCCATAACTGGAAGGAATAGACGGATTAATACCTTTCCCAAGGGTATTTGCGCGTAAGTGAATGCAATGGATTCGGCTGGAATTCGAACTCGGCTTCCTGATTTCTCGTTTCTAGCCGATATCCACTGCACCACAACGCAATGGGTATACTATGATGAAAAATGGCCCTTAACTTTATAAAATCAAAGTGTTATTGTCAAAATGTTTATATTATTATTAAAGGAAAGACCGAAGTATTTTTTAATAATTTAGTAAATTTTTTAATCCTTGCTAACACTTTCAAAATTTTGGTTAAAAATCTTGTTTTCTTTGTGTCAAGAAAAAATTCAGGACATATTAAAAATGAATGAACTTATTTAGAAATTTTTTTGAGAAAAGCTTAGTAAAAATACTTTTGGTTTTTAACCCCACTTAATTTTATGGAATTTCCAGAAATTAAAATTTCCGCCTTTTCGTATTTATATTAGTTAAAAGCAGGACTCCATAGAGAATTTAAATCGCCAATTTATTTTTGTCGAACAGGAATGCCATTTACGGAAAATATGGTCTGAATTATAAAACGATGGCATTATTTAATTAGAAAAGCTTTTGCTCTTATGAAATGAAATTATATTAAGGAAATTATATCAAGGAAATTATATTAAGAAAAATATTTTTTTAATGAGTAATAAATGTTTACGAAAATTTTATTTTCATTTTAAAAAAATTTAATTAAAAATACAAAGTTTTGACTCTTTTCAAATTCTGTATTAATTTCACTCTTTTAGATGATATTATTACGTAAAAACTGTATTTTCTAATCATAAATCATCAAACACCAACATTTTTTAAAGAATTTTGATCTTTTCATGTGTATAAATGAGTCAATTTTTGTAAGTGCGGACGACCATACACGATATTATCAGAAAATAAGAGCGATTACTAAAGAACATTTAAAGCCAAAATTTGTAAAATCCAAAAAGACATTAGATCACAGAGAACATTTTACTAAATTTTCAATTTTACTGAGTACCTAAAAATTCTTAAAAAAAAAAAAAAAGGCGCTCCCACCATTTCTTATATCATATTTTACATATAAAATCTCTGTAGAACAACTTTAGGTTTCCAATCACGTTGTCAACACAGCTACTGTCGGGTTAAAAAATGCATTAATACGATATTTTCAAATCAGATTAATTATAATTTAAATTCCTCAAATAAAATCTCAGAAAAGTATATTTCGTTTTGGAGGATTTGGAAGACGACTGAAAAAGAGTACTAATCGGCTATTTTAGAAAAAAAAAACAACAAAGAAAACTCCGTCCATTTAATTTAAATTAGTTTTTGAAAAACAGCAAAATGTTTTGCTTATTGAAAATATTACATTTAATCTTTCAGCTTGGAATTAAAAATCAAATCAAATCTTCAAGAAATTCATTTTAAACCGTATGTACGGCATTTTTTTGTGGAGGTTACGTAAGTCATTTCCTATTGTCATCAATCCTTTTGTCTTCAAAATACACTGTGCGTGTCAATTTTCTAATCCTTCTTTCCACATAATTTAATTATACCTTATTTACTGTCGAATTAATCACCTCATCTTTATTGTTACCATCACTAATTTTCAGTCTTTGTGCTCTCCAAATGTGTCCGGGCGTCAGACTAATGTTCTCATCTTTGTTGTTATCATCACAACGTTTCGACCTTTGTGCTCTCCAATATTCTTCAGGAGTCAAACTAATGTCCTCATCTTTATTGTTACCATCACTAAGTTTCAGTCTTTGTGCTCTCCAAATGTGTCCGGGCGTCAGACTAATGTTCTCATCTTTGTTGTTATCATCACAACGTTTCGACCTTTGTGCTCTCCAATATTCTTCAGGAGTCAAACTAATGTCCTCATCTTTTTTGTTACCATCACAACGTTTAAGCATTTGAGTTTTTCAGCCTTCTTCAGGTGTCAAACAAATGTCGTCATTCTTATTGTTACCATCACAACATTTTGCCTTTTGTGCTCTCCATCCTTCATTGGGTATCGAACTAATTTCTTCATCTTTTTTGTTACCGACACAAAGTTTTGGCCTTTGTGCTCTCCGGCCTTCTTTGTGATAGTAACATCCAAGATGTAGACATTAGACCGATTGAAAATACTGATAACTTCTCATCCCAGATAGGTAGCCTATTGTCTAAATCATTGATCTGGATGTTCTATGTCATCAATTTGATATCCAAAAACTGTTTTGGGCGCTTTGGTTTGGGGCGGTCGTTAACAACGCTAACCTGGTTGATCATTACTATTCTCAAGTGAGTTTGATCCTCACTAGGTGTCGCTTTACAAAATTTCAATTTGACACATTGTAAAATAAGTCACTCTAACCAACCTAACGATAAAATCTCTGACTACATGAGAATTATGTGCAAATATACCTGACTAAAGAGCTTGTATCTATGGCGGACTAAACAAAAACAAGAAGATAGGAAGTTGTAGAGAGCCACAATCGTCCACGTTCTGAAAGACCGTTGTTTGCAAAATTATATTTAAGTGCGTATTACTCATCGGTTTAGTGGTCCGTACTTGAACTCAGATAAAAACTAAGATTTCAAATACGGATCTTCGGAGCAAAAGGATCCCACTTACTTGACGCAATACAGTCTTCGGGTCCTAATTCTAATCCTCGAAACTAGCAAGTTGGTCCACAAGACCAGTTTGGTAAGCATAGCACAAGGATAGAGAAGGTTTGATTTCTTGTATGTAGACACTTGTAGAAAAATAATTTAACCGAGGTCTTGTGCCAGTCGCAGGAAAAGAAGTTTGTGAATTTTAAAAAAATACGCTTGCGGAATTAGTTTACTAAATAGTTATATATATATATATATATATATATATATATATATATATATATATATATATACGGCATTTGCCTGAGTCTACGATCACATTCCAAAATAAAATAAATAAAAATAAATGAATGAATAAATAAATAAATAAAAGCTACGTTAAAACAACCTCCTTTAACGAGCAATCAAGTAAAAATTCACTCGAGTGCACTCCCAACTAATACATTGGTTCATGGACGCTAAAAATCGACTTAAAAGAAATTTAATGAATAAATAACAGGCCCCATTTGCTACGATTTCAATACGAGGATTAAATAATTGAAACAAGCTATTAATGAAAATTGAAAGAAGAAAAAAATGAATGTAATAAAGACTGCATTGTGTTGGAAATCGGCGACAGCTGAAATTAAATAATAATAATAATAATAATAATAATAATAATAATAACATTCTTTCATCACGATTACTATTTGACTGACCTCGTTATATCGGATACAGACGAATAGGAATTTGGGTGTAGATGCATTTTTATTGGTATGAGTGTGTTTGAGGAGAAGGACATTTTTATGATGCAGAAGAGGCAATATTGTTGTAATGTACATTAAACTTCTTGATTTAACCGACTGAGACAATGAGGAGACGGACATTTTTAAGCTGTGGAAGAGGAAAGATTTTTTGTAACGTACATTAAACTTCTTGATTGAGATAGTAAGGAGAATGACATTTGTTGTAGAAAAAGCAAGAATTTTGCAATGTACATTAAACTCCTTCCTGAGACGGTGAGAAAAAAAGTTTAAGTTGTAGATGAGGTTATAGTGGGGTCCTTTCTCGTGGTGGATAGTTGTATATTGTTGCAGATTAACGGAATTTGAACTCGTTGTAAATAGCCCACTATAAGTCATAAAGAAAGGTTATAAACCAAGAAAAGCAAATTGAGTTTAGAAACAACAATCTATATATACACATATCAATTAAGAGTTTTACAATTAAAGTAATCCTTTAAAGATGAGTCCAACGGACGTTAAAATGTTTATGGCAATAAAATGCTGAAAAGAGAATTTGTGCGTATGAATGTGGAGCGTTGTAAATTAGAAATGTCTTTGATGTATCCACTCCTTTAATCGGTAAGTAGTTTAGAGACAGCGAAGAAGGAAAGGAGAGGCAATGGAGGCGAGCATAGTAAACCGCTTGACGTCGGTCAAGGGAGATACTAATTACACTCGTCTCTCTCGAGTCTGTCTGTGTGCGTCTGGCGATGCTTTCTGTGTCTGGCGATGCTTTCTGTGTCGGCTTTTTATTTCGTCTTTTGGATCGCAGTAGACCATTTGGGAATTCACATCCGTATTTGCTTCTGGGTTTCCCATTGGTCGATAAATAGCATTCGCGTATGCTCGCAAACTGGAATTTGATATCTAATTAATCTTTAGTTCTCAACCGGAACATCTGCGTGGAGCCGGGGTGCGCACCGACGAGTTTTGGTCATTTGCTTTTTGGTCGTGAGAGTGCAAACATCCGGTCCCTCGCTTTGCTCGGTCGGTATCACCACAAGGTAAGATTTTTTGTAATGTACATTAACTTGTTGATTTAATTGACTGAAACATTGAGGCGACGAATATTTTTAAGCTGTAGAAGAGGCAAGATTTTTGCAATGTGCATTAAACTCCTTGACTTAACTGAGTGGGACAGTGAGGAAGTGATCTTCTCTAATAAAAACAAAAATAATGAAATAAAATTCAATTTTTATTCTTCTTCTTTATGTGTCATGTCCCGTTAGGACGTACGCGATGATGGCTTTCTAGAACTTCCTGTTGTACTTTTAATAAACTTTGTCTTTCTGTTATTTCTTTAAAGCTTTGTTCTGTCATTCATTTACTCAGATATGTCACGCGCTGCTTTCCTCTGCCCCTCTTACCCCCCCTCTCTCTTTCTGCCCCGTGAGTATCAAATTTTTCAAGCCCTCCTTCCTCGTTATGTTCCCCAGAAACCACAACTGTCTCTTCCTGATGGTAAGTATTAGTTCCCATTTTATGTCCATTTTCTCAAAGCATGTCCGGTCCATGGTACCCTCAACATCCTTCTGTAGAACCACATTTCTGTTCTTCAAGTCTCCAGCTTCGAGGAGGTCCGCCATCACTCACTTCCATACAGGAGAACAAATAACGCATAATATTTTTGTATTTTTCTTGTTTCTAGCAAGTTTTTTTCTACTTCTTAGTATTCTTCTAAGCTTTTGAAATGCTTTCTTGGCTATCTCAATACACCTTTGGACCTCAGTGTCACTCTTTCCGTCTTCTGATGAGATTATCCAGCATTCATTACACTAGAGGAGGACTGATACTACATAACTCTTCATTACTCTTTTCCTTTTTTCTAGCAAAGTTTTTCGATATTTTTGAGGGGTGGAGAGGGATGCTTTCTTGGCTGTCCTAATGTGGATTAATGTATAATATAAAATAACTGGATTATAATGAATAATATGTTATATTAACCCACTGTGTTTTGTTGTTCTAAATTCAGCATCTCTTCAACTTTATTTTATGGTGTGTAAAACTCTTGCCTAAAGTCCATAAAAGAGATTCGTAGTCTCATAATTATAATTTATTACAGGCGTTATTTTAAAAATGGTTTTAGAAATGTACAAGTAAAAGTAATACTTTAAAAATACCTCAGCTCTATGATAATGTCCGTTCAATTCGATTTATGTTATTTACGAAGTTTTACAGAAAATGGAAACAAAAAAAGCAATATTAATATTTAGCACCAGAAAAAGACAGTTGACATTTTTAGGGCAAACAATGAAGAAAGAGGGCTTAGAAAATTTGACACTCACAGCACATATTGAAGACAAGTGGAACAGAGGAAAACAGATCACAACCTACCTAACGAGCAATGTAAGTGGTTGGCAGGACAGGGGTTAGAAGAGATGACAAAAAGACAAACTATTTAGAGCTACGAAAGACAGGAAATTGTGGAGAGCCATGATCTCCAACGTATTTAAGGGGACACGGCATATAGACGAAGACGAAGAAGAATTTCCTACCGCCTTTACTTTCTTTCATATCACACGTTATTCATCGTAATAAGTTTCATAGTAACCCTCTACCTTGTGTTGATCTTGAGCCTTGTATTGGGTGAACTTTAATATAAAAGAAATGTTATACCAGCGTTCGTGATGGTCTGTATATGTAGACTGGATAATCTTCATGGTATTTTCGGGGTCCGAATAAATGAGTCTGGATTGAAAGTTTTACGGTTCTGATCAACAATTCATGTGTTTTTTGATCATCAATTCAGTTATTTTTTTTTAAATTTTAAGGGAATTAAATTCTGTGCACGTTTAATCATATGTATCACATGCACTAAACTAAGCTGGATCTTTTGTCAGTCTCCAAGATATTTATTTCCTGAGTCTATTGTAATAATATAATCTGCTGAATTTGATATGCTGTCGGCAAAAATTAAGCTAAAGTTATGTCTAACTAGCAGTATAGCCCGGCGTTGCTCGGGTATAATGAAAGCTTTAAAACTAATCCATGGTCCTGGAGCTCAGAATCTTTGGAGGTTGGCACGAAAGACTAAAAAGCAATAGTTGTTTCCAGTTAAAGCGAAACCGTAGACTGAAAGAAAAATGAATGGATGTAAGTCAAATTTTGATTTCCTGGTATTGATATCAAATAAGTTTTTTTCGTTGGAAATTAAATTTTGAAGGCTAAATAAGTCCTCTGAGTAAATGGTATCATGGCTGAGACTAAGAACTACAAATATACCTACTTAGAGCCAAACCCGAAGCAAAAACTAAAATAAAAGGGCTGGAAAACTGATTTTGATCGGACTCGGTATCTTGCCTTTTATATATATATGTAGATATATATATATATTATCGATTTACTGCACTATTGTAAGAACTGCAACCTTGAAACTTCTGAATATCGTTTCTTATGTTTTTGTCTATGGGTATATGAAATTTGATTAAAATCGGACCACTCCTTCTATAACCCGATTTTTTCGATTATCGATTTTCAATATTTATCGGGGGCACCTCGACCCAAAACCTAGCTAAGAACACTCGCAGACGCTTATAGTACAACTGTGTTAATTTTCAAGAAAATCGATTGAGCCGTTTCGGAGTCTACAGGTAACGGACACACACACACACACACACACACACACACACACACAGACAAAGTTCCATTTATAAATAAGTTTAGATTAGATTTAGAATATATTTCCAAATTGGAAAAAAGAAAATGATAGAAAGAGAAAAGGCAAAAATAGAAAGAAAAAAGAAAAGAAAAAGAAAGACGAAAAAAAAGACAGAATAAGAAAAAAATATATGAAAAAAAAATGTCTTTAAATTTGAAATAATGAAGCGTTTTGTTTTAATTTTTTTATAATTTACCACATTTTCCCTGTTGTCCTCATCTTTATTGCCAGGTTTACGACTTTTTGGTCGTTATACGTTCCGGCCTTCTTCAGGTGCTAGTAATTTAGAACAACGATTTATTTCAATCACTGGGGTATATCATTCTCATTGCATGTGCGATGCCACTTTCGGATGTCATATAGTTATCATCCTTTAATTCAACTCTCTAAGTTATTTGTTCAGCATTGCTGTAGCCAGGTATTGAACTCACAGCTCTTTGGGTCAAGTCACGGGGAAAAAACTAACCCCTATATCCACTGGGCATGTGTCCTCGTGCGGGCCTGCTGTAAACGTTTTATTTAGTGGGTACACACGTCTTAATCGTGCGGACTTGCTATATATATATATATATCGGATATTATGTTTATTACCAGTTTATCAATTATGAAAGATTTTGGCGCGTTTACTCTTTAAAAATGCCTTATTATTTTATATTTTTGCACTATATTTGTCGTCGAGCTATATATTATAATAAAGACTATTGTAATATATATATATATATATATATATATATATATCCCTCCTGTCACGCTTAAGGGTTTGTAAATTTTTCCCTTACGCTTTAATGTAAAATAATCAGTAGTAGGTATATCAATATGTTGCCGTCATTTTAGCCGGCATATGGATATAAATATTTTGCCGTCAGTTTTTACGGTACATATATATGTATATGTTTTGTATATATGTCAGTATAGATGTTACGGATATGTATATATATTTGCGATGTATATGTATGTACATATGTTTGGGATATATATGTATGTATATTGTAAAGTAGTGGTGGACATTAAAATGTCATGTACAGAAATAACTCAAATATTAAGAAAGTGTTCTTGTTTCTATCTTTAGGCATGCATAATTAAAATTTATAATCGTTTTTACAAGTTTTTTTTTTCAAAGAAAAATCGAACATATTATGAAAAAAAATGTATTGAGATTAAATAGATCATTTGTGAGTTTTTAAGCACTGTGTATGTTAGTGCTTTTTTTTTAAAAATAGTATCATCTTTGGCACAAGGCAACGCATAGAGAGCACCCAATGAGGATAAATACACATTTTGCAGCCGTGTAAATGTCTCTGTCTAGAAATTTAATTCAAGCGCTTAATTATTCATAATATGAAATCATATGACAAGTTAGACAGATATTCATCATTTTATATATATATATATATATATACACACCCACACCCACACCCACACCCACACCCACACCCACACCACGGTCATGTCACGTTGAATACACCGGTTCCCGCGCGATCACCGAAGTTAAGCAACGTTGAGCCTGGTCAGGACTTAGGTGGGTGACCACTTGGGAATACCAGGTGCTGCTAGCGTTCACGGATGTGCGTTGTGGTGAGGGGGAAATCGGTGAGCCGAGTTCCAATTCCAGTCGAGCACACTGCATTCACTTACGCACTAGTACCCTTGGGAAAGGTATTAATCCGTCCGTTCCCTCCAATTATGGGTTAAATAATTGAGGTCTGCTGTTCATGCGATCTGTGGCAGATTTCTGCACCGATTGTTTGTTATCAGCAGTTTCAAAAAGTGTGGATGGTACTACACAACGCCTTCGCCACTATAAACAAAACTTTGTGTGGATGTCTTACTAAGGTTAGACCCTCATACATCGAAATCGATGGGAGAGTCCATAATAATATATATATATATATATTAATTTGATTCCTGGCTTGTTAGGTACTTTTAAATCATTTCACTGCAAGCCAGGCGATAAATCCACCATGAAAAGTGTGAGAGAATATGAAAAAAATTATTGACTGATTCGTTTTCTACTGTTTATGAAGCCATTGCAGGTTATTTAAAGCCAGAAAATATTTTCAAATTGTAAGAATTATTTCTTTCTTTTTGGTGGGGTGATAATAATAGTTTAGTGATACAAGTTTTACTAATTAACCCATAGATTGGGCGAATATATGGATTCATACCTTTCTCTATGGTATTCGCGCGTAAGTAAAGATAAGGAACACAACGGGAATTAATAATCGGCTCTTGGATTAACCATTATATCACCTGCACATCCAAGTTTAGAGCACCTGGTATTCCGAAGCGGTCACCCATCTAGTTATTGACCAGCTTCGATGTTGCTTAACTTCGGTGAGCTTACGGAAACCGGTGTTTCAGCTTGATGTGGCCGTAAGCCTATGAGAAAAAGGAAAACATTTTTAAGGAGAGAGAACAATATAAGGACGGGGATTAAGAAGACAGAAGATAACGATTGACATTGCATTTCAATTTTTTAAATTGATTGGAAAGCAATAAGCTGAAAAAGAGGTCTACCAGAGATAAGAAACTATTAGCATAGAAAATATAGGAAAGTAACTGAAGCGGAGTTGTCAGGTCATGAAGAATGACTGCAGATTATCCTTACTATTTTAGCAAGATTCTTTAGATATATAACTTAAATTGATTAAGTCTATGTGTAACAGCGAAAACTTCATTAAGACAATTACCATGAACATATTTATAAAAAATTCATAAGAACGAAACGTTTCGATGTAGGGGAAAGTGACTGTCGCATAGATGCCAGGTCAGGACATTGCAGATTCTTCTTTGGGCCTTAGTAAGGACCTCTAGATATATAGCACGAGTATCAAACCATATTTGGCAGCAATATTCAATGCTTGGTATCATCATTTATCCATCACATCCAATGGTGCATAGGGCAGCAACTTTTTGTTGCTGTTTCTGTAACAAACTGTTTTTTACGGGACAAGGTGATTAGCCCTGTACCCAACCCCCAAACCTACTCAGATAAAAATGACAGACTCTTTGTACCTATTAACGTTCTGTCTCCACCCTGATATCGAGCACTTTACAACAAAAAAACCTGCTTGATACATTTTATCAGTAAAACCACTGAAAATAAAAACAACCTAGGCACTGAACGTAATCCCAGCACAACTTCAATCCTGGGTAAAAAGCAATCGGATGTCTAACCGTACTGATGAGCTGTGATACAGCAAAACAGATCTGTCTGCCGATGACTATATATATATATATATATATATATATATATATATAATTACACTTATTGATATACGTAAAATTTTATAATTTAATGTAGGCGAGCAGAATTTTGTCAATAAGAGTGCTTATTGTATCACGTGCTATTCATAATAGCGCGAAAACATTGAGGATGACAACTTTTTGTACTCCGTTTAATTTAATAATAATAATAATAATAATAATAATAATAAGAAGAAGAAGAAGAAGAAGAAGAAGAAATGTGGACATTGAAAACAAGAGTTGTGCCAGTGATAGTAGGTGCACTTGGAATGATAAAAAATGGAACAAAACAACACATTGAAAGAATCCCTGGAAACCCCAGCTTAAGAGATATACAAAAAATTGTCTTATTAAGTACAGCCCACACACTAAGTAAAACTTTGTCTATGCAACGCTAGGGATGATAGGGAAGATAGAAAAAAAAAACATGAAATGGAGCCATAACAACACGCCACGACCCGCCTTAGGTCTTCCCGCAGACTTGGTTGGTAGTGCGGCCATAGCAGAAATCGAAATATAATGAAAAATGACATAATAATAATAATAATAATAATAATAATAATAATAATAATCAGACCCACGACTGCTTCAATTGTCGAGAGACCCGAGGGCAGAGGAAACAGACTTTGATTCTTTTTATCCTTTCAAATAGCATGGCAGCGCCCATTTTTTCTCCAAGACCGAGAACACATGAACACAGAATATGGTGATTGTCGCACTTGGTCCGTACACAAGATTTTAAATTCAGAGTTCACTTTCTCCTAGACCGGTTGCAGGACAAGGCTATAGAACCCAGTCTGTCCTGCTATTCACCCATAGCTGAGGGAGAAGAGATGGATCCATACCTTTCCTAAGAATATTAGCACGCAAGTGAATACAATGAACTCGGCTCTCCGATTCCTCGCTATCTATCGTGTCTCCATTTAATTAACTGTAAAAAGGGGAGAGCTAATTTATATGACATCTAATTCGGTAATCTTTTGAAGTAAATTATAAAAGAAAGGACGTTGGTGAAATATGGTTCTCCACAACTTCCTGTCTTTTCTAGCTTTTAACAATGTTTTCTTTTTTGTCGTTTAGTAGTTCACTCTTTCTATCTGTTTTTAACGATATTTTCCTGTTTCTTTTTATTGTTATAACTTATTTTTTAGATGGCATCTTTCGCTATCACAATGTGTCTTCGGGTTTTGGTATCGCGTTGTCCAGCATTCACTGCCTTATACTTGTACCGATATTTACATAACGATCTAAAA
>JBBBDQ010000240.1:712500-715000 GCA_037127315.1 Ascarosepion bandense | reverse complement strand
CAAATGTTCTATGGGAACGTGGCCATGGCTGATATTATTAAAAATTGACGATTTTTTTATTAATACTGTTTCCTCTATTTTAATTATTTGTATGTGGATGAGATAATCTTCAATCACTTATACACACACACACACACATACACACACACACACACACACATATAAAATAATGGCTTTTGAGGATACCCGTCTACTAGAGATAATCCCCGTTTCAGACGCCTGTTCAAGCTCATTTGTGTTTGTTTAGCACCAACGGAGCTCACCTGTGGTTTATACTGCAACTATGCTGAGCGGACCTTAGTTACAGTTTCTGGGAGAGAGCGTATAATCAGGCAGTAATCCCTCTTGCAGACATCTGCTCAGACATCAGTTCAGCACGAACAGAGCTCACCTATCTTTTATATTGCAACTATGCTGAGTGGACTTTAGTTACAGTTTCTGGGAAAGAGCGCGTTATCTTGCGTGAACAACAGTCTGAACAAAGTCAGGTCTCTCAAACCCTCGGTCACGGTGACTTATGACTTCAAGCTAGCACAATCATCGACGACTCCTCAAAGGAAGCCGTCTACTCGCGAGGCTTGGGTCAAAGGTGCCACACGCTGGAATCGCCTCCCTCGGACCGATAACATCAAGAAGTCATTTTCTTGACAAATCGACCACGGTACGATTCGAACCTGGGCTTCATGATCAAACGTTCTAATCACTCGGCCACGCATATATATATATATATATATATATGTGTGTGTGTGTGTGTGTGTGTGTGTGTGTATAAAATTAATAAGAATATAAAATAATTTGTCATTTGATTGATATTAGCTTTAGCATCTAGACTCAAGAGTTTCGTAGACAGATCATTTAGCAATCGAATCTATCAATCCACTCGCCAGGGGATATATATTTTAAAAACAGTTTTCACTTCTGCGATATAAGTGTTGTGGAGGAGTAGTTTTCCAATAGAAGTCTAAAGAACTACTATGAACTTCCCAAGAACTTATTGAGTTAATTTCCTGTTAACTCTTATTAATATAGGAGGGAGAGTCCATTATCTGAGGAATAGGTGTGTTTAACCATAACAATAAGCATTACTCTTCAGAAATGAATTGAGTTCTTTCGGTGACTGGCGTATGTATACACTGGTTATATACAACACGTTAAAAATTCCCTTCTCTGATTTCATGCGCCTATGTCTTAGCGGGTAGCGACTCCGACTGACACCAAATCGGTCGAGTTTCGATCCCGGTCAGAAGCAAGTATATGTGTCTAGCCACACTGATGAGCTGTGATACAGCGAAACAGACTTGTATGTGGATATATATATATATATATATATATACATATATATATGTGCACACACAGACACACACACATATATATATATGCATATATTCGTCTATACACACACACATATATATTCATGTTTCATAGAAAATGACAGATAAGGTATTATCATTTAGTTTCTTTATATCATTGTTCATGTGTTCTTCTGATGTTTTTCTTTTCAGAACTCAAATTGTATAAATTTCGCCGAGATGATCTGTTTGGTTCGGCTTTTTCCGGTCGGAATGAAAAACAAAACTGCGGGCAATTGGGTCGTGGGGAAGAGAAAAGACACATACAAACGGGTGTAGAAGACTTATGAAAAGTACTCGTCCCGACCTACATCCTGAAATCGATATCTCAATATTGAAATATTTTAACGGCGGAATAAATATATAGAATATAATGTTTATTTTTTGCTTGTTTTTTTCTTCTTGGCTCCATGTCATTTTTCTAGGTCAAACTGTTAATATTTCAGCAGCATCTCGCCCAGGGCTCAGATATCATGGCGTTTTCTAATTGAAAAACAAAAACAAAAAAAAAACAAAAACAAACTTAGACGTCCGTTTTTTTATTGTATTGTAAACAGTGTGTATTACGTCTATCGAAGTCCTCACTTGAGAAATCTTGATAAAGAAAATGCGCAGTTCAACAGGGTTCGAACCTGTTAGATAAACAATTGTTTTATCCAGCATGATTTAGACAACTCGGCCAAAGAGATTATCACATCCAAGAAAACTTCTACTGAAACTTTTCATGAATGCATTCAGATTTCATCGCGAGTTATTTTTAATCCAAAATTTAAATATTTTTAGTGGATACCCATGTTTGAAATAGACGCACCATTCTATTTTGTTTTATTTTGTATTAGAAATATATATATATAAACTTATTTATAAATGGAATTTTGTCTGTGTGTGTGTCTGTATCCGTTACTTATAGACTCCGAAACGGCTGAACCGATTTTCTTGAAAATTTAGACAGTTTTACTATAAGCGTCTGCGAGTGTTCTTAGCTAGGTTTTGTGTCGAGGTACCCCCGATAAATATCGAAAATCGATAATCGAAAAATCGGGTTATAGAAGGAGTGGTCCGATTTTAATCAAATTTGATACACTCATAGACAAAGACATAAGAAACAATATTCAGAAGTTTCAAGGTTGCAGATCTTATAATAGTGCAGA
>JBBBDQ010000240.1:695000-705000 GCA_037127315.1 Ascarosepion bandense | reverse complement strand
CTCTTTCTTTTTGTCTTTTGTTTTTCGCTTGTGATTGATGCTATTTCTTCTTTATTTATTCATCTTATTTTATTTTTAGTTGTGTTACGTATTGTTTGGAATTATTTATTATGTATACATTATTTTGACCCACGTCAAATAATGGCGTTTGATTCTATAACTGGTCATGCGCAGACATCTTTGTTTTTATTTTTTTGCTTGTTTTTCTCCATTTATTTTGTTTATAAATTATTTTATTTGCTTCTTCTTCTTCTTGTCTCGTTCTCTCTCTCTCTCTCTCTCTCTCTCTCTCTCTCTCTCTCTTTCTCTTCCTCTGTGTTTCTTTCACTATTTTTTGTTTTGTTTTTAAGCGTCAATCTTGTAGTTCCTTACCAGAGAACTTAACTGTTAAGTGGAAACGAATGGGTTTATGGCTGTGACAAAAGTCGAAAGTTGGTGTTTCCCTGAAAAACAACATAGAAAAAAGCAAAAATATGAAAGGATAAATAATAATAATAATAATAATAATAATAATAATAATAATAATAATACAAAAACATAAAAAAGGTATTCACTAAATATTTTTGCTAAAATGCGATCCCTAAAGACATTTTTCGTTTATATATGTTAAATCAGCTATAAAAACATATGACCATATGTATAACGTTTTTACAGATTCCCGGATTAATTTTAAACAATATTTATTTATTATTGGCCTTGTTTAATTTTTTATGTAATTAACTGTTATTTATTTATTTATTTTATTTTATTTTTTTCATGGAGAAAGTTATTAAAAGGACCAAAAAGTCCTTAGATTTAATCTTTACTAACTCCACAAATATAAAACTAAAATTAAGAAAAATATATTGCTTTATTGAATCATTTAATATAACTTTTCCGGGACATAATTCAACACTTTATGCAATGTGGAAGTCGCTCAATACATAACAATACATAGATTTTAATTACCAGAGAACGAATACAAATAAAGAAATCAACAGTAATATAATAATACCTATTATTACAGGATCACTTCGAACAGTGACGAAAAACTTTGCAAAACGAGTGAAAATTAATAATCCGGAATAATTCAAACATGCCAAACGATAGAATTACTAAAACTAGAAAAGTACTGAGGAGAGTACTTGACTATTGAGCAGACTTGTTGTCGTTTGATCTCAAGTGGGTTCTACTCATCCATCGTACTATGAGAAAGCTGGTAGGTAGAAGCTTCAATAGCCCCCTCATTTTTTGTTTTTACTAAAAATGACTAAACAGACGACTAATTTTGCCTCCTTTGATTCAATCTATGACAATGCTATTGAGAAGAGTTGTATCATTTACCTAAAAGCATTATTGTAATTAATTTTCCGTTTCTTTCTTTTTTTTTTTTCTTTCATTTTTTAACATTAGCTTCCAAAATTTCCATATAAGTTTCATATACGAAAAAGTGTTCAGATGTTTCTTTTCATTATGTAAGTACAAGCGCATAAAAAAAGTGTGCATTTAAAATTAAAACAAAATACGTCTTCAGTTTCATCACTTTTTGAAGACAATATTTTTCAGCATTTTTAGTTTATTTTACGGTAATCTTGAACCTAGAGTTAAACTTCCTTATCACACTTAAATAATAATCAAAAATGTAAAAAATAGTATCCTTTTTATGATTTATTTATTAACACAAATAAAATAAATTTATTATAACTTGCAATAAAAAGATAATTAAAATTCTTAATCTTGTATTGATTTATTCATTTCTCTTTTATAATTTAACATTTAAGGAGATATTTGAGCTTGACATATTTTCTTTGCCGGGTTGAATTTTGGACAGGCATACGATTAAATCTTTCATGGATCTTAGCTGTGATCAATTTTTGTTTTTAATATTGTTTATTGAAGAAAAACTTGCTTTAGAACGTTATAGTTAACAATTCTCGTATAATCAACTTAAAGGGGGTTTTATTTTTATATGTACACTTATTGTGCTTTGAACTTCTTTTGAAAATAATTTAATCAATAACCTTTAAAAATTTTATCAGCACGCCTATCACTAATGTGCCACAGTAGTCCGGTTGAAAAATTGCTGATCTAGGGCAATGCTATTGAGCTGAGCTGTATAATTTGTCTAAAGCCATTACTGCCATTAATTTTCAAAATAAAACTTAATCTCCCATTTTTTTAATATTAGAAACCTGGATAGAAAATTCTATATGAAAAAAAATTTATAGGTCATATTCTAGAAAATAAACACAAACAAAAAGCCCCCTCCAAAAATTCAAGACCCTAAAAATTATTTACAGTAGGCTAACAGATCTTAAAAAATATTTATTTTCCGAGAGAATCAGATAAAAAAATAGAACACCTAACTTAATCTCCAGTACACTTTTAACGTATATAATTGTGTATAAGTCTATTTCATATTTATATAATTTATTATAAGGAAAAAGCTACTGTTCGTAGCAATTACTTTTATAAAATGTGCTCGATGCAGAGTAGAGCTTAATATTGTAATTTTGTTCTTACAATGATTTATAAAAGCATTATATTTATATTTATAAAAATTTCATGTTTCAGAACAATATTGTTCTTCTTCATTAATGTTCATTTATAATTTATGCTCTAATATTACATAAAAATTATTTTATCAAAATTAATGACCCACACAAAACTTATTGTTTTTCATAACTCCAACATACCTTAGTATACTATAATTACTTAATTCAAATTTTAACCTAAACAATTTAGCCCCTTTAACAGATACGGTAGTAAAAAAAAAAAAAAAAAAAAAATAAATTAAAAATCTAAAATCTAACCTGCTATCAAAAGCTGATGTCTACACTTGAATAATGTATGTTCCTAGTATGTGTCTTGCTTAGATAAATTAAAAGTGTAATTTCTATGAAAACGCAACAATGTCCTTCATGCGACTTAAATGTTCAACTTCATAGTTCAACCTAATTCTCCATTTTGGAAAGTACAGACACACCCATAATCATATCGTTTATCTTCCTCCAACCACCCTCCTTAACTTTCTGAATAACCACGAATTCATCTTATATTTTCTGAAATAAATCATTTTCACCATTTGTTTTTAAAATATCACCTGAAGAACAATTTTGTTCTGAAACATTACATTTTTTTTTGTAGGAATATAATAATTTTATAAACAAATGTATTAAAAAATTACAATATATAAAGAGAGGGAGGGAGGGAGGGGCATATATGTATATATAGTGAGATATCTGATTTTTGTGGAAAAGCCTGATGCGATCTCAGTCTTTGAACAATGCTGGTAGGCCTACTGTTGTCAAATATTGCGGTACTGGGCATGACCCTGGACATTTTTTATAGCAAATAAAACGAGCTTCATTCTTTTTTGTATAAAGTTATCTCAAAGTGTCGAGAAGAATCACTTACCGTAAAATATCAGATACGCTTACCTGTTAAGTCGAATGTAGGCCTACCTGGTAGGTTACAGTCACCGAAAGTGCATGAATTTTAACCCCCTCCAGAAAAGAATTACCTGTTTATAGTGCAACAAGTCATTGAAAAATGCATGATTTTTAACCTTTTCAAAAAAGTTACCTGTGTATAATGCAACACCTTATATTTTGCGTAAAAAATGTTTATAAAACTCACATAATACTCGAGTGTGTATACGTTAGCTCCAAGGACATTTTTATTTTATTGTTGTAGTGCCGTGTCTGATATTGGATACTAACAGTGTAAAATCTAATAAATTCAAATAATAAGTAATACTAAAATATTCTACCTGAAAAGAATCTAAAGACTTTTTTTAAAACAAGAACCTTACTTGTTTTTTTTTATTCAGAGTAAAAAAGGGGGTATTTTTGACAGCATATGAGATATCTATATATATTTACATGCATAACTATATATTATCTAAATCTAAACTCATTTATAAATGGAACTTTGTGTGTGTGTGTGTGTGTGTGTGTGTGTGTGTGTGTGTGTGTGTGTGTGTGTGTCCGTTACCTATAGACTCCGAAACGGCTGAACCAATTTTCTTGAAGATTTACACAGTTGTACTATAAGTGTCTGTGAGTGTTCTTAGCTAGGTTTTGTGTCGAGGTACCCCCGATAAATATCGAAAATCGATAATCGAAAAAATCGGGTTATAGAAGGAGTGGTCCGATTTTAACCAAATTTCATACACTCATAGACAAAGACATAAGAAACGATATTCAGAAGTTTCAAGGTTGCAGTTCTTACAATAGTGCAGAAAATTTGATATCGATACCAGGAAATCAAAATTTGACTTACATCCATTCATTTTTCTTTCAGTCTACGGTTTCGCTTTAACTGAAAACAACTATTGCTTTTTAGTCTACGTCTAAAGAGTATGAGATCCAGGACCATGGATTAGTTTTAAAGCTTTCATTACACCCGGGCAACGCCGGGCTATACCGCTAGTGTTTTATAAACATGAAGAGATTCAGCATAACAACAGCGGTCTATCACTAAAATGGCCTTATTTTTAAAAACTAAACACTTAAAAAGGCATAAATTTTGCTGAGAAATTCACAAATTAAAAAAAAAGTTGGTTCAGAGTTTCTTCAAGGATTGAGGACCCTTGAGCTAAAGCTTCGTTAGTTTCATAGCAGATCCACTAATTCTTGGTATTAATAAAAATAAACTTGAGTTACCTGAATTCTTACATGAAACATTTCCCTTATTCATTTTGGACACATCTTTCTTTTATATTTATTCTTGGGTTTTATAATAATATTTAAGTCATGAAATTGTAATAAAGTTTTTAGCAACTTTACATAACATAAATTTTCCATAAAATATTTTCATTATTGATTTGTGATAACCGTATTTGAAAGCGTAGAAAAATGTTTCTTTTATGTCACAGAAATAGATAAACATTATCTCCTCGAAGGGATTTTTGAATGAGGCTGATAATACTAATAAAAGAAAAGAAAAAGAAAAACCTTGAAACAATAGAATAAACTTTTTAAGTTTATGGCGTTGCGTTCGTTCTTGTAAAATAACTTTTTTTTACGTTACTTTAAATGCAATCGAATTTTTTTTGGGAACCGATAACATCAGGAAGATCAATGATGAACATCAGAAACTCCGTAGAACCAACGATGAGGACACTTCTCTTCGTGTGAAAAGCCCGTCAAAACAACCTTTATTTGACGATTTGATAGAAATGATTGGATTATATGGAATGGAACAATTACATCGAAAGAGAAATCGGGGAGCCGAGTTCGAATTCAAGTTGAATTCCTTGCATTCACTTAAGCGCATTTCGAATTGGCGCATATATATATATATATATATATATATATATAGTTGTTCATTTTTATTTTGTCAACTGTACAGTGTAGTAGGTTCAGTTGGGTACCATATGTGAGATAAAAAGAGCACCATGACGCAATTCACTCCGCCAGAAATTTGGAAACGGCATGCATGGCATTCCCGCCGGAATGTGTATACAAACATTTCAGTGTGTTTAAGTGTCAATCAGTGCAGAGGATTCGAAAAGATTTGGATGAGTCTCATAGCGATTACGAAGAGGTTTGGAGTGATTATTAATGATGGCGACTTTATGTCTCCATTCATCTTCCCACTTAACACGGAGGTCTTAACTAAGTGTCTTTACAAGTAAGTGATGCCCTGGGTCAAGTGGATGGCTACTATAAGACCCTATGACTGTGAACGGGACTCTGCACTATGTCACACAAGTAGGAGGACCCAGTCATAGCTATGAGTCAATTTCTGTGACAACATTACCCCTTATATCTGGAAGCCTATTCCCCAGACTGCACCCTCCTTGATTATGTGTGAAGATCAGTTGAGAGAGAGACCAACAAAACTCCTTGTAACAGCAAAGATGAACTGAAGGCAAGGATTAGGGCAATATTCACCAACTTAAACAAGGAAACCATCTGGAATAGTTGCAGGAGATTCGGAAGTTTTTTGAAGTCCGTGGTTGAAGACAATGGCGATTTTATTGAATAAATTTACTCTTTAGTATTTCAAAAATATTTTTGTTTAATTTTGCTGAATATATCTGTTAAAATGAGATAGGAGTATTATTTTAATTTTTGCGTAATTTAGATGACAGTTTATCGATCGCACATTTTGTGTGTGTGTGTGTGTGTGTGTGTGTGTGTGTGTGTGTGTGTGTGTGTGTGTGTGCATATATATATTCTTACCTTGCTGTTGCTTTTATATCATACACACATCTATATACAGATATCTGTTCAAGTATGTGATTGTTCTGGTTCTATATATGCGCCTCTGGTGCCTCGTCTTGAGTGAAAGCCGGCATCGATGCTTTCATTCCAGCAAGGGAATACCAAGTAAAATCACGTTAATTTCCTTGATTCTTGTTTTGGTGCCCTCCTACTCTTCTTCTTGTTATATATATATTTACATAAGTGACTTCCGGGGAGAGCAGATAACGCAGTTAAAGGCAGTTGAGAGCAGTTAAGTACGACAGCTACAATTCAGGCAATAAGCAGCATAACTGTACCGCTCGGACTTATTATTTCTGTTTTCTTATTATTAACACTTACTTTGTATCTATGTTCTTGTTATACTAATACACTATTCTGAACCTGCCTCCTGTGTTCCGTCTCTTAATTCCGGCCATACCGTTCACTACAACTTTGCCGCGAAGTTTCGCCTCAACAACTCCACAACAAATTGGCGACGAAGATTTGCGTTAAGATTTGCAACAACAAATTGGCGGCGAAGATCCAGAACAGTTCTCACCTGCTTGTTCAGCCACTATAGACCATAGAAATCACTTCTTCCGGCTGTACCCGAGTGACACGTCTGATTACAACAGACGTCTCTCTGTCTCTGCACGTAATGAGTGCAAGTATGTCCTAAATGATGCAAAGGTACTGTTTGATGATAGAATGAAACAACGTATCGCATCTCGCAAGTTCGGTTCTAGAGATTATTGGCGGTTCTGCAATCCCTCCTCTATTTAATCAATTCGAAGTACTAACATCTACAGCAGATAAGGTTGAATGCTTTACTTGGAAGTTCTCTTCCAACTCAACACTTGACTCATTTGGAGTACCCACACCTGATTTCCCCCATAGAAGAGAGGACCTACTGTGTTATATGTGTATAACCCCGTCTCGGGTCTTGCACATCATTTCTAAATTAGACATCATAAGGCAAGAACGGGTAAACGCCGTCCTAAAGAAATAGACTGGCCAGCTGGCTTCTGTTTTCAAAAAACTCTACAACTATTGCCACTCTGCTTCTTGTTTTCCAGCTTGTTGGAAGTCATTTGTAGTTCAATATTTTTAAGAACTCTGGAGAACATTCTAATCCTTCTAACTATCGCCTTATTAATATGCTACCGCCTTTCAGCAAAGTATCTGGATAAGCGTTGTGGTGCAGTGGATATCGGCTCGGAACGAGAAATCAGGGAGCCGATTTCGAATTCCAGTTAAATTCCTTGCATTCACTTACGCGTAAATACCCTTGGAAAAGGTATTAATCCGTCTCTTCCCTCCAGTTATGGGTTAAATAACAGAACAGATTGGGTTTTATAGCCTTGGCTGGCAACCAGTCTACCGTATGATTGTTTGATATAATCCAATCATTTCTATCAAATCGTCAGATAAAGGTTGTTTTGACGGGGTTTTCACACGAAGAGAAGTGTCCTCATCGTTGGTTCTACGGAGTTTCTGATGTTCATCATTGATCTTCCTGATGTTATCGGTTCCCAAGAAGGTATTTATGCAGATGACACTACCATTTACTTCTGTCTCAAGAGTAAACTCGTCAGAGTTGACAAAGTAAACCTAACTGCTGTTCATGAAAATGACATCCAGTTAGAGGTTAACTGGGGTAGGAAATGGCTTGTACATTTTAATTCCTCTCATTTAACAATCATAGACAAACTGTCTGCCATCAGCATGGATGATAGACTCCTGGAGGGCAACATAATGCTCCTCCTTGGCCTCACTTTTTTAACCAACCTGGAATGGAACAATTACATCGAAAGAGAAATCGGGGAGCTGAGTTCGAATTTAAGTTGAATTCCTTGCATTCACTTAAGCGCAAATACCCTTAGGAAAAGTATTAATCCGTTTCTTCTTTCCAGCTATGGGTTAAATAACAGGACAGATTGGGTTCTATAGCCTTAGCTGGCAACAAGTCTATCGCTGAAAGTAATGGCAACCTGTCTATCGCTGAAAGTAATGACAACCTACTGCGGGAAAATCTTCTGCACAGTCAGTCATGTCTCTTTCGGGACATGATCGCCCAAGCGTGTATCACGTATGGCACTTAACAGAATCAGAAAACTACCAACCCGATACCCTCGCAATGAAAATTCACCCATGAGCAGTCGGATCGCCAACAGGTTAAGACAGATCATTAAGACTATGGAATAAAGAAAGGAACCGATAATCCATATCCTAAACTGAGAACAAGAGGCTAACCTCTACTCCTGTCCAATAAACATAGAGGGATAAATACGTGAACCTGACATCAAATCAATAACTGCATTTACTGCAAGGAAAGTTAGGTTACTGTGTCGTGCCAGAAACTTTTTCTCGTCATTTTACACATTTATAAATCTACCATTTATCAGTACATTCAATCCTGTTGCCATATCGGGCCTGAGGCTCCAGCTATTCATCTCGAGATCCAAATAAAGGATCTGCAATGTAATCGATCCTAACTTGGCATCTTGACTTCAGTCACTTTCTTGCCGACATTCCGTGGCTTCCCTCTATCTTAATACAAATATTTTCATGGCAACTGCTCTGACGACCTTTTTTCCCTGGTTCCTCGATTACGTGAATTTAAGCGTGCTACTAGATTGGCACCTAGGTCGCAAACTTTTACCGTTGAAATAGTTAAATATAACCGCCACTTTTACATCAACAGTTTATTTTCTCGTACTTCCCGTCTGTGGAAGTCTCTTCCGTTTACTTGCTTCACTGATAGCTACAATCTCCAAAAAATTAAATTAAATGTCAATTGCCATCTTCTATCTTCTATTCATCTTTTATTCTTTCCTAAAGCCACCCATACCCAGTTTTTTCTTCTGACTTTCTCGATCTCTTTCTGTAAGCACCCCCTGCGTACTAGTGGCATTATTGCCATCATTGGGATGAAATTATATATATATATATATATATATATATATATAAAAGATATTTTGTTAAATTTTTTGTAAACTTTAGGAATCCTTTCAGGTCAACACAACTTCAGAGGGTTTAATATATATATATATATATATATATATATATATATATATATATATATAAGAAGTGGTCATACCCACTTACAGCTCTATGCAACGTTCGTTGGTTACCGAATTGAATACAGTTCGGTTCGGCTACTAAATTGAATGCTCTCGGTTACTGGCTGTTTGTTTACATTCTGTGAATAACATGCAGTGAAGTCTGCTCTTCTCTGACGAGTGCCGATAGCTTAGGAGTAAGATCGCCGTCTGATGACAAATCAGTCGGATTTCGATCCCGATTTGAAGCAAACGGTTGATCCAGCCGCACTGATGAGCTGTAATACAGCGAAACAGGTTTGCATGCGGATGATTATATATATATATATATATATATATATATATGTGTGTGTGTGTGTGTGTGTGTGTGTGTGTGTGTGTGTGTGTGTATTGTGGCCATTACTTGATTAATGAACATATACATTGATTATATATATATCTTCTCAAACAAAAATTAATTACTGAATGAAAGAACTGAAATGATGATTAAGTGTAACCATACCATAAAATACCTATTAGGTTCATACACCCATGGATGAAAACGTCATAATTTCTTCTAATTTTGAAAATTGCACGTTCAAAAATTCCCCGTTACTTGAGCGTTCAAAAAAAAATCCCCATTACGTAAGCTTAAAAAAACCCCGGTAAAATCTATTATTGTAAATCGCCTGAGGACACCACATATTAAAAACCTAGGTCGCGTAATAACTCGTTTACAAATGAAGAATATATATATATATATATATATATATATATATATATATA
>JBBBDQ010000240.1:665000-690000 GCA_037127315.1 Ascarosepion bandense | reverse complement strand
CAACTACATTAACAAGATGTCTTAAATTACACCTATCTGACCATTTGTCCATTTCCAGGCATCTAAAACAACATTCCTGTCTACATTCTCTATATACAAAATAATGATCGATAATACAACTATCCAACACCATGAAAACAACAAAAACAAACTACAGATAAATATTCATTAAAAAAACTTAAGCCGTCAATTAATAGAATCAGCTATGAATGCTGGAGTAATGTTCTAAAATATTTATAAAAAGAACAGCTTTTTCAGGCTTTAACACGTGCATGACCATTACATTATAACATAAAAAATTCCATTTTGGTCAATTTTCATGTTCAAATGGACACTAAGCAATTTGTCAACCGTTATATTTGAAGCAAGAAGAAAATTTACAGTAATTTTTAGCAACACAGTTTTGCTGTTATTTTTTGTTACCACAACTCACAGAAAGAGTTTGAAAGTACTTGGGAACATCGAGAAATGAATAATATAATCATCTGTCAACGTTACATCTTTCAATTATAATACGCAAAAGATTACCTGTGAGTATGATCAGATTTCGGAGGACTAGGCTTCGTTAGAATGAAGACACACAAACACAGACAGACAAACAGATATATCCATTTTTATATATATATATATATATATATATATATATAGATAGATAGATAGATAGATAGATAGATAGATAGATAGATAGATAGATATACTATTATTACACTATGATGAAAATGTCCTTAGAAACAAGGAAAAGAGTACTGAACTCCAATGTAATATTTAATTCCCTATATGGTAGTGAATACTGAACACTTTCCCCACAAATGAAGAAGTGACCTAAAGCGACAAAGATATGGTTTTAAGTTATTGACGGCTCTCCTTAGAAACTCGCTAAAGAGTATTGAAGTCCTACATTATAATTAATCACCTATATGTCAGTGAATGTTGAACAATTTCTTCGGAGATAAAGAAGAGACTTGAAATAACAGAGATATGTTTTTGCTGACGACTGTCCAAAGAAAATAGATAAAGATTACTGAAGTCCTACGTAATATTTAGTCCCCTGTATGTCAGTGAATGCTGAACAACTTCCTCACAGATGAAGAAAAGACTTGAATCGACAGAGATTTTTTTTGTTAATCATATCACCCCGAACAAGGCGGTAACGCCACTGACGTGCAGGGGGCTACGTAAGAGTGAAAAGATTGGAAAAGAGAAAGCCGGAGACCACATCCTAAACAGAAAACAAGGGATGAGCCTCTTCACCCGTTCAATAGACGTGGGTGGAGTGTAAACCGGGCGATATTTTAGTCTATCTACTCCAAATGGCTATATTGACGACTGTCCTTAGAAACAAAGTAAAGATTACTGAATGATATGTAATTGATATATCCCGGAAAGGAATATCAGTGTAAAGATTAGTGGAAGAATGGTACACGACACAGGAAATAGATATAACGGATTAATTGTACGAATGTACAATTAACAATACGATACAGATAAGCAATCAACGAGTAGGAGCGGAATAAACTGTCAAATAGAGAATGCCTTCGCCTAAGACGTTTGCTGTATTTACTAGCCTTCCCACGCAAGGCCGGATGTGACACATGGTCATTTTATAGTGGGTATTCCCGGCCATATAGCCGGGCCAAAAAAATGTCTATTTTTACCGAGTCGTGGTTCTACCCTTCGGCGGAATCACGACTGGGTTAGTGTTCTCTGCTTGGAAGCAGAGAGCGCCCTCTACCCGAAGGCAGAGAGCTGACAGTGTCATAGCGTCGTCAGGCGAGTGCCTAAGACGTTTGCTCTCTCTTCGCGCCGCTCGTCACCGTCTCTTATAGTCTAGAGTATTCTATTCTCGGGGATGGTGGGATGTTTCACTTTAAAAGTAATATTTAATCCTCTTTATGTCAGTGAAAGATGAACTGTTTCCTTAGAGATAAAAAGAAACTTGAAGCGACAGAGATATGGTTCGGTTGACGACCGTCCAGAGAAAATAGATAAAGGGTACTGAAATCTTACGTAATATTTAATCTCCTAAATGTCATTGAATGCTGAACAATTTTCTCTAAGTTCCACTCGAATTCATCCTTGTCGACCTCTCTGTTTTCGGGCGGGGAAGAACCCAGGCTTTATCTGGGGAAAAAAGACAAAATCCGATCACGCTGATGCTGGATCTACGGGGAATTTTCGCCTTAGATTACAGGCCCGGATCTCCCACAAAAAATTCGGACTTGTACCACATACACCCCTCTGTGGACAGGTCTCTGGTAAATACCCAATTTCCTAACAGATGAAGAGGAGGTTTGAAGTGATGGAAGAAGTCTTAAGAACAACAAGGAAGCGTATACTTACAATCAGAATGTGTCAGATTAAATTTTTGGAAGATATAATAAAGAAGTAGGATCTGAAGAATTTAAAATTCACAGAGCATACCTTCGATACAAGAGAAAATGAGGTAATCTTCAAATAATCTGCCTCATAAAATTGTGTGAATAGATGGCAGAAAAGAAACAAATTAGGTAAACAATCACTTAATGCAACAAAGGAGAGGAAGTTGTGGATAGCCATGATTGCCCATGTCTAGAAAAGACAAGACACATAATGCCATTAAGACGCAAGAGGCTTCTGAGAGTGAAAGTGAATTAAAAGATTTTAGAAGAAAGCGAAAACCCAATCCTAAACAGGAACTTCACAAGATTGAAGAGGTATGTGAACCGGGCGATAGACGAACCTATCAGCTCCTAATAAAATTTGATTTGACGGTGCCCCTTGTTGAATATATCATAATGTAATTATTGATAATTATTTTTAGAAAGAAGATATTATAAAGTTATTCAATTATTGGAACACGTGCAAAAAAGTTTTACAGACATCAAAAAGAACATTGAAAACATTAACAAGAACAAACAAAAAAAAAAACAGATTTTAGAATTTCCCAGAAAGAAACTCGAGAAAAATTAAAAAGTTAATAAGCAAAAAATGTGTACTGAACAACAAAAGCATATTTAAAAAAGGTGGTTCTGCAAATGTAAACAAAGAAAAACGATAAAGAGCGGCTAAATTCAAACGATAAATAAGTGGCTATATTAAAACAATGAAGAAGTGGCTAAATTAAAACAATAAATAAGTGGCTATATTAAAACGATGAAGATGTGGCTAAATTAAGACAATAAAGAAGTGGCTTTATTAAAACGACGAAGAAGTGGCTAAATTAAGACGAAAATTAAGTGGCTGTACTAAAACGATGGAGCAGTGGCTAAATTAAAACGATAAATAAGTGGCTATATTAAAACGATAAATAAGTGGTTAAATTAAAACGATAAAGAAGTATCTCGTAAGACGCCGACAGTCGTAGCCTGTCAGATGAACGCCTGACTTTATTAGAAAAATATAATGCTTCACCATTTTGGTATTGAACATTTTGTCTTAGTAGATCATTTTAATATACTGTTTGGCAAGGTATTTTCGCGTTAAAGTTGTTGCTTTCACTTCATAATAATTAACTTAGAAAAGCCTTGAATCTATCCCCCCTTAACCCCATATGGGTTAAGTAACAGGATCGGGCGGACTTTATAGCCTTGGATGACAAATAAACTCAAATAAAACATTTTAAAACATTTCACACCAAACTGGTTGATAAGTTGTAGAAAACGAATCAGTCATTTCACACCGAGAAAAGCGATATTATGAGGGGGTGCTGAAAAGTTCCAAAAATCTAATCAAACCCCAAATATCAGAATTTTTTTTTCAAATTTGTCAAGCAGTGATTTTTCAGTACCCCATTAAAAAAAATAGATAACAAGAAACGTAAATATTTAGACATTTATTCTGATAACGAACTATGAACTTTTGTCCTAGTGATGTCTTGCTAATTTTATTTTCGGGCATTTGTAAAACACCATATATTATTAAATACTATATATTATACACTACAGACTAAAAGTTTGAGATGACTCTGGATTTGATAATTAGTAAGTTTCATACCTTCTTTAGTTTTATTGACTTCTACTAAGCTAACATGAAAAGTTCATATTGGAGCTTCCAGCTCGAATGCCAAGCAGTACAGCATGTCATGTCCAAATTTCTGGCGGTGCGGGTGGATTGAATTGCGTCATTGCACTCTTTTTCTCACAGACGGTGCCCAACTGACATTACTATACTGTTCAGTTGAGAAAATCAAAAACAATGCGCATGAGCGAAATTAAAAATATAGAATGGCGACAATTTACTCTTAGTAATCTGTATAAAATAATCATATTCTTATACATCATATATATATATATATATCATATATTGTATTATGAGGAGGCACTGAAAAGTTCTCAAACTGAACTACTACTACCCAAAATTTGATCAAACCCCCAAACATCAGAATTTTCTTTTTAAATCCATTAAACTGGTATTTTTCAGCACCCCATCTTAGAACAATGAATGATAACAAACGTAAATATTTAGACGTTTATTCTGATGATGAACTATGATCTTTTTTTCCCTGATTCATACTTTTGCTAATTTTATTTTAGGAAATTTGTAAAAACGCCACCACAAAATATTTGTGTTCTACATGCGTGTGGCAGAATATGAACTGTAATTTGGGGTTCTCTGAAATTCCAAGAAAACTGACTGTCGTTATTTCACAACTTATTCAAGCTAATATCCCTATCCTTGATAATTTTTACCAATATATTTTAAAAGATCAGACACCAGAATTGAAGGTAATGTTGGTCCGAATTGTGAGAATGTTGACAAAGTTGGAAACGTTCATGAATATAGAGTATCCTCTTGGCATCTGTTGACCACGTCTGTCATAGGTTATGGATACAGAGTATCCTCGCAGCACGTAATCTCTTCAATGAAACAACGTCAAAGATTAACAATCCCGAATCAGACATTCTCTTGGACTACATCACCAATACTCGAAAAAATATAGCCGCCATTTATACACGTCTCATTGAATATTTTGAGTTTCCTGATTGGTTAAGCCTTCTATTGGTGAACTATAAAATGGGTTGGCCCATGGGTGTCTCACCAGTATACACAAGTACCAAAAAGTCCAACAAGAATTTTATTTAACAGCCTCTTGCTCAAAACCTTTTATCATCCTCTCTTAAATATTGTTATCTAAACTTATTATAAATGGAACTTTGTCTGTGTGTATGTGTTTGTGTGTGTGTGTGTCAGTTACCTATAGACTCCAAAACGGCTGAACCGATTTTCTTGAAAATTTACACAGTTCTACTATAAGCGTCTGCGAGTGTTCTTAGCTAGGTTTTGTGTCGAGGTATCCCCGATAAATATCGAAAATCGATAATCGAAAAAATCGGGTTATAGAAGGAGTGGTCCGATTTTAATCAAATTTGTTACACTCATAGACAAAGACATAAGAAACGATATTTAGAAGTTTCAAGGTTGCAGTTCTTACACTAGTACTGAAAATTTTATATCGATACCAGGAAATAAAAATTTGATTTACATCCATTCATTTGTCTTTCAGTCTACGGTTTCGCTTTAGCTGGAAACAACTATTGCTTTTTAGTCTTTCGTGCCAACGTCTAAAGAGTCTGAGCTCCAGGACCATGGATTAGTTTTAAAGCTTTCATTACACCCGAGCAACGCCGGGCTATACTGCTAGTGATATATAAAAATCATATATTATTATATATTATATACATATATATTGTATTAGGATGGACACTGAAAAGTTACTAAACTGAATTACTCTTGAAATCTGATCAAATCACCAAGCATCAGATATGCTTGAATCCATCAAGCAGATATTTTTTCAGCACCCCATATTTTATTACGAAAATGAAGAAAAACTTGAGCCACTATTAATACCGTACGTTTAAAAAAAAATGATAAGAATATCACAAAAACATCAGAATAAAAAAAAAACTGTCTTTATAAAGCAGAGAACTTTCAGCCTCTACACTTAAATATTGTTATTATGCACAAAATCTTATATCTGGCTTTGTCACTTTTGTTCATCCATATTTCAGTTGTATCATGTAACGCCCTTGTAGGCATTATTATGTTTGATCATTCATATTTGATCTATCTCATCCAACGTTATTGTAGATTAATACCAGGTTTTGTTATTTTTGGTCATCCTTAATTTAACTGTTCCATGTGATGATCTTATATTTAAGTGATTTTGGTGTAGATAATGATAAAAGAACGGTGAGTCGGCAAAAATTATATATTTTGATTTTTAACGTCATTCTGATATTTTAAACATTTCAAAATTCTTTAACGAACTTTCAGCTCATTAATAAATTTCGTAAAATGTAAAAAGAAAATAATGCTAATGTTAATGGTCGTCTGCATTCAATTTTCTTAGGAGGCCGTTTCAGAGAGTGGGGTTAAAATATTCAGAGAAGTAATCTATTTACATAATAGGTGAAAAGGGGTGTCGAATACAGCAGAAGATTGGGTTCATCAATATACAGCAGAATTTGTTTTCTACTAAACAAATATTTTTACTTGAGATCAGTGTTTAAACACTAACATTATTTTTTACAAGAGAATATACACTGAAATTAAATTTATTTAGATATTGTCTTGAATTGTAGACAATGTTAATGATTGATCGATCAAAAAAAGAAAATGTTGTCAGTTGCGATGAAAAAAATGGTGTTAATACATCTGTAAATAATAAATGTGCTTTATATGTGAAAATATATTTTTTAATGATTTCACCTCAAGAAATTCAATAAAGCCACTAAGAATACATTTTATTAATGAAATGATTAAAACATTCGAGAAAGATTAATTGCTTGAAAATAAAAAAACAAAGAAAGACTTATATGAACCACTATTAAGGGCTAAAAATATAAAATTTGAAATCGTTCTACAAAGAACTCTTTTAAAAATAAACAAGGAATTAAATTTCAAAAAGAAATTATTGTATCTTTTGCTAAATTCGGTAAAATCAAAAGCTATCCCTAACGCCAAACGGAAAATAACTTTTTAATGTTATGATGGACTTTCCATGCCTTGATATAACCCTTTGAATTCTTTTCTGTAATAGCTCATTATAAACCAGAATTAACGAGATAGCAAATGGCATTAACAATTAACTATCCAATGACTTGAAAACAGCTGAATTCTCTTTAGCACTTGAAGAAGAAAAAACATTGCATGACAAAGAAGATTACGTGCCCTATTCACACATCAATTAAGAGCTTATTAATTTAAAGAACACCTGTTTGCCGAACAATTGAAATAGACACCAAAGGTTCAACAATTTACAAGACAGCTAAGCTATTTTCTGTTTTAAATGATAAACGTATTCTTCATACAAACGCCGAAGCACATACAACTGACTTAGCGGCTTCGCTGATGGTCGCCATTATGGATTTTAACATATTAAAAAAAATGGAACAATTCCAAAAATATTCAGGGTATTATTCATCGACATGATCCTGAAAAATACCCACTGACAGATTACATGAAACTTTACAAGTTGTTGCTGTCAAAACTGAAGAAAATAAATACATATTTTAGCAAGTTTATCACGAAAACGAAGAAAAACTTGAGCCACAATTAATACTGTATGTTTCAAAATATAAGATTTACTAGTGTATAAGATGCATCCCTATTTCGAAGAAAACAGTTTCTTTAAAAAATATATATATATATTTAACACGCTTTTGAAAAAAATATAAAACAAAAATTCAATCAGGTACTTTTAAAATTAGTACATAAATTTCCCGAACACGAGTTTAAAACATCAAAATTATACTAATACCGTAAGTAAGGAAAAAAAGTTTGGTTCAAAACCTGAAAAATTCACATGCTTTCACTTTCAATTTGAAAGGAATCAGACGTGAGATCCAATCTTATAGTCAAAGAGAATGTCATCCTCGGTCTGATCAGTTGTGTTACTGATAACACACTTCTTAAATGATTTAATCACAATATCACTTTGTATTTTTCCCACAAATTCTTCACCCATATGATCACATGAGCTGGGGGTGTCTGATGTTGTGTAATGGTCAGCAATCTTATCTCAATGGATCATTTACGAGTGTATCCCATAATTTCGGTCTTGTGTCATATCTAAGTTACGTTTAGAAGATTGCCATATGATCACATGAGGTCTTTATCTTTGTCTGGTAGACAGTGAAATATATATATATATTATAAGATCTTCCCGCTACATCCAGTTATCCTGTGTCAAAGGGTATGTTAATGAAATAAAAAAAATAATAAGAAAACATTGCGAGGTTAAACCAGCGGGTAGAACAACTAGTTTTGTTTTTAACTCATTATCTTCTTCCTTTATTTATTTCCGTTTTATGGACTCTAAAGGACAAGAAGAGAATGGTTTTAAAAAAAGCTCCATGACGTTTTAATAAATTTTTCTTGCATATATTTTATACTTAATTTATATATTTACATATATAGTTATCCACAGGCAGTCATGTGTCGCTGTATCACAGAACATCAGTATGGTTAGAGATCCGATTGCTTCTAACCAGGACTGAAAGCGACCGAATTGACATTAGTTGGCGGTTCTATCTCTGAGCTATGGGTGACCGGTAGATGAAGGCGGACTTTAGTGTGTTATATGCAATGTAAACACACGCCAGTAGCCGAAAGTGTTCAAATTCATTACTAAATTAACAATATATGTAAGTAGTTTAAACTGAGGGATATATATTCCACAGTTTAATATTTACTTTATATAAAGTGCTCAATTCAGATATAGAGCATTTATAGATATAATGTCATTATTATTGTTATAACAATGGCATACTGAAACTTAAAAAACTATCAAGTTTCAGAGCTCAATACACCATCATCAAGCAGATTATAGTAGATTGAACACTGAAACTTGGTGGCTTTTAAGCTGCAGTATGCTATTATTATAACAATAATAATAGCTATATATATATATATATATATATATATATATATATATATATATATATATATATATATATATATATACATAAAGAATCACAAGATAGCCAAAACCTACCGCGGTTTCACACAACGGCTCGTCAGGGCAAAGGCAAACCAAAGATTAACCAAATAAATAGACACCACCAAGACAAAGACTAACAAACCAGACCACAAACCAGGGGGGGGGGGGTAAAGGAAAAAAAAAACCCCAAAAAAACGATCTACGCTAACACACTAAGCAAGAAATTTAATTTTATGGAATTTACATTTGTTCAGTATTTCTGTTTTAGCATTAATTAGGTTATGGGCAGGTTCGAACCTAGCTATCGCTAATTTCTCCTCACCACATAAATTACAGAATTTACTGCCCTTGTTGTAATCGGGACATTTTTTTATTATTTCCCATTTCAATATGGGGTCTCTTTTAGTTTTAGTTTTTATGTCCCATACGTAATTAGATAAGGTCGTACTGTGTTTATACTTCTCATTTTTAAAGGAGGTTTTATGGTTATAAAACCTAATTTTAAAATAATAATGTGTAGCCCCTATGTATGTTTTAGGGTTTTTATCATTCTCATTTTTATAAACTTTAACCCTATAGACTACGTTAACTTGGTTACAGTTACCTCTAATAGGGCACTCGGTTTTTATTCTACAATTACAATTATTCTTATTAGTGTTGGTAGTGCTAGTAACATTAGTACTATTTTTCAATTTACTTTTATTGGTATTATTAATTATTTTGCCAATGTTTGGCAAACAAGAGTAACTGAGTTTAATTGTGTTTCTGAGTAACTGAGTTTAATTGTGTTTATATATATATATATATAACTTAAATCCAAAAAGAAAACCAGGTAGGTAAATTCCAAAAACCCGATCCTAATTAATATTAATTACATTAATATTAAAACTGATCAAGGTGGAGGGCTCAATGCAATTTATATTCAAATTACAGAGACAATTATAAAATAAAACAAATTCCGATGTACAAATTCCGATATGCCGATAGAAATTTCTCGTAGGAATTTCTGGTAGAAATTTCTCGTAGAAATGGCCATTCAGCGAATTTGTACATCGAAATTTGTTTCATTTATATATATATATATATATATATATATATATATATATATATATATATTGTCAGATATAACAATATATAGCCTCTCTGTACCCTTACTGAAGATGGCTGATAATAATAAAACATCCAAATATTGGACAATTTATGTCTTTATTTTCACCTGAAATTAAAGCCAAAATACGATGTTTAGAATGGCTCATGATTAAACATAATACACATTCATTGTCTGTTATATTCAACAGTATATGCTAAGAAAATTATCTGCTGCCTCGATACATTATATATATATATATATATATATATATATATATATATATATATATATATATAAGAGCTGACGCCTCGATATTCAACATGACATTTAGAGGATATCATTGTAAGACTTAGTTGTTCCTTGAATGTGTTTGGCTCTTTAAACCGGACAAACTTGACATAACATGGAAATGTGCATTTTGTTAGCATTAGGCTGATTTATGTGACTGTTTGCATGCCTTTTCAGCCCAACCAGCAAATCTTTTGTCAAAAGTAACAGAAATACTCAGTGATTAGTGTTATTTTGTTGTTGCTCAGGTATTATAACTACGCACATGATTCAATTTTCCTGTTTTACTTAGATGAATCTTGCCACAAATATCACTAGAGGGGTCATGCGTGGCGTGTTATCTATATAGCTAGTAAATTCTACATCAATACTTTTTCATATATAGAGAGAGATTTATAGAACGTCTTCAGAAATACACACACACACTCATATATATTGCGTGAGAACGTATGAAAACTTTAGTTTTGGTAGGCCAAAATGGACTGTTCTAAGCACTACATAAAGTAGTAGTGATGATACCTCGAGGCGTACCTCGGAAGTCAGTCGAGTGAACAAGTCAGTCGGGGATTTCCGGTATTGGACCGGAAGTGTTCTATTTGTCAATCTCTTACGTCTCTACGATAATACGTTCTACAAAACCCTTGTTCTGTATTCTACGAAACCGCATCATCTGTAAATACCTCTCTTCCTGGTAATACACCTACTTTATACTATTACGTTGTTTATATTTATTTCACAATATTTCTGTACATGCAACATAACACAAAGTTAATCGGGAATTGATATATATATATGAAATATATATAAATATATAAATATGTATATGAAACACCGAGTATATTTTTTTTTTTTTTAATCATATCACCCCAAGCAAGGCGATAACGCCACTGATGCGCAGGGGGCTACGTAAGAGTAAAAAGATTGGAAAAGAGAAAGCCGGAAACCGCATCCTAAACAGGAAACAAGGGATGAGCCTCTTCACCTGTTCAATAGACGTGGGTGGAGTGTGAACCGGGCGATAGTTTAGTCTATCTACTCCAATGTATAAATATGTATATGAAACACCGAGTCATGCTATATATATATATATATATATATATATATATATATATATATATATATATATAGCATGACTCGGTGTTTCATGCACGTGAATTATTAATATATATTTAATAATGTTATATTACATCGATTATCTTATCTTATCTTATATATATATATATATATATATATATATATATAGTCATCCGCAGACAGATCTGTTTCGCTGTATCACAGCTCATCAGTACGGTTAGACAGCCGATTGCTTTTTACCCAGGATTGAAACCCTACCAAATTGGCGTCAGTCGGCGATTCTACCTCTGAGCTACGGGCGCTCAGTAGAGGAGGCAAACTTTTTAGCGTGTATATTATCATTATGCATCTTACGGAAATTAACGAAGATTAACGAAATGGTTATAAACAACATACAATTTGAAATTATTTGCTTGAATGACAGACATTTTCGTAACACAAATTTATCGTAAATAATCAGGCCGGTAGATATAACTATATATATTGTTTGATTATAAACAGAATATCTACTTAAATACGAGTATCGATCAAAAATAATGTTCAAACCATATATATATATATATATATATATATATATATATATATATATGTACAAATTATCTATATATATATATATATATATATATATATATATATATATATATATGAATTATCTATGAATAGTTGAGTGTCATTCGCGATACACGATTAGACGATCATATCTCGAAAGAGACATGACTGACTAGACAGAATATTTTCTCATAGTAGGTTACAATTTTTTCTGCGGTAGATTGGTTACCAATCAAGGCTATACAATCCAGTTAATCCTGCTATCGATTAATACTTTTCTTAAGGGCATTTTTGCATAAGTAATGAAACAAATTCGACTGAAATTCGACCTCGGCTCTCCGATTACACCACATCGCAGATCCGATGAACATAATTAAAAGTTTCATACGTTCTCAAGCAATCAACAGGCAGTCGACAACACTGATTTGTGAAAATGACCAGTATATACTCATGTGGCAAATCCAAAATCTTACTAGTGCAGTTCATTCGTACCGGCACTGAATACACTCGCCGAGCGGGGAAATGCCCATCCGGCCAAGATGGAAATATAATCCAAATAATCCAAACAGCATAATCCAAACCGAAAAATCCAAACCGTATAATCCGTATCATCCAAACAGCAGAAAGAGTTGATATAAGTGCCGGGAAAGTGCTATATAACATGGGAACAACGGAGTACACTACTATGAGTAAAATAGTGATAAACAATACTGGGTCCTCCAACTGAAAGACCATATATCTTAAATTCAAGGAGCTGCTTAGTATATATATATATAAAAATCCAAAGAAGAATCTGTAATGTTCGGCATCTCGGCTTCAATCACTTTCTCACCACCGTGACGTAGTTTCCCTGTGTCTTTCTATAAATATTTTCATGGTAATTGTTCTGATGAACTTTCCTCTATGGTACCTGGACTGTGAATTTAATCACAGTATTAGAGTCATTTTGGAAGAATCTGCAATGTTATTGGCCCTGACCATGCATTTCGGCTTCAGTCACTATCCAACATCCATAACGTATCTTCCCTTTGCCTTTTCTATAAATACTTTCATGGTAATTCTTCTGATGAACTTTCCTTTGTGGTACCTAAACTAGAGTAATTTTGAAAGAATTTACAATGTTATTGGCCCTGACCATGCATTTCGGCTTTAATCACTTTCTCACCGGCGTAACGTAGCTTCTATGTGTCTTTCGATAAATATTTTCATGGTAATTCTTCTGATGAACGTTCCTCTATGGTACCTAGATTATGAATTTAAACACAGTATTAGAGTCATTTTGGAAGAATCTGCAATGTTATTGGCCCTGACCATGCATTTCGGCTTTAATCACTTTCTCACCGGCGTAACGTAGCTTCTATGTGTCTTTCTATAAATATTTTCATGGTAATTCTTCTGATGAACGTTCCTCTATGGTACCTAGATTATGAATTTAAACACAGTATTAGAGTCATTTTGGAAGAATCTGCAATGTTATTGGCACTGACCATGCATTTCGGCTTTAATCACTTTCTCACCGGCGTAACGTAGCTTCTATGTGTCTTTCTATAAATATTTTCATGGTAATTCTTCTGATGAACGTTCCTCTATGGTACCTAGATTATGAATTTAAACACAGTATTAGAGTCATTTTGGAAGAATCTGCAATGTTATTGGCACTGACCATGCATTTCGGCTTTAATTACATTCTCACCGGCGTAACGTAGATTCCTTGTGTTTTTCTATAGTACTTGTTTTGATGAACTTTTCTCTATGGTAGCTAGACTTTATAAAATTAAGCGCAGTACTAGACTGGGGCTGGTTTTCATCATTTTACAGTTGAAATGAATAGATATAACCGTAAGGTATCAGTTATTTAGCAAGTATTCAGTCTCTTCTCTCTCAATTCTTGTTTATGAAGCTCTCTTCCGATTTCTTGTTTCCTAGTCAACTTTGATCATCAAAAATTTAAACGCAATGTCAATTCTTATCTTCTGCCATCTTAATTCCTGTTAGTGTCTTATTTCTCTCATATTCTCTTACACCGAGTAACCATATACCTCTTAGTGGCTTTGTTGATTTGGTTTGGGTGAAATTATCATTATATATATATATTGCGTCCTTCTACCGAGCGCCCGGTCGGGTTTCAATCCTGGGTAAAAAGCAATCGGCTGTCTAACCATGCTAGTGGGCTGTGATGCAGCGAAGCGGATCTGTCTGCAGATGACTATATATATATATATATATATATATATATATATATATATATAGTCATCTACGGATATTTTTCTTAAAATCTCTCGTTCCGGATTGGCGAGGTCAACAAAATTTTCCGGAAAAAAAAAAGAAATTTTGAACCACTGTACTATGTAACTATACATTTAGTTTTGCGTTGTCTGGAGAACTGAGATTTCGAGTTTTCATAATTTCACATTTTCCTGCGTTGTGGCGCAGTGGATATCGACTCGGAACGAGAAATCGGAGAGCCGAGTTCGAATTCCAGCTGAATTCCTTGCATTCACTTTCGCGCAATTACCCTTGGGAAAGGTATTAATCCGTTTATTCCTTCCAGTTATGGGTTAAATAACAGGACAGATTGGGTTCTATAGCCTTGGTCGGCAACCAGTCTACCGCAGAAAGCAATGGCAACCTACTGAGGGATAATCTTCTGCCCAGTCAGTCATGTCTCTTTCGAGACATGATCGCCCAAGCGTGTATCACGTATGGCACTTAACTGACTGACTGATCTTCATTGATTTTTAACATTGTGACCTATACACCTCCAGGCTTTTTGTGTTGTCTGAAATTCTGCGAAAAAATATGTTCCTTATTTCACACAATTTCCGGTTTTCCATGTTGACTTTTTCAATCTGATATGTTCTTTCTTCTTCATGCATATTTTATACGCGATGAGTATTTTTATTTTTATTTTCGCAAAAAATGACAGTGTTAACGGAATGCTAAAACTTAAAGCTTGTGTGAGAAATTGTAGGCGAAATTGGAGAAATTATTTTTTTTTTATCATCGGTGATGGGTTTTGGAGTGTAATGGTTATCGACTCGGAATGCGAAATTGAGTAATTTTACCTGATTCAAATCCATAATACTATCAATCTCTGTTATTATTGAGCGAGAGAAGAGAACGACGTCAAAGTGATACTGGGGTACAAATATATGAAACTTAACATCTACATCATTGCACTTAGTGTAAGAGTTTAGTGTGTACATGTCCAGCAAGTAAATGTACACTACATGATGACAAGTTTGGATGCAAAGTAGCGCATAACCATACAGGTGAGGCTCAGTGAGAAATTCTATTTTGACCATTTCGCTCCAAGCAAGGCAATAAAGCCACTAAAACGCAAGGTTTACTAAAGGCGTGAGAATATGTGAAAAAGAAACTATTATTAAGGAGAGAGTGAAAGGAGAGTCTGTAATGTGATAGGTACTGATCTGGCGACTCGACTGCAGGCACTTTCCCATCGTCGAAATGTGGCCTCCCTCTGTCTCTTCTATAAATACTTTCATGGCTTCTGCTCGGATGAGCTTAAGTCACTGATGCCTCCTCAACAGGTGTTTACCCGTGCAACCAGACTGGCAACTGGGTCCCACCCATTCACAGTCAGGTTAGCCAAATGCAGACGACAATTCTACTCCTGCAGCTTCCTCTCTCGCACTTCCCGCCTGTGGAACTCACTCCCATATTCTTGCTTTCCTGACGGCTACGACCTCCAGAAATTTAAAAGCAAAGTTATACTCACCTACTAACCACTGGACTATAGCTCTCTCCCCTCCCCTGTATAATCCTCACTTTCTCTCCGCCCATGTATCTGTCATTGCACCTGCTTTCTCAGCTTTCTATTGTTCCTTTCTAACTAGCTTGTACTCCTCACTCTTTTCTAATTAATCTTTCTACATTTATGTAACCCCCTGCACATCAGTGGCGTTTCTGCCTTGCTCGGGATGAAATGATTAAAAAAAAAAAAAGGATTATATTTTCAGGAGAGAAAGGCCAAAATAATTATCACTGTCGTCGATGGCAATACAAACTAGCTATAAGGTGGCTAAGACTATTTATCATGGAAACGAGTAGGGAAATCCACTATTTAATTGAGGGACTGATTAATGGAAAAATTATAATATCGACAACATCATTAACATTAGAATTCTTAAGCCACATGACCGGATGGGAATTAAAATCCCAAAGGACAAAAATGTTCTCAAATTGATGTAGAAGAAGAGCTATTTTTATATTGTTATGTTTAATATTTTACAATCTTGAGAAGGAAAACGATAAAGACAAAAAAAGACAGATAGCTAAGTGAGGGCAATCATGAAAGTCGAAAGTATATGAAAGAATCTTCTGGGAACTCAAGAGACAATTCCCTTGCAATTTTTCCAAATATAAACACCGATGCCATGCATATTTATTCTAGAATTTTTTCGGCAAAAAGAAAGATAGCTTGAAACAGACAATTAATTTGCTAGCAATAGAAGAATTTAAATTAGCTTCACAAAGTGCGAAGACATTTGGAGACCGTTTCAAGAAAAAAGATTCACAGAAGATCTGTTTTAAAAAGAAAAAGACCAAAATAATTATCCCTTATTTTCTCGTTTGTTGCAATACAGAAGGTGATAAAGACTAAATCATAATATGACCTCGTGGTTACTAACCAAAAGTACGTTCAGAGATACCTTTTGAGAAAATGGAAACAAAAAGGAAACATATTTAATATCAGGAAGAGATAGCTGAAATTTCTAGAACACATGATGAGGAAAGAGGGCTTGGTAAATTTGATGCTCACAGGACAGATTGAAGACAAGGGGGACATGGAAAAACAACAGATAATATACATAGTGAGCTTGACTAAATAAATGACAGAACAGGGTTTGAGAAAAATAACAAAAAGACAAAATGTATTAAGAGCTACCAAGGACAGAAAATTGTGGAGAGCCAGGATCACCTACGTCTTGAGGCGACTCTGCACACGAAGAAGAATCTATGCACGATAGAGCAATGCAAATACCCCGATATTATTTGTCTGTTGACAAGAACAACCTCTCTAAGCACTACCAAACGATTTTGTCTCCTGGGTAACAATTTAGATACAGTAATCAGAAAACTGGATGTGCGTTGTGGTGCAATGGATATCGACTCGGAACGAGAAATTGGGGAGCCGAGTTCGAATTCCAGTTAAATTCGTTGCATTCACTTACGTGCAAATACCATTGGGAAAGGTATTAATCCGTCTATTCCCTCCAGTCATGGGTTAAATAACAGGACAGATTGGGTTCTATAGCTATGCTATGCGACGATAACAGTCACCACATAACAAATATATATATATATACATGTGTGTGTGTGTGTGTGTGTGTGTGTGTGTGTGTGTGTGTGTGTGTGTGTGTGTGTGTGTATCCTTACTCATACACACAGTAAAAAGAATCTTCAGATATTGGAGGTCATGTACATTAAATGCGCGTTGTGGCGCAGTGGATATCGGCTCGGAACGAGGAACCGAGTTCGAATTCCAGTTGAATTCCTTGCATTCATTTACGCGCAAATACCCTTGGGAAAGGTATTAATCCGTCTCTTCCTTCCAGTTATGGGTTAAATAACAGGACAGATTGGGTTCTATAGCCTTGGTCGGCAACCAGTCTACAGCAGAAAGTAACGGCAACCTACTGCGGAATAATCTTCTGCCCAGTCAGTCATCCCTCTTTTGGGATATGATCACCCAAGCGTGTATCACGTATGGCACTTAACTGAATCAGAAAACTACCAACCCGATACCCTCGGAGTGAAAATTCACCACTGAGCAGTCAGATCGCCAACAGGTTAAGACAGTTAGATCATTAAGACTATGAAATAAAGAAAGGAACCGATACTCCATATCGTAAACTGAGAACAAGGGGCCAACCTCTACTCCTGTCCAATAAACGTAGAGGGAGAAATACGCGAACCTATCTCACCTATTAACCTATTCGCAGCACAGAAGCTTGGGTATTTTTATTTAGGTACTTTTTCTCTAGGAAATTTGAGGAATATGGCTCTCGACCTCTTCCAAGCCAGTGAGGGGATTACTAAATTATTTAAACCTTTCCTAAGGTTACCCTATGGATTGGAATATGAGGAATATTAACTTGAATAAAAAGAAATGGTTCGTAAATGTTAATGCCTCCAAAACGAAACCGCACTTCTTTAACCAAATCAGAGAAATTTTCCGGCCTACCATCAGAATGGATGACGTTAGTCTCCTAGAGAGCAACACACTTCATCTCCTTGGCCTCATTCTCCCAAACGACATCAAATATAATGACTACATCGGGCCAGGGAGTTTTTCTCGTCAGAATCCATTTTGCACATTTATAAATCTACCATTCGTCCGTGCATTGAATACTGTTGCCATATCTGGTCGGATACTCCTGCTATTAATTTTAAGGTGCTAGAAAAAATTCAAAGGAGGATCTGCAATATAATCGATCCTGACTTGGCAGCTTACCTTCAGTCACTTTCTCACCGACGTGATATGGCTTCTTTTCATGGTAACTACTCTGACTAGCTTTTTCACTGGTGCCCCGACTACATGAATGTAAGCGTGTTACTTGACTCGCATCAAGGTCTCACCTGTTTACTGTTGAAATAGCTAAATATAACCGCTACTTCTACTCCAACAGTTTCTTTTCTCGCAATTTCTAACTATAGAATTCCTTTCCGTTTCCTTGCTTCCCTGATAACTATAATCTTAAAAAATTAAATGCAACGTCAATTGTCATCTGTTTCTTTAAATTCTTTTCATCATTTATTCTTTCCTCACTCCTCCTTATACTCATTTGTCTTTGTTTTCGTTTGTTTACATTAAGATACGAAAATAGAGCAGATATGAATTCTTCGAAAAATCATGAACATGTGAGTTTAAAGGTATTATTTTATGCCTTGTTTAACTGTAAGTCTTTCATGGTCGAGCGGTTTAAGACACGTCTGATTAATTTACGGTTTCCCATAGGGGACACATGTTCGAGTCCTGCCGAAGGACGCATATTTTCTACAAATATTTTCATGGCAACTGCTCTGACGAGCGTTTTCCCCAGTTCGCCGACCACATGTATGTATGTGTACTTCTAGATTGGCATTTAGGTCCCACCCTTTTACCTTCGAAATAGTTAAATGCAACCGCCAATTCCACTATAACAGTTTCTTTCTCGCACTTCCCGTTTGTGAAAGTCTGTTCCGTTTGCTTGCTTCCTTAATAGCTACAATCTCCAAAAGTCTAAATACAAGGTCAGTTGCTATCTTCTATATCCCATTCATCTCTTATCCTTTCTTCGACATTCCCTGTACCTTGTTATTTCTCTCACTGTAACCCACTGCGCACCAGTAGCAGTCCTGCCTTTGCTGGGATTAAATGATTATTTTAAAAAAAAACAAAGAACAAAAAAATATCAGTCAGTTAAGTGCCATACGTGACACGCTTGGGGTATCATGTCTTGAAAGAGACATAACTGACTGGACAGAAGATTATCCCGCAGTAGTTTGCCATTACTTTCTGGTTGCCAGCCAAGGCTATAGAACCCAATCTGTCCTGCTAGTTAACCCATAACTGGAAGGAAGAGACTGGTTAATGCCTTTCCCAAGGGTATTTGCGCGTAAGTGAATGCATGGAATTCAACTACAATTCGAACTCGCCTACTTCATTTGTCGTTCCAAGCTGATAGCCACTGCACTACAACTTCACCTTTAACTGCACCTCCTCTTTCTGACGACCACGGGAATTTAAGCGTGCTATCTGGATGTGCGTTGTGGTGCATTGGATATCGGCTCGGAACGAGAAATCCGGTAGCCGAGTTCAAATTCCAACCGAATTCATTGCATTCACTTACGCGCAAATACCATTGGGAAAGGTATTAATCCGTCTATTCCTTCCAGTTATGGGTTAAATAACAGGACAGATTGGGTTCTATAGCATTGGTCGGCAACCAGTCTAAAGCAGAAAGCAATGGCAACCTACTGCGGAATAATCTTCTGCCCAGTCAGTCATGTCTCTTTCGAGACATGATCGCCCAAACGTGTATCACGTATGGCACTTAACTGACTGATTAATTTGGCATCCAGGTCCCACCCTTTGACCGTTGAAATAGTTAAATGTAACTTCTACTTCTTCTCTAACAGTAACTTTTCTTGTACTTCCCGCCTCTGGAATTTCCTTCTGTTTACTTATTTCCCTGATACCCCCCGCACTATTCCGGCTCATGAACAAAGATGTACAATCCGTCAGTCCTGGGGGGACATGTCTAAATGATCAGCTGACATTCAAATCTGTTGTAGCGGTAGGAAACAGGATATTTACTGCAGCCCATCTTAATTCATTACGACAAAACATTTACATGTTAACACCACCAATCAGTTAAGATCTGAGCCGTGCCCGATGTTGCATCAGGGGTAATATTGTTTCTATTATGTTAGTGTCATACAATGACATCGTGGCATTTCTCTGTCTTGTCTACAAATATTTTCATGGTAACTACTCTGACTAGCTTTTTCACTGGTGCCCCGACTACATGAATGTAAGCGTGTTACTTGACTCGCATCAAGGTCTCACCTGTTTACTGTTGAAATAGCTAAATATAACCGCTACTTCTACTCCAACAGTTTCTTTTCTCGCAATTTCTAACTATAGAATTCCTTTCCGTTTCCTTGCTTCCCTGATAACTATAATCTTAAAAAATTAAATGCAACGTCAATTGTCATCTGTTTCTTTAAATTCTTTTCATCATTTATTCTTTCCTCACTCCTCCTTATACTCATTTGTCTTTGTTTTCGTTTGTTTACATTAAGATACGAAAATAGAGCAGATATGAATTCTTCGAAAAATCATGAACATGTGAGTTTAAAGGTATTATTTTATGCCTTGTTTAACTGTAAGTCTTTCATGGTCGAGCGGTTTAAGACACGTCTGATTAATTTACGGTTTCCCATAGGGGACACATGTTCGAGTCCTGCCGAAGGACGCATATTTTCCTCACAAGATTTCTAGCTTATTCAGGCTAGTAGATATAAATAAATATACTATTTAATTGTAAAAAAGAGAAAAAGGGTATCTACTCAAATACGAGTATCCATTAAAATAATGTTTAAAACAATTTTGAAATATGTCAGAGTTAATTTATTTGGTAACGGATTTCGTATATATAAGTATTTTTTCTTGATCATAAGTTATGATAAGTTATTGATAATAAGCTTTATTAGGTTCAGGTTATAGAATTTTATACATTCTATTTGGTCATGATATGGTTGTGGGTAGAATAATAGGAATTTCTTTTCTTGTCTACTGTTAGAAATCAACTTTCATCTTTTGTTTAGCGGTTCGTATTCTCGAAAGGTAATTATTGCTATTCTCTTGAGAAAAGGTTATTGTTTGGTGTGATCTGGCGCGTGTGTTTAAGATGCCATACATGCTTTGATAGGGTTGTGCTGATGAATATTTTCCGTTGATAAATGATGTTTTCTGTGAACTGACCGATTACAGTTGAATAAAATCATCAGCCAAAACAATGATAAAACGAAAAAATCCGATAAATCTTTACCAATAACTTAAAAATACGATATCACATAAACTGTAAAAAAAAAAAGCTGCTGAAGATACTAGATACATTAACCATAAAATGAAATTTACGGAGAGATCGCGGATATTGTTGATGTTAGCCTTTCAACTGCTAGACGTATCCTCAAAACTTTAATTTAATATGCTTCACTTATAGCAAGCTTCTTTAGAGATTTAATAAGGACGAATTAAATCTCTGAAGAAGCTTGTTAGAAGTGAAACATGTAAGATTAAAGACACTTTTTCCTACTTGTTCTTTATTTATTCTATACATCTTATCTTGTCGGATTTCAATCCATATATTCAACTCATATATATATATATATATATATATATATATATATATATATATATATATATATATATAACTTGAGTTTTGAAAAGAAAATAATTGTAAGAACACATGAAAGATTATATAAAAATATATAAAAATATATGAAAAATTACAAAAAACTTGATGATAAAGACTTGCCTGTCATTTTCAATGAAACCTGCATAAAACAGAGATTGTTGCCCAAATACACAATATATATATATATATATATATATATATATATATATATATAATTCTTCAAATACAAATATATAACTGAAATTAAAATAAAACACACACGCATCTTATACGTAATTTCACATATAATTCAAATATAGGCACGCCCAAATGTCATTATCTCCACGTATACAAATATATATATATAGCGATATACAAAGGTGTAAATACAAAAAATCATTTATTAGTGGATATTAATCAGTGGTAATTGAGGTCAACACCCAGCGGCGTCAATCTGTTTCATGCTTAAAAGCAATCTTCTGACCTGATGATTGTGTTTAAGTATAAAAGTCGCCGCTGAGTGTTGAATTCACTCTCCACTTTTATATTTACATACGCATTATCACTGATATTGACCAATTTAATCTATAATTATTGCATACCTTAAAGCAATATATATATATATATATATATATATATATATATATATATATATATATATATATATATATATATTCTTTTTTTATAATCATGTCGCCTTGTGCAGGGGGTTACATAGGAGGGTTACATAGAAAGAGTGACAGGTTACAGGGAGTATCAGGAAGTGGGTAAGAGAAGAATGAGAATACTGATGAGAGTGGAGTGGACGGAGAAAGGAGCATGACAGAGAGAGGCTGCAAGTTAGTGAGATAGGAGATAAATGTTGACTTTACATTTGAATTCTTGGAGATTGTAGCTGTCGGGAAAGCAAGTAAACGGAAGGGAATTCCACTGGCGGGAAGTGTGAGAAAAGAAGCTGCTGGAGTAGAATTTGCGTTTACAATTTATTGGTTTCACACTAAAAGGGCGGGACCTATTACTAATCTTGTGGCTTGAGTAAATTCATATATAGGGGGTACCAATGAGCTAAGTCCATCTGAGCAGAAGCCGTGAAAGTATTTGTAGAAGCGACACAGGGAAGCCACACACACACACACACAGACACACACACATATATAGTATAGTATCCTTTGTACTTGGTAAGATTGATTCCACAGTAGATTAAATCCGATGAGAACTCAATGTTAGAATTTAACAGAGTATTATAATGAACTTATTTTCATTATATATATATATATATATATATATATATATATATATATATATATATTTTAATTCAGATACTTCAATCCAAGGGAAAAAAGCAGGAAGGTAAATTCCAAAAAACCGATCCTAATTAATATTAAAAATTTATTTTAATATTAAAAAATGATACAGGAAGAGAGCTCCATGTAATAAAATATTACAGAGCAAATATATAATCCTTTTTTAATATATATATATATATATATATATATATATATATATATATATATATATATATATATATATATATGTAGAGAGAGAGAGAGAGAGAGAGAGAGAGAAATGAATGTTCAAATGAAGTATCTATTGAATTCATTCAATTATATCACATTTATTATTTATCTAAAAAGTTTGACATAAAAAACGTTAATTATTGACGTCAGCTAAATTTTCAATCTGTTCTACACTAACATATACATATATATATATATATGTTTATTCAGTATAAACATATAAACACAAATACACACACACACACACACACACACATACATATATATATATATATATATATATATATATATATATGTTTATTCAGTATAAACATATAAACACAAATACACACACACACACACACACACACATACATATATATATATATATATATATGTTTATTCAGTATAAACATATAAACACAAATACACACACACACACACACACACATACATATATATATATATATATATATATATATGTTTATTCAGTATAAACATATAAACACAAATACACACACACACACACACACATACATATATATATATATATATATATATATATATGTTTATTCAGTATAAACATATAAACACAAATACACACACACACACACACACACATACATATATATATATATATATATATATATATATATATATATATATATATATTCAGTATAAACATATAAACACAAATACACACACACACACACACACATACATATATATATATATATATATATACTCGAGGTATTCGCATACATGCATATATATATATATATATATATATATATATATATGCATGTAGGCGTATACCTCGAGTATATATATATATATATATATATATATATATATATATAGCATTACTCTGAATCGAGCACTCTTTATAAAAGTAAATGTTTGAACAGTGGGTTTTTTAATCTACGTGTTCTTTCACTTTTTTATAATATATGTATGTATATTTATTTACATTTACACACAAAGTCGATTAAATACTTTCGTAAAAAATAATTGCTGAAGATTACAAGGAAAAGCATTCAATGTTTATATTTAAATGTCGTTTGGTTTTAGAATTTCACATGATTCTTGGAAAAAAAAAGAAATGAGATTTCGAAATTTACAAGCTGATAAAATGTGTAAGACATTTCTCGTTCGTTGTTACATGAATGTTTTTCTTTTTTCATTCAAAGAGAATTATCGCCCAGATACAAGAGTCACGTTTGTAATAGAGAGACTTGCTTTATTCTGTTTTTTTTTTTCTTTTCTTTTAGGTTTTTATTTTGTATTGTTTCATTTTTGTATTTTTCCTTAATTCGCATTCATGTTGCAACTCCAGCTGCTGTTAACAAACAAAATGCCTATACATTTCCAGGGAACATATTCTTAATACTCGGTACCAACTACAACGACTTTACAAACGGTTTTCATTAGACAAACTTTATGGAAGATTTCCTGTGAGTTCAAATCAGACAAATTTGCTTTTCTTTCATATTTCATTCCGCCGTCTTTCACATATTCTGTGACATTACACACACACACACACACACACACACACACACATATATATATATATATATATATATATATCTGAGTGTATGTATTATTTAAAATTTACTATACTTATGGGAAAAACTGACGAATATCACAGGCATCATTTTTGTAGTTATCGACACGG
>JBBBDQ010000240.1:650000-660000 GCA_037127315.1 Ascarosepion bandense | reverse complement strand
ATAGTATACACTAAATCTACTTCACAAAACCTAGCAGAATGACCAAAATTCGAATTTTGGGATGGGTTGGGGTAAAGCTTTCTTGGTAAAGCCTGAAGCTTTCCCTCAGTCTCGACTATATATTCCATCTGAATATTTAAAATTGATCACACACGCTCAAATAAATATATAGAGTGCCCTTTAATATATTGATCAATAGATAGATAGATAGATAGATAGATAGATAGATAGATAGATACGAATAGAAAGAGATAGATAGATAGATAGATAGATAGATAGATAGATAGATAGATAGATACGAATAGAAAGAGATAGATAGATAGATAGATAGATAGATAGATAGATAGATAGATAGTGTAACAACACATACACACACAAATACACATAGATAGATAGATAGATAGATAGATAGATAGATAATGCACACAGTGTGATAGATAGATAGATAGATAGATAGATAGATAGATAGATATATAATGAAGAGATTGAGTTAGATAGATAGATAGATAGATAGATAGATAGATAGATAGATAGATAGATAGATAGATAGATAAGCAATAAGCTCTAAGAGATAGATAGATAGATAGATAGATAGATAGATAGATAGATAAGCAATCTCTAAGAGATAGATAGATAGATAGATAGATAGATAGATAGATAGATAGAATAACAATCTCTAAGAGATAGATAGATAGATAGATAGATAGATAGATAGATAAGCAATCTCTAAGATAAGATAGATAGATAGATAGATAGATAGATAGATAGATAGATAGATAGATAGATAGATAGATAAAGCGAATGAGATTTGGTTATCAATATATTTATTTACATATATTAAATATTGCTCATGCACACGAGAGCGCCAAACACGCACACACATATATATAATTTGCGATGAGTAAATTGTCACCACGAAGGCCTACATAAAGTGCCTTGGGGAAGTAGTGCTGCCCCGTGTCAAGAGGGTGGCTGCTTGTAGACCCTATGATTGGCAACAAGACTCTACATCATGCCACACAAGCAGGAGAATCCAATCATGTGTGTCAGACAATTTCTGCGACCAAATCAACCTTTGCATCTGGCCCCCTAAATCTCCAGACTGCAACCCCCTTGATTATTATGTTTGTTTTTCTTTTCTCTTTGTACAAGGCTCGAGTGCCACTTGATGTTAGAATTATGTTAAGGTAGTTTACATGGATATGAGGGAAATATTGCGTTTGACTCTAGTATTGAACAGATCAAGATTGTAGTGATCAAGAAAAGATTCTCTTGGGAGTCTATTCCACAAGGTAATGGTTCGCGAGGCGAAGCTGTATGAATGGAACTTACTTCTCAACGATGGAATTGGGAGAGAACCTGGGCAGTATACCACTATGTGTGTGACATAGCGGATCCTAGACGTGAAGATCAGTCCTGGTGGAACCAGGTGATGCAGTCCGTTCGAGCAACTTTCATGGTTGTACCGACAGATCAGTGAGAGAAAGGTAGGAGGTTAGAAACTAATTCTTCTCCAAGACGGATTCGGAGACACTTTCGAACTCTATTAATATTGGAAAGTGAGACCTGGGCAGCTTCCGTTCAAGTTTGGCAACAATACTCCATTTTGGGCCTGATCCGGGTCTTATAAAGGTAGAGGATTTCACGGGGTGTCAGGTACTTACAGGAGCGGTACAGGTAGCTGATCATTTTACGAGCATCTTTAATGATGACTCTTATAAAGAAATTCCACTTTAGGTCGGGTGTGGGTCTGAAACCCAGTATCCCCACAAGGCACGGGTCCTCCCCGAGGGGACATTCGTTCATCGTGACTGGTGGCAGTTCGGGGTATGATCGGCGTTGATGCAATGTAATCAGCTTTGTTTTGGAGGCATTGAATGTAACCAGCCAGTTTTTACACCACAGGGAAGTTTGAGTTTGATCGGAAGAGAGATCAGCTGCCAATCTCTGATCGTCAAGACTTTTGAAGGTGCACCCGTATATCGTTGTATCATCAACATACACATGATTGGAAAATAGTCTTAGGTAGAGCATTTACGTAAATCAGAAAGAGGACTTGTCCGAGAAGTGACCCCTGGGGGACGCCTGCGTTGACTGCCAGAGTCACGGAGGAATGGCCGTTGATAAATACGTTCAGGGATCCTACCTGTTAAGAGGTTTTATAATAGAGAAAAATCTTCCAGCGATTTCATAGCCAGAGAGCTTGTTTAGTGAACCTATGTGTCACTCCTTCTCGAAGACCTGGTCGTTGTGGTATGTGTATCGTCAAGAGTCACAATAATTCTGTTTGTAATGGGAGTTAGGACGTTAGAAGTGGATCGAGCTGATCGAAACTTGTACTGCTCATGGCACAAGAAGGTTTTAGCTTTTTTTTTATAATCATATCGCCCCAAGCAAGGCATTTTACTGCTACTGTTTTACAGGGGGAAAGTTATGAGAAGGAGTGACAGGTAACAGGAGGTGTCATGAAACGGGTAAGAGAGGGATGAGAATACTGATGAGAGTGGAGTAGACAGAAAGGATCGTGAGAGAGAAAATGCAGGTTAGTGAGATAGGAGACGACTGTTGATTTTTCATTTAAATTCTTGGAGATTGTAGCTGTAGGGGAAGCAAGTAAACGGCACGGAATTCCACAGGCGGGAAGTGCGAGAAAAGAAGCTGCTGGAATAGAATTTGCGTTTAAAATTTATTTGTTTCACAGTAAAAGGGTGGGACCTATTACTAATCTTGTGGCTCGAGTAAATTCATATATAGGGGTCACCAGTTCATCTGAGCAGAAGCCGTGAAAGTATTTGTAGAAGAGACACAGGGAAGCCACATTGCGCCGGTGAGAATGTGACTGTATCTGAGCTGCCAAGTCGGGATCGATCACATTACAGATTCTCCATTGGATTTTGTCAATGACCCCTAGGTAGCTAGCAGGAGCACCCGACCAGATATGGTAGCAGTATTCAATGCACGGGCAGATGGTAGATTTAAATATGTGCAGGATTGTTTCAGACGGAAAAAAAACTTCCTGGCCTTACACAGAGAACCGACTTTCTTAGCAGCGGATTTAGCTATGGATTCTATATAGTCATTCTACTTGAGGTCTGTGGTGAGAGTTAACCCGAAGTTACTATCCAGGTGCTCAGCAACCTTCGTGTTGATAATGATCTGAAAAAAGATTACTGGTAATATTGAGGAGATTAATAGTCTGTAGTGGGAAGAGGGAATGATAAGTTGCCCTGGTTGTGAAGACCGGACATACATTTACTAACTTCCACATGTGGGGCGAAGTTGAGCGAGAGACCAAGAAAACTCCTTGTAACACAAAAGCTGAACCGAAGGAAAGGATTATTGCAGCGTTAATCAACTTAAACAAAGAGACCGCCCAAAAGAATTGCAGGAGATTCTGAAGTCGTATAGAGGCCATAATCGAATTCAACGGCGATTTTTATTGAATAAACTTACTCTTTAGTATTTTAATTACGTAATTTTGATAAATATATCTGTTAAAATGAGATGTCAGTGTTATTTTAATTTTTGTATAATTTAAATGATAAATTATCTAAATTAATCCAAAAAGAAAATAACACTGACATTTCATTAACACATATGTTTATATATGCAGAATCTTTTTGTTAGACATAGGCTTTCTAACAGCAACTACCTTGACCCAGAGTCACACTACTTCCTCAAGGCACTTGATGTAGGTCTTCATGCTGAGTCTGAGATCCTTACTAACAAATTTGGAAGATCCTTTCTCATCAGAACGATCAGAGTGAGTTTTTCGAGCAACTGTATCTTCGTAATCACCATTAAACTCATCCAACTCTTTCCGAATCCTCTGCCTTGTCCTTAGATTGACACCCAAACGTTCTAAAATGTTTTATTGACGCTTCCGACGCGAATGCTAAGGAGTACAGCATGGAGTTTCCAAATTTTTGGCAGACTTAATTGTATCTCGGTGCTTTTTTTTTCTCACAGACGGTGCTCAGCTGACCCTACTATACTGTGTAATCAACAAAATAAAAAACAAACAACTCAAATTTACCTATCACACCATAATTTGTCTAAGTCCGAACACCGGTGGGTAATGAAATATTTACGCATACACACACACATGCACACACACATATGTATACGTATGCCGATAGATAGATAGATAGATAGATAGATAGATAGATAGATAGATAGATAAGGTATCCAAGTATAAGGTAGGTATGGATGGAATAATATTCCGTATCCAAAGAAACGCTATTCTTTAAAAAGTGCTCAATACAAAGTAAAGCTAATAATATTTATTCAGAAATTATAACATGAATATATTATAATATGACTACAAAAGTAGCTATTTTGTTTCTACACTACTTGTGTCTTATCAAGTGATATATGTATATATAGATATGCTTATTGAGATGTTTATAAGTAACATGGTGAGTGATCTTTTTATTTGATTGTTATATATAGTTAAAATAAAATATATTTGTATCTATTAATGTGCATTTTAAATGTTGCAATATCACTCATTATACACACACACATATATATAGTACTCTATCTATCTATCTATCTATCTATCTATATATATATATATATATATATATATATATATATTGTCATCCGCAGACAGATCAGTTTCGCCGTATCACAGCTCAAAAGTACGGTTAGACTCCGATTGCTTTTTTACCCAGGAGATAGATAGATAGATAGATAGATAGATAGATAGAGTACTATATATATGTGTGTGTGTATAGTGAGTGATATTGCAACATTTAATATGCGCAACGCGTTTAGTTCATTGAGGAAGTTTATCTTAATAATGTTCCTCAAAGGACAAAACGCGTTGGTGTAGAAGACTTTTCCTATTGTCTTTTATTAATATTGTCTTTACAGAGACATTTTATTTATATCTATATTTTTACACACACACACACACACACACACACACACACACACACACACATATATATATATATATTAGAGAGAGAGCGATGAGATATTGATGGATGATTTTTTACATGTAGATATAACTAAATATATAATTATATAGTTATGAATTAATTGTACATTGCGACACGGAAATTTCTATGTTTCGAGATCGATTCTTGAGTCCTTTTCGCCCGGAATTATTACTAAATATATATATGTGTGTATGTGTGCGTGTATCTGAATATTTAGATAAATACTATAGCTATATATTTGTCTATACATATAAATGTTTATACTATTTACATACGTATTTTGACTTTTTAGACATATTTTCTTACGCGCACACACACATACACACACATACACACACGTCCAGAGACACACACACACTAATGAGCCACTAATCTGAACAGATACACATTATTATTATTATTATTATTATTATTATTATTATTATTATTTGCTTATCGTATGGGATCAAATGACAACAGTTTATATGGTCATTTTGCCTTGTTTTGGTGTCAGTAATCCACCCCCAAATTTTGTAAAAGTAATTTTTTATTAAAGCTGTATGCACACATATATATATATATATATATATATATATACACGGTTCTATACAATCATACACACACACACGAAATACTACTTAAAAGTGATAAAAATTTAAGTCATGATGAAAAATGAATAGAAATTATTGTTTATTTTTGGATGGCATGATTTCGATAGATATGTAAAAAAAATATTCAGACTATACACGATACACTAGTACACATTGTTCTTATTCTATTTTGCTTATCGTATGAAATTAAGTGACAACAAGTCTTATCTCGTGAACGTTTCTCTGTATCCTTGCGGAACCCAGCAACGCCTGTATAATTTGTATTTTGCCTTCAGTAATATCTTACTGGCTGTGCGTTGTGGTGCAGTGGATATCGGCTCGGAACGAAAAATCGGAGAGCCGAGTTCAAATTTCAGTTAAATTCCTTGTATCACTTACGCGCAAATACTCTTGGAAAAGATATTAATCCGTCTTTTTCCTCCAGTTATGGGTAAAATAACAGGACAGATTGGGTTCTATAGTATTGGCTGGTAACCAGTCTACCACAGAAAGCAATGGCAACCTACTTGGGGGTAATCTTCCGCCACTCAGTCATGTCTCTTTCGAGACAGAATCGCCCAAGCGTTTATCATGTATGGCACTTAACTGACTGACTGAATATTTTACTTCAGTTACTATTATTATTAATATTATTATTATTACTACTGCTATTATTATGAAGGATGTGTGTTGTGGTGCAGTGGATATCGGCTCGGAACGAGAAATCGGGGAGCCGAGTTAGAATTCCAGCTGAATTCATTGCATTCACTTACGCGCAAATACCCTTGGGAAGGTATTAAGCCGTCTCTTCCCTCTAGTTATGGGTTAAATAACAGGACATATTGGGTTCTATAGCCTTGGTCGGCAACCAGTCTACCGCAGAAAGCAATGGCAACCTACCGCGGGATAATCTTCTGCCCAGTCAGTCATGTCTCTTTCGAGACATGATCGCCCAAGCGTGTATCACGTATGGCACTTAACTGACTGGTTATTATTAAGCGTGATTTTTATAACTTCATTTGTGATTTAGTTGCTTTAAACTTTTTAGGTGAGTCTGTTTATCCACAGTCAGCAACCTAAGCACACACACCCACCCACATGCACACGTACACAAGCTATATACCTATGCATATGTAGATAGAAAGATATAGTCATCTGCAGACAGATCTGTTTCGCTGTATCACAGCTCATCAGTACAGTTAGACATCCGATTGCTTTTAACCCAGGATTGAAACCCGCCCGAATTGGCGTCAGTCGGCTATGGGCGCTCGGTTGAAGGAGTCAGACTTTTAGCGTATGATGTATCCAGTAGCCAGACTGCTCTAATTCCTTACTGAATGAGCGATATATATTTCACGCTTCAAAAGATCGTATGAGATATGAAACTGACAGTCACCATACAATGTTAATTCCTATGTCCATCCTATATATTTACAAACTTTTTACTTCTCATATTCAGCACACTTTTGTCATAGATATAGCAGATGTTGAAAGATACAGGTCTATCAAAAATGATTTTACTAATTCTCGGGACTGCTTCCTTACACCAAAACAAGAAAAAAAGTCTACACAAAACTTTTTAAGTTATTAAGTTTAAAGAAAGTATACAGTAAATGTCCTTCTGTTTGAATATAGACTAGGTTACATTTGTCATTTTTGTATATTTCTGGTTCGTCTGTCTTCAACGTTTAACGCGTATAGTAGAGAGTTAACTGAGAAGTATTCCGTTTAATAATTGCAGGATTATCATATCGTGAGCAGGCAGATATGATTTTTACATCTGGACGCGTGAATGGTAATGGACGCGAGGCTGCACGGTTGTTTTGTGAATGTGTTTCGAGACCGAAGGCAGCCGAGCTATCTCATCTTTGCTGCTGTTTATCGTGTCGCTGCTGAGAGAGGATCCTTGGTGTCACAAACTATAGATCGAGGAAGTCTGAGATCCGCTCGTACGTCGGACTACGAAAAACACATTCTACAGACTATCGAAGATGATCAATGTAACAGCACACGTCAAGTGGCCCTAGCATGTCGTACATCCCATGGGGAGGTACTTCACGAGCAGCTCTTATATCCGTATCATGTGCAGGATCTTTTGCACTCACCACAGGAGAACTGTTGTCGAAATGTGTGGACTGGAATTGTAGGTGACTGTCTGTTGGGTCCATATGTTCTCCCAGCACGTCTTACAGGAGCTGTCTACGGAGACTTCATTTCGAACACACTTCTAGACTTGCTAGAGGATGTACCCCTGCTAATACGAAGACACATGTGGTTCATGCGTGAAAGTGTTCCAGTTTAGTTACATTGTTCGTGATGCGCTGGCTGACATCTACTATGAAAGATGGATCGTTTGGAGAGAACCGGTTTCATGGCTTACACGTTCATCTGATCTCAGTGCTTTGGACTTTTATCTGTAGGGCCACTTAAAACAATTGGTTTATGCAGCAGACATTATTAAAGCAGAGACGATTCAACAGCTTGTCATGGGCTCCTGAAAAACCATTCGACACCGTGTAGGAGTATTTGAAAGGATACGCCAGTCAATGATCTGACGGATATATGCATGTGTAGAGGCAAGCAGAAGACATTTTTAACATTTATTATGATTTGCCGTGTTGAAGTACAACGATAGCCTTTTGGACATACGTTTATATGGGTATTCTACCTTGTTTTGGTGTCAGGAATCCACCCCCAAATTTTGTAAAAGTAATTTTCGATACGTTTTCTATATACATATACCTATAGATACACACACACATACATACATACATACATACATACATACATACATACATACATACACTAGTTTATGCAATCATACACATGAACAGAGACAAACACACGCATATATATGGGTGTGTGTGTGTGTTTTTATACGTGCGTGCGAGTGAAAAATTTAAAATATATCCATAAAAAGCAACATGAATATGATAAGTTTTCCTTTTGTCTTTATATATATATATATATATATATATATATATATAATTGTTTAATTACTTAGTTTTTGGTCATAATAAAAGTAGATCAGTGCACATTTGTATTAAAAAGTGTTTAATACAATTATATTGTAGAACTTTTGAATAGTCTTCATTCGTAAACGAGTTATTGCGCAACCTAGGTTTCTACCATGTGGTGTCTTCAGGCGATTTGCAATAACTGATTTTACCGTTTTTTTATTTTTTTTTTTATTTTTTTTTTATTTTTATTTTTTTTTTGTTTAAGAATGGTCACGTAACGGTGATTTTTTGAACGCTCACGTGACGGGGAATTTTTAAACGTTACGTGAGCGTTCAAAAAAAATCACCGTTACGTGAGCGTTCTTAAAAAACAAAAACAAACGATAAACGGTAAAATCAGTTATTGCGAATCGCCTGAAGACACCACATGGTAGAAACCTAGATCGCGTAATAAGTCGTTTACAAATGAAGAATATATATATATATAATTCGAAATACTACCCAAAATTGATGTAAATCTAAGACATGAAATACCTTACTTCATAAAACGAAAAATTAGTTGAAATGATTGTTTATTTTTGGGTGGGGTGATTTGGAAAAAAAAGAGATATGGAAAATCTTTTCACGATACACTGAAAACGCTAAGTAAATTGACAAATTAAATATCAAATTATAGCACTAATAAAAATTAAATCACTGAAATATTGATAACCCATATATATATATATATATATATATATATATATACAGAGGCTTAAAAATATATGTATACACACTTCAGGGAAGTAGAAACTTGTATAGATAATGTAATACTAAATTTATTTAAACATCACGAGATTAATACAAGTTATCTTTGGACTCACAAGAGATGCTCAAAATAGTGAACTTTAGCTCCCAGATATTTATTAGTACGGTGGAACTATTGCTTGACAAAAGTTGGCCAAAGTGTCCAGTGGGATTGCTGCACATGCAATCCCACGTCTAAGGATCGCCAATGTAGTCGGTTTTCTGCGATACACATTTCTTTAGGCTCTCCCATAGGTAAAAGTCTAAAGACAAATTTTTCTTTCCCTGAAGTGTGTACATTTTTGTAGCGTACTCTGTGTGTGTGTGTGTGTGTGTGTGTGTGTGTGTGTGTGTGTGTGTGTGTGTGTGTGTGTGTGTGTGTGTGACCTTTTAATAAATCGTTCATGTTTAACAATGTTTACTGAGATTGTATCCTTGTTTTGCGCTTACCTGGACATGAACATACCTACCCATTTACCTGCGTATTTCCGTCAAATTCAATGTAGCAGAGTCGATGATTGTTCAGAAACACCTGGCCCATCAATAACAGAATACCTGATTTCTCTTTAGTTAACACTAAAATATTCCAACTGACATTACCCACTTGATTTATAAAAATCAAAAAAAGATTTATCTTTAAATTATAGAGAGCAAATTTTTAAAAAACAAAAACAACTCATTCATGATCGAATTAAGATTTTTTTAAAATGAAATATCAAATTAATCTATGTTTTCTTAA